>JAMKCH010020493.1:0-322297 GCA_023653785.1 Ophioderma brevispina | reverse complement strand
TCAATTTTGGTTGTGGTTTGGTAGAAGTTTAAGAGTTCTTCATGTTATTTTAATTACCCACACGTTTGAGTTTATTTCTTCAACTTATCGTCCGATTCCGTTGATACGTTCGTCCCCCTCGGAGTTTTTTGGGACCATTCAATTACGTCGGGAGGGATCAACCATAGCGCTACCGGGAAAATGAAAGAATTCAAATGCACGTGGCACACCGGATTAATCTTGGAGGACACTCAGGTCATTTCACCGCACTCACCTGCCTACTGAATACAAATGTCATTCCATGCATGGAAACGCACTATAGTTGTCTTTCAGTCCTTAACCTTGCTCACCATAAGTAACAACATGATTAACATAAGTCCCTTCTCCTCATTGAATTTTTGCACCTCCGAAGAATGGTACGAGGTCCCCATATCAGCTGAATCGAGTATAATATAGACCTTTCGGAATTGGGTTTCCATAATGATTATTATTCCTCTAAAATTACTTCCACGCTTCTTGGTTAGAAGATATGTAGAGAAAAAGGATTGGACTGAAGGCCTATAAATGTAACATCACTGCTATTTTCTATCTGACCCATTAGTTTTCATTTGGTAAGCATCGTACTATGAAAACCGACGGTCCCAGGTTTCAATCCTGGATGGTCAGTGAATTTTTTCACTTACTGTCAATTTATGTTGTGGTGTGTGGTACGAAGTTTAAGAATTCTTCATGTTTTTTTTTTTTTTCATTTTTTCCAGTTTTATTGGACTCTTCTTGACAATCCTCAAGAGTCATTTATTACAAGGACTAGGGTGCTAACATGTGTACAAAATAATTATAAAAACGTTGGTGTATCGTGAGTGATGGTTTGCTATAAGCGCGAATACGAATTGGCCTAATTACCAAAAATTCACGCAGAAGGGCAGCAACGTTAGTTCATGCCCCGGTCACTCATTTTACATGATAGTAGACATCTATCTGCAAACATTCATAGAAAAGCGATGGACACACACCGTTCGAACCCTCCACCTATTAGATTGATATCTATATGCCCTCTACCAACCGGGCCCCGTCTTGATAGCTCATGTCGTTTAGAGCGCTGGTATCTAGTAATACGAATGTCCCGGTTCGAATCCCCCAATCAGCACTGTTCTTTTTAAACACACTTGTGTGCGCTGGCTATCTCCAGGGAAAACATTAATAATCTCCATTATTGTCTACCTGGAGAACTAGTAGTTAAAATTTTCAAAACAAATATAAATTGTAATATGTAAATAATAACTTTCCTTCTGATGTTATCCCCTAGGAAAGCGAATGACAAATTCGAACCTAAATCGCCTATAGATGATATCTATCGCTCCTCTACTCACCAACCCATTCTTTGATAGCTCAGTCTTAGAGCGCTGTACTAGTAATACGAATGTTCGCCCGTTTTCGACTCCGCCAATCGCAGTGGTGTTTTTTTTTTCAAACACTTGCGTGTGCGTCGGCTATCTCCAGGGAAATTATAAATATCCATTTTGTCTACCTGAAACTACGTCGTTAACATTTCAAAACAAATATAAATTGTAACCGTTCTTATGTATCCGCTGGGAAAGCGATGGCAACCTTTCAAACCTACACCTAAAATGATATCTATCGCTCCTCTACAAAACCCAGTTCTATGACGCATAACCCCCGCAGGCCGCGCCAAGTGGCTGTAAGCCTGATAAAACTCACACGGGGGATCCGTCTGCTCATGCAGTCCACGGTAAGGGGATTTAGCTGGCTTACTATGTTTCAGTTGTAGACTTCTGGACCCCTCTTTTTTCACATTACTGCGGGGACAATTGAATATTAATTATTAAAGAACAATTACCATGTTTGTATCTTAAAAAGGAATTTTATTAATGGGAATAACAGCCCATTTTTGGAAAAATAAAGATTTGATGACTCCCACGCATTGATTGGGTTTATTATTTTGCTTCGGTGGACCCATTCAGGTAAAAATGACGTACGTATTCCCCTACATTGGAAAAAAGCAACCGATTATCGTCACGTACTCGGGTTTTTTGTTTTGAATCATTAGGGAAACGGTAAATTTTGTACTGTTTAGACATATACACTGTGTCCCCTTTTTGGAAAAAAAAATATAGCACTTTGGGGCAGAGAGGGTCTGTACAGACCCTTGATTAACATAGTCGTTTATCTATATCGGTCGGCCCCTAAGAGCCAAACTGATATCTGTACCTGACACGTGACCCTGTACCTGACACGGGACACCAAACTATTCATCTCGTTAAACCGTTTTACTACAATACGGCAAAGCATTTAGCATTCTGTATCTATGTTTCACAGGCGTAATCGTCAAGATGTGAGCCTATAACACGTGTTCTATACAGGGAGGGGTCGGACACGATCTGCTCGATTTGGGCATTGGGGATTTTCCAAACGGATGTTTTGTGAAACTGCTTACATGCATTTACTATGGCAGGCTCGGGTCCAGTGCATTAAAATCATCTCTTAAACCTTTTGTTCAAAAGATCTTCTATATCATGATAAATTAAGAAAAAATATGAAGTTCACATCAATCATGCTTCTGTTAAATTACGCTGGTGCATAACTCAAAACTCCAGAAACTCCCCTGCAAAAGTATCTCTATCAAACAATAATACCCTTGAACATACGCGCAATGCTATGCGCTCTGTAGCCATGCCACCGATACAGCTCTAATATCAAAACAGCCCCTATTATTATTATAACACCCAAACCATTGCACATCTGGATACTTCAGCTACATGGCTTTTTTTCAAACCACCCTGGCTTCCTCCGGAAAAAGAATAAAAAATATCAATTTCTTGTCTACCTGAGAACTACGTAGTTACAATTTCAACACAAAAATCATTATAGTCATATATTTTTCCTCCACGCTCTAAATTAATGAACCCATTTTGTATTATTCTTGGTTAATTTACCTAATTTTTTATATATTTAAAACCTTAAATTTAAAAATAAAAAAATTCTAATAACTTTCCAACATTGAACACAGACGCTTTATTTATTCCCGCTGTCCACTACAAACCATCACACTGAATTACTTTCATGAAATCCTGAATTTTGTAATTGATTATGAGTTTTATCTTACCGATCATATGCAAAATCTGGATCAGGTCATCACTCCTCAAAATGGAAGTATACATTACCATCTTGTATGCTCCTTTTTATCTGTGATTGTAAAAGAAAAAAGATTGCCTTTGTTTCCGCTATGGATCGCTCTAAGTACCTAATTACAAATCCTCTATCGATGTTACTTATTCTGTAAGTACGCGGTAATAAGGCTTGTTTTCCGGAAGTCAAGTTGTACGGAAATTCGTTCCCACCATTCCGTGGACGTTATTTGCATATTTTATAATATCCTATCCCCTCATTTTGTTGATTATAATATTTTTTGTTTACTTCTCTATGTAACTACAGAGAAAATTCCTATAAAACAGGGAAGTCCTAGCTGGTTGGTGTTTGTGTAATAATATATCAAGTGATGAATTGAATTCCCTCTAATTCTAAGGAAGGTTGTGATGTTGATTACAGAGGCACTTCTAGAAAAAGCAAAGTAAGAGCTTAGTTTTTTTTCCAAGTTGGTTGCATAGGGAAATATTGCATCATATGCATGATGCCCTAAGTATGAGATCTAATTGGTCAGTGTTAGGCTATTAGCCCATAAGCGAGTCAACATTTGCACACATCTAGTACAATTGTAGACAGCCTGAACACAGGCCGGCTGACAGGACTGAAACGCGATTCTTAGTGCTGCAAATATCACCTTAAGGAGGGGATCTAACAAAGATTACACAGGGGCAACATTTTAAAATGGCCAATCATTTGAATGTAACAACGCTATTTGTCTAACCGTAAGGATTCCAAAAAGTTTAGTTTTACTATCGAAACTGTAATTCTGGCAATTACGGGTTACAAGCAGCAATATCATAGCATAAAAAGGGTCAAGTCAAGTTTTGTGCAGGGGTCAAACTTTGAAAATTCTCTGATTTGGATACAATGGTGTAATCATTAGTGGATTTCATAGTATTAGAATAAGGAATAATTGCGTTCTTTCAATTGATATCAATGCGTTTCCAATGGACAAATGCCATTGAACCTTGTTCTCGTACCTACGTGTAAATTAAGTACATGTGTATATATTCTGCATTATCTACCTGCATTTCATTTAGTGTACATTCAAATGCACTTGCCAACTCAAGGAAAATTTTGATGGCCTCCCCTTTTGATAACTTTGGGGGGGGGGGGGGGGGGTCACTGGTCTGCATCTTATTGGTTCGGTCATATTTAAGTGGTAAGAGACGACAGGTCTTTTAAATATAAATTCATCTATCTGATTGCAAAAATATTGACATTTTGGTCAGCATCCCTCAAATGTCAATATTCGGTCCCCTGTTATTTATTATTTGTGTTAATTCATTCCGAAAATTGGGATTGAAGTAAATTCGTAATGTCATCTGACGACACACTTTCCTTTAAGCTCTTCCGATCCAGCTTTACTTTCAGTCGGCATATGAAGATATTTGTTTGAAAATTGCAAATATGCTCACTTAAAGTCAAAAAAGCGAAATTTGTGATTTTTTGGACACAAATTTTCCTTGAGAAATTTGATAACATTTCACTTACTAAGTTCTACAAATTGAAAGAGTTGCTAAGTTTCAAGTAACCTGGGTTCATATTTAATGCCATTGTTATGCTGGAGTGAGCAACTCTTCTCTTGTGTCTCATGTATCAAATTTATTCCGCAGGATCAATTTTATCTCTTCCAACATGACTCTTATCCTGCGTGTCCAATGCCCTCGTATTTCCACATTTGCTTATTGCAGCCCTATTTGGACTATAGTAAGGGCGGTGCGTTGATTGTTTGAATTTGTTGCTGTTTTTGCTACAATTGGAATTATTGGGTCTTAAAATGTAGCGTATGGGCCTAGGAATCCAAATCAAATTGTTACCATTTTTTTATCCTTCCTTTTCCGGCCATCTTGGTTGTTTCCACGATGGCTGGGGGCCATTTCAACATATTTTGCTCTATATCTGGACTTCTGAGCATTATAGAAGGCTCATGGTGGCAATTCCAATGTTTGTGATGTCAAGGAACACAAATATCACTTTCAGAAAGTCGCTAAGTTCCCTTATGGAAGTCATCTTGAATTTCAAAAATGGCCGCCATTTAACACCATATTTTGGCTCTCTATTTGCACTTCTGATCAACAGATTGAGGAGGCTCAAGCTGGTTCAAACTCATGTTTGTGATTTCAGTGAATGCAATATATTAACATCCAAAAAAATCACAGGATTGTTCCTGCAGACGGGCCCATCTTGATTTCAAATGCCGCCATTTTAACATCGACTTCGCCCAATATCTTTGACTTCTTAGCAACATGAATCTCCTCCAATTGGCCGTCAAAACCCCTTTTTGTGATATCAAGGAACACATATTGACATCCGAAGTTGCCAATTGTTTCCTTCGGGCGGCCGTTTGAATTTCAAAATGGCTGCCAATTTTAACTATATTTACGCTCAATATCTGGACTTCTGGTCAACAGAAGGCTCAATTTGGTGGCAATACTGATGTTAAGAAAATATATAATACATCCATCCAAAGAGTTGCAGATTGTTCCCCTTAGACAAGCCATCTTTAATTTCAAAATGGCTACTATTTTTTTATATATATCCTTCCCCCGAACCACTTAAATCCTGGAATCCAGGGAAGAGCCATAGCTCGGTGTGTTAATAAGATTGTATATAGGTTCAATGTTAGTTCTGTCCCGTATGTTCCAGGCAATTTCAGTAATTAAACCAATATCCACAGGGTTGTGACAATTAGAGACCCTGGGTCACTGGTGACCCTGAGGAATTCATCATACCTTGTACGGAATAAACTGCAAGCCGAGATGTGTTTTCACCATGTAGCGCCAATGTCCCTGTCCATCATTAAATGGGGATATAGATGATCCTGCGGCATGTCTCGAGCAATCACATCAATGTATTTAAAAGGGGCTACGACCTGTTTGGGGGCCTGGTAACCTCCAACATGTGATGTCCGAAACTACTTTGACAATCGCACTACGATGACAGTGACCGACAAATTGTGCTCGGTGTTTGGGCAACATAAGATGAGTTGGAGGGAATAATCTCCACCTATCTGTGTTTTGGTCATGGCTCATGCCAGATAATGTTTTTGTACTTGCTAAGAAACCCTGTTGTAGGTGCGATCCATTTATTCCCTGTAGCTCTTTCCTCTTCATGGTCCGGTCTCAGATCCATATCAGGATATTCTCTACACAGCCTCTAAAGAATTTCAGCTTGGTTAAATTTGGGAGATATACAGTTGTTATAGGTGGTGTAGTTTATTTGCAGGCATTCCAAGCATTGTCCTTTGCCAATGAACATGAATTCTTTCTTGCTGTCGGCCTCTTTCCTGACCTCTTTGAGTTGGTACCGCTGTCAGTGGCAGATAGGTTGATGATTATCTTCCCCCATTGACGGGTCGTATCTTCCGTCTTCTTGGCATTTAGATATAGGCCGACTTTGCGCAGCATTCTCAAGTGATATTCGTAGATCTTGTGCACCACATATCGATCGGCTGAGAGCTGGATCATCTTTCATAGTCAAGGCTGTGAGATGCTGACTTGGGTGACGTCCTAGAACGCTTGGGTTGTTGATGTGAGTCCTTTGTCGTTCATGATCTCAACACTCTCAAAGAGGTAATCACCCACGATTACAAAGAGATAGGGAGCAGAAATGATCTCCTTGGAGGATTCCCAGTTAGTTGTTAGGGAGAACTCCTTTGTGGGCCCCTCCATGCTCTGCACAAAGCTCATGGGTTATCATAATATCATGATTGCATGCTTCGACAGTCCCAACATCGTCTGGACAAACCATCGGTTGTAAGATATGCAGTATTACTTACTCTGTTGACACGTGTTAAATGCCTTTGAAAAGTCTACAAACACAATTGAAGCTTCTCTTGGAAATTTTCAACTCTTCTATGATCTTCGACTTTTCCACTGCTTTTTACCAGTGTCAACAGAGATGTAATACTGCATATTCTTACCACCTATGGTGTCCCAAACGAGACTGTCGACGCAATTGCAATCCTGGTATGATAACCTCAGTCGTAGCCTTTGTGCAGATTCAGGTATGGGCCCACAAGGAGTTCCTAACAACTACTGAATCCTCCAAGGAGATCATCTTGCTCCCTTCTCTTTGTAATCGTGGTTGATTACATCCTTGACAGTCTTGACATCATAAATAACAAGGACTCACATTCAAACCCATCGTTCTAGTCACCAAAGTCAGCATCTCACAGACCTTTGAGGATTTGATTTTTTTTTTTTTTTGTGTTTTTGACTAGGCATATGATCCACTCAACCCCGATCTGATATGTGGTGCACAGATCACTAACATTTAGGCTTGATAATGCTGCAGACAAAGTCGGCCTATATCTAAATGCCAAGAAGACGGAATATCTGACCGTCAATGGGAATAAACGATACTCATCAACCTATCTGCACTATACCGACGGTAACCAACTCAAAGAGGTCAGAAAGAGTCCGACAGCAAGAAAGACTTCCGGTCATGCAAAGGACAAGCATTGAATGCCTGCAATAAACTACACCACCATCTTACCAAACTGGTATCTCCAATTTAACCAATCTGAAATTTCTTTATATCCGTGAAAGAGTATCCGTTTATTGGGAATCTGAGACCTGGACCATGAAGAAGAGCTACAGGATAGACCTGATGGCACCTACACCAGGTTTCTTATGCAAGTAACAAAACCTATCCTTGCATGAGCACATGACAAAACACAGATAGGGGAGATCGCCCTCCAAACCATCTTCTGTTTGCCCACCACCGAGCACAATTTGTCGGTCACTGTCATCGTAGTTTGATCAAGTAGGTTTCGGACTCGGACATGGTTTGAGGTTACCATGCCCAAACAGGGTCGTCACGCTTTAAATACATTGATGTGAATGCTCGAGACCTCCAGCAGGATCCATCTATCATCCCAATTTAATGATGGACAGGGAAATTTGGCGCTACATTGTGAAACATCTCGGCTTCAGTTATTCCGTACAAGTCTGATGAATCCATCAGGGTCACGAGGACCCAGGTCGCTAATTGTCACAACCCGGTGGATATTGGTTCAATACTGAAATGCACTGGAACCTACGGACAGCACAACATTGAAAACCTATATACACTCTTAGTTAAAACACCCAGGCTATGGCTCCCCTGGTTCCCATGATTTAAGTGGTTCGGGGGAAGTATAAATAAATAAATAGTAGCCATTTTGAACTTAAAGATGGCGTGTCTGAAGGAAATAATCTGCAAATAAAAAAAAAAAAACTCTTTGGATGGATGTAATATTATTTTTCGTAACATCAGAAACACGAGTATTGCCACCAATTTAAGCCTTCTGTTTGCCCATAAGTCCAGATATTGAGCGAATTATACGTTAATGGTCAAGCCATTTGAAATCAAAATGGCCGCCAGAAGGAAACATTGGCGACTTTCTGGATATAATATATGTGTTCCTTGATATCACAAACATGGGTTTGGCACGCCATTGGGAGATTTCCATGGTGCTCAGAAGTCAGATATTGGGCGAAGTAATATAGTTAAAACTGGCGGCCATTTTGGAAATTCAAGATGGCCGTCTGAAGGTAACAATCTGTGATTTTTGATGTAATATTTGCATCACTGACATCACAAACATGGGTATTTTCCACCAGCTTGAGCTTTCTATGTGATCGAGTGCAAAAGAGAGTCAAAATATGTTAAAATGGGCGTCCATTTTGAAATTAATATGAACTTCCATAGAGGGAACTATCAGCGACCTTTATTGGATGTGATTTTGTGTTCCTTACCCACAACATTGGTATTTGCCACCATTTGAGGCCTTCTATGTTGCTCAGAAGTCAGATATAGAGCAAAAATATGTTGAAAATGTCAGCCATCTGAAAACCAAAGATGGCCGGCAAACGGAAGGGATAAAAAAATGGTAACATTTGGATTTGGGGATTCCTGACATAGCTATCATTTTAAGACCCAAAATCTCAATTGTAGCAAAAAAGCCAACACATCTCAAACATAACCACCGGCCCTTACTATTATTCCAAAATCGGCGCAATAATCAAAATGTGGAAATACGAGGGCAATTGGCAAGTCATGATCAGAGTCACGTTGGAAATCAATTTACCTGCGAATATTCTGATACCATGAGACACAAGATGAAGAGTTTGCTCATCCACATAACAATGACAAATATGACACCTGTACTTGGAACTTGCAACTCTTTCAATTTTTTGTCAGAACTGTAATTAAGTGAAATGTTATCAAATTTCTCAAGGAAAATTTTGTTCTCAAAAATCGCAAAATTTCGTTTTCTTGACATTTAATTGAGCCTATTTGCATTTTCAACATTATCATTCATATGCGACTGAAGTAAAGCTGGATCCTTGAAGAGCTAAAAATAAAGTTGTGTCTCGCATACATAACCATGTATATCAATACATTTGAAGTGATTAACACAAAATATACAGGGGACCTCATATTGACCTTGAGGGATGGCCAATGTCATATTTTTGAAATCAGATAATAGAATTTTTAACAGCCTGTGTTCTACCACTTAAATATGACCTGAACCAATCAAGAGCAGACCCCGTGCACCAAAAGTTTTCAAGAAGGGCAGGCCATCAAAATTTTCCTTTGCGTAATGCAAGTGCATTTGAATGTATACACTACATGAATGCAGGTAGATAAGTGCAGAATAGATACCCTTTACTTTAATTTACACGTAGTGTACGTACAACACAAGTTAAATTGGCATTTGTCCATTGGGAAACCTATTGAATATCAATTGAAAGAACGCATATATTCCTTATTCTAACTTGAACTCCACTAGATGATATACACCATGTTGTATCCAAATCAGAGCAAGTTTAAAAGTTGACCCCTGCACAACCTGAAATTGCCCTTGTTCTTATATGATATTTGCTGCTTTTAACCCGTAATTCCAAGACTTAATTTTTCGATAGTAAAACTAAACTTTTTTGGAATCCTTACGGTTAGACAAATAGCGTTGTATACATTTCAATCTATTTGGACCAATTTTAAAATTTGCCCCCTTGTAATCTTGTCAGATCCCCTCCTTAAGGTGATATTTGCAGCACTTAAGAATTCGCGTTTTCAGGGTCCCTGTCAGCCCGGCCTGTCAGGCTGGCTACATATTTGTACTAATGATTGTGTTGCACTGTCTGCTAGCTTATGGGCTAATAGCCTAACACTGACCAATTAGATCTCATACTAATGGCATCATCATTATGAGGCAATCTTTCCGCCTTGACCACACTTGGAAAAAACCTAAGCTCTTAACTTTGCTTTTCCTAGCAGTGGCCCTCTGTAATCAAATCACCACCTTCCAGAAGAAAAGTTTAGCATTATAGGGAATTCCATTCATCACTGCCTCATATATTACAAACAAGCTATGTACTTTCCCGTTTTATAGGAATTTCTCTGGTAGTTCATCGAGAAGTAAACAAAAATATTATACTCACCAAATGAGGATTTATAAAATTGCAATACGTCCACTGAATTGTTGGGAACGAATTTTCGTACAAATTGAGCTTCCGGAAAACAAACCTTATTACCGCGTATTACCGAATAAGTAACACGATAGAGGATGTTAATTATGTACTTTAGATGCATCAATACGGAAAACACAGCAATATTTTTTCTTTTCAATTCACGTACCCGGATTCCATACAATGTTAATTTATACCTTCACATTTGGAAGTGTGATGACCTGTATCTCAAGATTTTGCAATATGATCTTGTAAGATACAACTACCAATCAATTACAAAATTCAGGATTACATAAAGTGTTAATCATTGTATGGTTTGCTAGTGGCGCGGCACAAAAATAAGTTGTGTACAAGGTCACAACTGTAGTCGACGTAGACCTCAGGCGTAATTTTAGTTGTCAGTGGGTTTCGTCCGCGAAACTTGAATCGTAAGTCTATACGTAACGTTTGCTGATCGCTTGTTCGATTTGCTACAAGTTTTTTGGTGACTTACGTGCGTTCGCGAACAATGGACGTTAGACCGTCGTAGGAATACCTTTTCGAATAACTTGTATCATTTTTACGTGTCTTCTATTTTGGGTGCATTCGTGGGTGCAATTAGGTACGAATCGGTGTTGAATGCCGTTCTAGTAATCGAGTAATGGATTTTAAAAGATACGCGTGGTTTGGGGTTAGTGTAGACTTATTGAACGGGTTAAGTACTCGGACTTCGCATATTAGAATTCCCCCTGGTTGATGAGAACCGCTTAAAGTTGCTTGTTATTATTAGCTGTCTACTTCCGATAGGTATTAGATAGATCTACACCGGTACAAAAAATGGCTTCAGAACCAAAGAGGGCGGCTATTTTTTCCTCATTAGGAGTCATTCTATAGTTGAAGAAAAAACACTATTTTCAAAAAAAAAGAAAGTAATAAGGCCTATTCCAATAAACATAACAAATTACATGAATGAATATTACAGGAAAGGTAAATGCTCAGCAGTAGAAAGGTCCTGTTAAGCAAGTGAAGAAGAATACAAGTCTAGCGAAGACTTGCACGATTTTGTAAAGAATTCAAAAAATCGCTGTAACAGAGTCAATAGATGACGAATAATTATGCACTTTTTAAGGCTGACTCAATATTTTGAAATGTTTCAAGTGTTTTTATATAATTAATCATCTGAATACTCAATTTCCCACCACAAATACTTGAGATGAAACGTTTTGATGTAGTAATAATATATGTGCAGTATAACAGTGCCAGGGATAGTCCTACTGTATAACAAAATTCCTGGATATTGTATTTTATTACATAATTGAGATTTTCTATATCAGGACATCACTTTGAGCTTAGCAATTTCACACAGTGATTGTATGCATGGACAGCATTTTGTACATGGAAAAATTAAGATTTGTTCACTTTTCACACACTACGAGTGTGCTACGTGTACTCATGACCCCACTAGTTTTAATCGTAAATCTGGCTTACTCGTACAACACAAGTAGCCTACGTCCAAGTTTCATGAACGCGTAAAAAATCTTAATAGTAGTCACTTACTCGCAATAGGGCTACGCAGTCTTACGACTTGCTTCGCAACGAACCCCAGTCGCTCCCGTACGAGTTCGGGACGCGGTATGAAATTAGTAGTGAAGTTACGCATTACTTAGTATGAAGGTAGCTACCAGTGTCGTAAGTACGTGTTGGGGACGGACCCCAGGTTCAATACCAATAGATGTTTACTTAGTTGATAGCAAGTCTTTCTTTCCACAATGCGAAATCTTATACTCCTTATAGACTGTTTTTCAAGGGTCTTGTACTTTGCTTAAGAAATTATCTCTGGATTTAAAGACACTATCAGTGATTTATCCGAAGGAGTCAAATAACCTATTTGCAGGAAAAAATAGTCCTTAAAGTGAAGTATCTTTCTCATAGTTACCTTCCAACCAAGTAACTAATTGACAGAAAAGGAAGAAAATGGCAGTGTAGTAAGTGTCCGTCGGACACTAATGACTAAAATTTCTATTTTTGTCCTTATTGGGTTGCTTCTAGATTATATATAGTTACATATGAATGCTAACCCGTACTTGTCTCAGTCAGATGCCTGACACGTTTAGATTTAAGGTGTTGGATATAAGATGCTCATATAAACTATTTTAAGTCAAAGTGTTTTGGATTTTTTCATATGTTTAAACTATGGGGCAAGTAGTGTTAGATAGGTGTTTTAACTTCTAATCACTGGTTTTAAAACTATAGATATCCCCAATGGGGGTGTCATACATTTGTGCATTTTGAGATACGGATTTTGCCATTGGCGTGATTATTACAAGTATGTTTGCTCTGAAAATACACTGATTTGGGCTATAGTACATCAGATCATGGAATCACCTTACCACACTTGACTTGTTTGAGAAAGATACACTTGACTTGTAGTCTGCTCAAAACATAATCTGCTGATCTTTTCCGAATTTCTTTTTCCACTTGTAAAAATGGTATATATTTCATCAGTTTCTTGACATTTATTTTTTGTTCCATCTATATAATGGTAGGCTTAAAGTATAGATGTAAGCAATCTGTCCATTTCCACCAAGCCAAGAGTCAACGTACTTAATTTGCAAAAGTAAAACCGACACGACACATCTTTATCGCGCTATGTGCAAATTAAAGTTTGCTTTTTTTGGAATTTCAGGTTTTCATGCTTTTATATGCTCATATATTTATGTTTTCTTTCTTTGTTTTATGGATGTTTTTTTTTTAAAAGTCATTTGAATTCAGGATCAAATTTCATTTCAGCATGTCAACTGGGTTTATGTGTTTTTTTGGGGTTTTTGTTTAAATCTTCTCTCTCTCTCTCTCTCTCTCTCTCTCTCTATCTCTCTCTCTCACTCCTCAGACCTTCTCTCTCAGTAACATTTGTGACTTGTATATAGCTTTTCGTCGAATATCGCGTGTATACACTTTTATCATTAATGAAGGTGTAAAATACTATTATACATGAGTAATCTGTCGTAAACTTACTATTGTATTATTAGATGGCAGTTTCTCGCGGTTATATACTGCGAATTAAATTAACAAACTTATGTATTCCTTAATTGAAAAAAGAAATAAAAAAGACAGAAGACAATAACGCGTTAGTTGCCGAACATGACTCAATACTAAATTATTAGTCTTAGCTAAAATATACTTAACCACCTAATCATTTTCAAACTGATTCTACCTTTTCCCAGGTAAGACGCAAAGCAGTGTGGGGTTATTTAATTGTGATAATGTTGTTTTTGTTTGTTTGTTTGCTTTGTTTGTTTGTTTTAGGTCCCAAATTTTCGTTAACACTATGGCCATGCCTTTACGTTCTTTAATATTAATTTATTGTCCAGGATTAGCAAAATTGAATCTGCTCAGAAGACCAAGGAAAACTATTGATGAAATGTTTGACTTTCTTGAAATAAATATAATTTGCTACAGAACAATGCATTTGTATATGTATGTATGTAGTATGTATGATGTATGTATGTATGTATGTCTGTATGTATGTATGTATGGTCTTTTGAACAAAAATCAAACGTGCTTGAATTTGTGAGAAAAGAAATACAGCCGTATTTTAACAAAAGCAATACCGTAATCAAGAACCAAAACTTGTTTCGAAAACAAAACTCAGTGACTGTGGAACTCAAATAAAAGGCGTGCAATTGAGATCATTAAGCAAAATGGTATGGATTATCCTCATGTTTTTTGTCCCGCATCAAAAGAAGATGTGGCAGATTTATATACTGAAAGATGTAAACGCATAATAGGTGATGGACCCGGCCCTTGCTCATGGGTGTTTTGGACCACAAATCTCTTTCAACCACCAGGTTTGGATTCAATGGTTTAACGCAGCGATAACGGAAAACGAGGTCACAAAAGCGCTCCAAACTGCACCAAAATGAAGTGCCCTGGAACGAACCGATGACTTATACTGATTACAAAGTCAGCAATGGTTAAAAATCTGACTCGATTTTCCACGACTTGTTTACCTAACTGTAAGATCCCAACCGATTGGAAACACGCAATTATTAAGTTAATTCCAAATCAAGTACTGACACTATTGATCTATCGAATGGCGGCCCATCACTAATTGTCCAATTTATAAATGTCATGATGGACTATTGGCAAAAGGAGATTCCTTGGATAGTCGATACAAAAAGGCTATCATGTAAACAAAAGGGTCTACCACGATGAGAATGAGAATATGGAAGTAATGAGTTTAACCAATTCCACCATTTAATTGGGTCTGGGTGAGTAAAGTGATATGTTTACGGGGCGATGTTTGTAAGTTCATTCTAAATGAAAATTGAAGTCCCTCGAAATGGGCCCACTCGTTATTATCTAGACAGTTTGTAAAGACCAATCGTTCCGTTGTGAGATCACTCAACGGGTCATGCAGGCAGTTCAATGGTGCGGATAAGTCAACTCCTTCGCCTTGATACGGCCAGTGCGTAGAGCATCTTTCAGTGATGTTTTCAACTTCTTATCCCTCTCATCTCCTCACTCTTAGCGACCACGTTATCGAGGGCGGTTACCACGGATGTAATCCAAAATAAACGAGCGTAAAACAGATCCGAACGTATGGATTGACAAGAAATGTTCTGAATTAACAGTGCCATAACCGATTTTAAACACCAAACAGGGAAAATGTACATTATGTTCTTAGATCTGGCTGCTGCGTTTGGAAGCATTGACCATGAATTATGATTGTGCTCTCATTCCTATGGTTACCTGGGGTTTGTCATCGACCAGAAGTATTTACCACTAATTCACTACTTTTCAAGTAAACCAAAAAGGGCTTAACTGAACCTATTCTCAGACAAAGGGGTATCACCAAGGTTGCCCGTTTGCGGTTATTGTCTTTTGAACAAGGAATTGACGTTTGGTGCGTTGGTTACAGAAACCATAAGCGGAAAGTGCCGTCGATACCTAATCAAGTCAAGGTATGTCGACGATATCGTTGGCAACTACTGAGATGCTCAATGACTTCAGAGGGTGAAAAAAACCGAAGTTTCTCAACTATTCTGGAATAAGGTAAAATCGTAAATGTGCAATTTTGCACGGTCAGAGAATTGGTAATAACTGGTATAGGAGAGATCAGACCACCACACGGGCACTATTCATGTCGAAATACAAGGTAAAGAAATACCAACACAATGGAAAATCGGAAAAATTCAGTACTTGGGCCATGATTTTAGCCTTTGACGGTAATATCTAAACCAATCTCAGGTGATGATATCTTTGACTCACTTGCACAGACATTGCAAAAAATAGACAACTCTGTGTTACCTATAGTTGCTAAAGTCGAAAGCTATCAATATGATGGTCATGTCAAAATTAAACTTCTATCTGTGCAATATTTCGATACCGATATCCACTTTACAAAACTATTGGATATATGTCAGCCTTATTAGCAATTGGTTTGGTCTTAACAAGTCCGTAACAGAGAATTCATGTATCAAAGAAATTTGGTGGTTTGGGTGTCATGAGCAACCCCAATTAAAAAAATTCTCAACCTATCAACCCACAAAAACTAACAAAAAATGCCAAAGGTCCTTTTCTTTTGTCTGTTTTAAATCAGATGATCCTCAAACCCAGCTAGTGCTCGTTCGTATAAATATGCACATGTTAAAACGATAAAGCTACCAAAGTCGATGATGACCAAGGTATCAACAATTTCGTGGGTTTTCGGACGTGAATGAACACGGTAGGTGATTAAGGAATAGGGTGACACGGGCCCAGATCGATATGGATTGAACTGAATCGAGCTTGCTTGGCGGGGTGGGACTTTAGAAATTAGCGATGATAAGTACGCGATTGTCTCTACGGTCGATCATGACGTTTAATTGTTCTTAGAAATCACACCGCGTGTTAATCACTCCAAAACCAAACACATAAATGCTCGCATTGCTAGATTCAAGACCAAGGTTCTCTCAAGGGAGAATCCTAAATACCCCTGCATTGATTTTCAATACTAACAACACCTCAACAATGTTGCAATACTGATGACCTGGTCAAGTTAATATCCAAAAAACCAAAAAAACTGTTGCAAATTCTAGAATGCAATCTTTGTTACATCTTCTTATCCACACGCATATTCCAAATCTGTCAACTGGGTAATAAACCATTTGATACGTTGTCTTCATATTCTTAATGGGTGTATGCATTTTCATGGACATGTATATCAGACGTCATGACAGAATTGTAAATTAGATAACCAACAAAATCGGTAACATCCGCCCATCTCATTGTTTACAATAACAACTGTTATGCCGAGATGTTCAAACAGCCATTCTTCAGAATTGTATCACAATATTCAACATAAGAAACCAGACTTGCTTATCATTGATCACCGCAACCAATAAAGTGTTTATGTTGAAATCTCCACACGTTTGATGCTTTCGTAAATCAATGCTATCAAACCAAATTTGACTATACCAACCATTGGTGAACTGATAATGTGGACATATTTTACACATTGCAAAGTTGTAGTTCTCATCATTGGAGATTACAGGGTGCGTCCATGTAATTGGTACCGGGCTAAAAATGCTGTATAAGCACCCGCCGAAGCACAACCATCGCCAAGTACAAAGTTTGAAGTGCTGCCATTGGACTCAAACTGTTTGGCAGATGCGTGTAAGAGCTGCCAGCCCATTAAGTTATTTTTTCTAGCAATAATTGGACTTGGCGATGGCTCTGCTAAGTTTTTCATTTTGCGTTTAATGATAGTGTACTTAATGGATTTGCTCCTTTCTCGCCTCTTGGCATACAGTTGACATTTGGTGTGCCGACGCGCTCTTTGAGCATGTGGCTCCTCTGGAATATTTTGCAGTTGTTAAAAAATTACTTGAAGTATGTAGTAGTAGATGTAGTAGTATGTATGTATGTATGCATGTAGTATGTTGTACGTGTACGTACGTAGGATGTATATGTTGTATGTATGTAGTGTATATGTATGTATGGATGTATGTATGTATGGATGTAGGTATGTATGTATGTACCCATGACAAATATAAATGAATCTAAGCCAAAATGAACGAAAATATATCAGCCAACCAAAGTGCTTCTTACGTTGAAGTTAGATAATATGTAGGTGTAACGCTAACCAAAAATTGTGTTGTTGAGATAATTTCCTTTCGATGTATACCTTTATATTGCCTGGCTCCAATATAAAGATAGTCATGACAAAAATAATTATATTAATATTCAGCTTCTCTCGTATTATTTCTTTGCTCTCTCATTCTCTCTTTTGCAGGACGACGAATGCGGTTAACAAATCAGAGATGACATTATCACCAAGAACAAACGAATACGATCAAAAACGGTGGAAAGTATTAAGAAACTTCGTAAGTAATTTAATAAATTTAGCAGGTAATCTACTAAATTCAAAGCATAATCGTCAGCTTGGAGCCAATTCAAACATAAAATCAAATTAATGAAAAATATCACGTGCAGATTCAGCCCGTTTCACATTAGAAATAACATATCTTTTTTGCTATTTGAAATTTTTTAATTAACTAGAGAGAAGGTATAGATCTGTATCCATGATTCTAGCAGAATCTATGGACTTTGCGAAAACTCAATCACGCGGGAATACCTAAAAATAGGTATTCAACATTTTCATGCATAACATAACTTAGCACTGCAAATTGATTTCACATAATTACATCATGTGCATTGCATCACCTCACAAATATAACTTCATGGGGAATTACTATTTTGCAATATGTTTTTATCTTCAATGGATAAAAAAGTTGAATCAGTTTCTAAGTTTAGCGTTCCGGGGAATCCCACTGATCTCTTGCTTGAGAAATAACAGGTGCATTGGCACAAACAACACTAGGGGGAATCCCCTTTCTCTCCTTTATAGTAAAACGTACTTTTCCCATGAGACATCTCTTCTCAATAACATGAGAAAATAATATTTTTAATCACACAATTGAGGGTAATATAACAGCATATAAAGACATAATTAAAGCACATGAAAAAATTGCCGCCACTAAGTAGTCATTAATTTGAATGTTTTTTATGGAAATTTGGCTCAATATGGATAAATAGGTTACAAAAAAATACAGCTTAATATTAAATTTAACTACAGGATCTCATCATAGTTTATAAATGTGTGACTTGTTTTTGTTATATTGACAATTGGTTCACCAAAATATTCATGAAGGTTCACTTCCAAATTATTGTGCAATCACAAAAGTAATTGCTAAGTGGTAACGTTACTTACGTTCTTACATTTGGTGTCCAACAATTTTCAAACTCCTAGCGTGTAAAAAATACCCAATGCAAAGGGCTTTTTGCTGCTTTTATTGCCATCTATATCAGTGAAATGCTCCAAATGTCTTGCCAAAATGGAAATTAACCAAATTTCGGTTGCATGTTGATAAGAAATGTAAAATTGGTTACAATCTTGGTGTTCAACATGTAACAAAACGTTATTACCCACCAAAACATTGTCTTTTGTTGACGATGACGTGCTTCTAACGGTATTTAGAGCAATTTGGAAGTGTTTAATAAAAGACTAACTTTGAAGGTATTAATGGCATGTGCTAAGAAATTGATAAACTGATTCTGATAGTTGTAACATTCATTACGAAACACCAATATAACAAATGTTACCTGGTTTTGTTGTTAATCACTATATTATCCTTCCACTATTATTTTCATTGGTCCTTTATAATTATTTATATAACCAATTGATCCATATCCTATCATTATACTTGCTATCTGAATATTTGGAGCAGTTTTGATTTGGTGATTTAGCTTATACGAGGACACCATGGTAAACTTTTTTGTTACGATGTTAACATTTTAAAATCCAAATATAATGCAAGAGAACACATGCTGTTTTGCCATTTAGTCACTGGATTCTCTGCAATAATTACTCGGACTAAGCTATAAATAGCCCTGATGACTACGATCGAATAATTTTTTTCAAAAGCACAGATAAAGACGGCTTTGCACCTAAACTTTTCTTTAAGGTGTTTAGGCCTCACATGTAAAAAGTTACTCACCCGGCAAGTGTCCCACAAATTAATGCAGGTATTATTGTATATATAATATTATGTGATACACAAGTGGGAAATCTGGAAACCTATCAATTTCCATTAGAATAGTAAACTTCATTTAATTTAATATTGTCCTCGAGACACGTAAATGAGTTCAAAATCACGCATTTTAACAATCACCCTTTATTTAAGAATAATTGCATGCAGTATCATTTTTATGGGCGAATATGTTTTCCAAGGTTAAAAAAACTAAATAATTGGGCGGAGCACACCGGCCCTTATTTGGAAAGTTTTTTCCGGCCGATGAAATTATGAGTCGATAAAGATACTGCATCACCCTTTATTTTATTCTATTATCTAAACGCTTGATTTAATAAGAAAATGCATTATTGTAGAATAATGTGCAGTAAAATATCAGAACGCTGCATTTCCAATACGTTTGGGATCAAAGGTAATGAATGAAATTTGAGAGATTTTTTTTGAAAAAAAGAAGGTGAAAACATAACCTTCAATAGCACTAGAATACAACAATAAACTAGATAGTAAACCTTGAAGAAAACTGAGCATGCCAAGCACGATTCAGTTGTTGATAAATATGATATAATAGGATCTTGAAAAACGGTCATCAAGTTCAATCAGAAGTATGAAGTTTCCAAACGCTGACTACTTTATTCAGCTTCCGTTGCTACATAAACCGTCTTCCGTTCTCGACATGTGCACAGCCGGACGCCGGCCCGTAAACGTATTTTGTTTGTAACCTTTATATGGCATATTTTGGAAGTATGATTTGATGCTAAAATTCCCTTTGTAAAAGCCACATCTGTTTCCTTTATCAAATTGATAAATTCGCATACTTTGGCTGAATATGAAAAAAAAAAAATAAAACATTCTTAAGTAAATACAGATCACTGAATTTGATGACCTTCCATTTCATGGTTTGGACATGAAAGTAATTGAAGTTTCTTTGAGTGACCTTATCGAACATCTTACAGTTTGAAATTCCGCATGGTGAGAGCTAGTGATAATGATATTTGTATACGAAAGTATATAACTATTTTTTCAAAACAGTTTTGGTTATTTTTTCCCTTTGCTATGCACAATGCACAGGAAAATCTAGTCATGCAATATAATCATTGTTTGTGTATTAATAAAGCAATTGATTCACGAGATTGGTCCTCAATTGATTTAAAGAGCGAACACGTGGAGGTAATTGTCTATCTACATCTGTAGTCATTGGACGAGGCTTAGTAAACAGGTCAAAATGCAATTGCAGGGCTTCGCTGTGCTGTTCTTGTGCAAGAAATATGCATAGAGGGAGAAATTACGCGCAAATGTTGCAAAAAGCATGTTCATATAATACTTCCAAACGTATTTTTACACTTACAAAGAGACAATGATTTCTCAGCATTTTTGCTACTTTTGTCAAAATCTATCATTTAATAAAACTTAGAATTGGTATGCTGTTATAAAACTATAAAACCTTAAATGTTCAATTGTATGTTATTTTTAACTACTTAGTTCTCCAGGCAAACAAGTTGAATTTTTATAAATCTTTTCCTGGAAATGGCCAGTGCACACAAGTGTTGAAAAACCCCCATGTGCGCCGGACTCGAACAAGCAACCGCTGTATTACTAGCACGGCGCTCTGAGTCTCGCCAATTAAGGCTTAATTTAAGCCATCAAGCCAGGCTTGGCAGAGGAGCGATAAATTTTAATCTATCTCAGCTCCGAGAGGTGTCCATCAATTTCCTAGCGGATAGCATCAGAACGGTATACGAAATATACCCTGGCTTGTGCAGTGCAGCTGGACAAATAATCTGCAGTGTTATTAGTAAAGGATTTCTAGTCGGATTGGGCTCATAAGTATATGCGATCGAATTTCGTATATTACCGTTCGAGTATCTGTTTTTACAATTCCAAGAGAGTTGTTATTCGGCAGATACTATTGATCAAAAACGAACTGGTGTGAGATTTCAAAGCAAAATGTGTCAAAGGAAAAAAAAGATGTTTACATCACAGAATATGAACTGAGATCAGCAGTTCGACTTAACAGATTTCAGGATTTTAAAACTATCTCGTATATAGAAGACCCTCATAAAAATGGAAATTGAAGCGTACTTAGTATTGCATCAAACATTCTTGAAAAGGCTGTTTCTACCCAGGCCAATTCTTACTTATGTAAAAATAATATTCTCTATAGTTACCAATGTGGTTTCAGAAACTGCTTTTCCACGGATAGCGGTTTGATCCATGTAAAAGATTATTTTCAAGATCAGGTTTCTAATGGTAATTAGACCCAGTAGTGCCAAGGATAGCCCCAAAAGCTTTTTTTACAAAAAAAAAACCTTAATTCCATTGGAGTCGTTATGAAGTATTAAAAGCAGCAACAAAGAGGCAGATATGTGCAAAAAAGTTACAAACAACAGTGGAGGACCAAAAGATTTGGAGGTAATACTTATTATGATGCATTGGGTTATATTCAACTAGCCTAGTTTGCTCAGAGGGATGTTTTTGACGGCAGATTTGAACAAATTACTAATTTTTTAACGAAATTGGGTAAGAAATTCCAATGGTGAATTGCAGTATAGAAAATGTATGGCTAGCTCGACCTTTGTTCCTAGGGACACGCAATTACAGGCTATGTGCTACCACTGTACTATAGTTACAGACAGATACGGTCAGTTACCCATAGTACATGTATGGGTAAAATGAGCATTAAGATAGTCTGGAGCAGTATCCGGAAATGTTTTAAAAGCATGGTTCATTTTCATCTGAATCACTCTGTCTTTCCCTGGTTCTATCCAACTCCTCTGTCCAACGTGAGTACGAGGCTCATGTTTAATATAAATCGAAACACTTCATTAATATGCATTGTTTCCAGCTTATTCTTAAAATATTGAAAACGACTTGTATACCATGAAAAACACGTGTAGTCATAGTAACTTTAAATAAGGGCAGTGCTCAATGTTTGCGAGTCTTTTCTCGCCTTTTGGGCATACATTTGGACCTTTGGTGTGCCGCTCGCCTCTTTGAGCATTTGATGGCTCCCTGTAATATTTTGCCTTTGTCTCATAAAGATTACTTTGAATTTTTAAAGTCGTCTTCTTCTTCCTTTAAACCAGATGGGATAGGTTTAGGTGCGATAGAGATTCCTTCATATGTAAGAAGAGGAGTCGATAGGTCACTGGACCAGGTCAAGGTCATCTGAGGTCATGTTCAGACTGCCATTTTGCCAAAGGAATGACGCAAGTTTACTTACTTGCAGTATTTTGCTAATATCTCTGCGTCCCCTCCATGATCTTTCCTACCCCGGTGGATTTTTTTTTTGGATAAAAAGGAGAAGAAATATGTCAATTACAATTCCAATTTAAATAATCTGGCACCAAAAAGGGGCTTTAGTGCCTGGGAAACCGGAAGGGGGTGCTAACCACCCCCCTTATGTAGACGAGGGTAGCTCACTATGCAATTAAAACAAAGAACATCATAATCTTTTATTTTCGTTTTTCCTTCCTCTTTCTTTCCTATATTTCCCACATACGTACGATATTATTTTCAGTTCCAGCAACTTAGTTGATTAATAATTTCACTACCTTGATATTTATCTGTGGTTTACTAAATAAAAACCGCGCAATAAAGAAATGGTTTTTGAGACATGTAGGACAAATTATCATTCACATTTTTCAGCCATCTCAATTAAAAGACATAATTAATGGTAACTTAAAAATTACTCATTTTTAAATTCTTCAATAAAATTGAATGCAACCCGATTACTCTTATTGAGTAGACTAGCGGGAGGCCCGCGCTTCTCGCGGGCCTCCCTCTATTTGAGTGAACGAGAGTCGATCACCGAAACTGAAGCGATCACTGAAGAAGTGCCACACTTATTGGCGAGACCATCGCAACCCAAATCCCGTCACCCTGAACTTAGTCGCAATTTTTTTATTTTTAATACTTTGAATAACTCAAAACTCCGGTGCCTATCATATCCTATAGCTCATGTATATAGTTTTACCGATTCTAAAGGAAACGTCAGACTGAATATTTAATCACGTATACTCCGTATATTATTTTTATGTTTTCTCTTATTTATGTGTAATAATAAAACTTCAATATTTAATCCCGTAGAAGTTCCCGCGTACTTTTTTTCTCAAAAGTACTCCCCGTGGGGTAACCACCCGCAGTTCCCGTATTTTCCACATATTTTTCACTCACAATTCCTCAAACGCCCACATAAAGTTCTCGTCATCCTGTAGTTTTTACCCCCCCCCACACCCTCCCGTAATGTATGTTTTATTCCTCGGTAGTTTGCAGCCTATCAATAGCTTAGGCCTGTTAATTATAGCTATGACACCCCCCCCCCCCCCCCGTTATCCCAACGGAAGTTCAAATTCCTTATGCAGTTAAAGTGTTAAAAAACGTCAATATTTCACAGCCCGTAATTTTCTATATAGTTTAAACTTTTTTTCCCCCCCCCCCCCCCCCCCCCCCCCCCCCCTCCCCGCCCCCCCGTTCTCAAAACTCCTTGGGGTAACCCGTAGTAATCCATACATACGGCAATCAAAGCGAAATAATAATGAACGTGTTCTTTACCTTTCTTTCTTTCCCCACACCTTTTTGGCACTATAATGAGCCTGTTTTTGCGTACCTCATATAGCGTCTTACGCGTAAATCGCCCGCCGTTGCCGACGCGTAACCATCCGCAACGCACAACCCGTCGCACAACGCATACGCGCCGCTTGGTCACGCGTACAAACAAATGGTAATTTTCCTGACTGAGCACATTTTCGTTGTTTTTCAGACACCGCCCATTTCTGACGTATTATCTATGGTAGAACCACCCGCCGGGTAAAACATCAATATGGTTCTTGTGAATTTGGCGCAATTTGAAAGAACTGACGGAGCCTTTTTCGAAGATACACACAACACAGGACATTCGGCAATTATAGTAAGATGCAGGAAATTATTTTCCTTCAATTCCAATACTACAGATTTTAACAATGAGAAATTCTCATTCTGGCATTTTCAATAATAACCCTTTGATAATTTGAAATTGAAATCAACTAAGAAGTCTTGTCGGCAAACTGCCACTGATAACCTCAAAATGGTTATTTTTTTTTTTTAATCATAGAAAGTTTTTCAACAACAGAAAGTATAAGAACAACTACTCTAAGAGTGCTTTGACTCCAAAGGTGAAACAGATACGCAATGATCTGTTTGAGTTACAAAAATTAACTAATATCCATTTGAACTCAATTTCATTTCAAATTGTTCTATATAACTTCCGAAGTCGTTTATTTTACGAGTTTTTAGTACGTCATTTGACACTAATTGCTAATAATTATACTCTTCCTATGGTTTTCGTTACTGAAATTAGTAAGCCCTACATAATCTTGTATTTATTTTCATTGAACACTTGGAACTACTGAAAATTTATACATAAATGTAAAGAACCATATGATTAAGCGTTGTTTTTAGTTTAATTGTACTGAAAATAACAGTATTCATTTTAAACACGTGTTGTATGTGTCGAATTAAATTAAATTGATTTTCGTCCGAACGCCGCCTCGTAAATTTAATAACAACTATAAATGAAGCTTGATAGGAAATAAAGCTTTCTTTCTTGAAAACTAGTGATCTTTGATTCCTTTTCCTCTGCAAAAAGTACAAATATCACCTTCAAGAATAACAGATAAATCACAACTTCTTCCACTTAACGGTTTATGAAAGTATTTATGTTCAATAATTCACCAAACCCAGGGTTTTTCAAACGCTAGACATCGCTTTGGATGTCCTAGTTACTTCCACATGTTGGCGATGCTAACATTTGGAATACAGACAAAATACTGTAAATTTTATGTCCATTTACCAGGCTCTAAAACGACTACAACTGGAGCTTTTCTTCGAAATTTTTTTTTTTTTCGAGAATCAACATTATCGTACATTCAGTACGTTGCATTTCAATAATATGATTTAAGTACTAAAGGTTTACCAGAAAAATGCTATAAATTTTACAAGAAAATTCGCAGCAATTCTTCGAACAAAACCACAGAACCCTTAAATCCATCTTTTTAACAGGTTTCCATTCAAATTAACGTATATTTATAAATTAACTGTATATATATATAGCTTGATGTATTATATTTTACATTGAGTCTCAAATATAATATCAAATATTTGATTCAATCAATTCTAAACAAATAAAAATTGTAGAACCTCATCATACTCTTTTCTATCTTCACTGGCACATTATTTTGCCTGTAAGAGACCCTGACACCTTAGAAACCGTACAAAAGCATAGTCCTTTCTAAGGCGCGCCCTTCCGCAGGCAAAAGTATGTCAAACATGTTGAAAACCACCACCTGATGCGAATCGATCGACTCTTTTTGAGTTTACGGCCGAACAGCTCATGTGCATCGTCTCCTTTGACATAGAGCAGAGACTTGTTTTTAAGTTTTCAAACAGACCATCACTTTGTAATTAAATTTGACAGGAAAACAAATCTGAATTGAAAACGTGCTCAAAATGAAGAACGTTTCAATGCCCACACCGTCCACATAAAATCATTTACTCCTAAAATTTTACCCCTCAATTTAGATATGCAAGTTCTAATTCTCTAAAACTTCATCGCCGATATCTCGAATGTGACTTTTGGTCGATTGGCCTGTGGTTTTGGCAGATTCGTGACGATATGTTGCCATCTAACGACTATTCTTATTGGAAGACTTCCAGCAGCCTGAGATCTCCGATAATTATAATTACAAATTCCTTCTTTGGCGATTATGGAGAATTCGAGATCTAAACATTCACCCATGAACCGACCCAGTCAAAGCACCCATTTTGGTTTGTGTTTGCACTCCGTATTGCTGTCATTTTTTGTTGTGTATAGTTGAGGGTGTTGGCTATAGTATTGAATGAGGCTTGGCCGCCATTGTCTGCTATTATTGCTTTAACTGATCTAAGGCCGACTCAGAGATTTCCTGAGGAGGGCGGCCCTCCATTTTCCAAAAAAAATCGATTTTTTTTTTTTTTTTTTTTTTTTTTTTTTTTTGTTTTTTGTTTTTTTTTTTTTTGTTTTTTTTTTGTTTGCATGTACATATGCTTTGTCATTACTAATCACTGTGTGAAAAATGCTAAGCTTATCGAATTCCTTCATATAGAAAATCACAAACGTTTGTTATAAAATTCGGATCCGGAAATTTTGCTAGACCTTATCCTATGGGCTACTACGACCATAAATGTTAGTGCATCAAACGAAAAATTCGATTCATCTCGAGTTTCGGAATTGTGCATTATATGATACTAGCTTTAGTTCTAGTTGACTATTTTTCATTATTACACAAAAAATAATATTTTGAAATCTCTGAGTCAGACTTTAAAGAACACTCACCACTGTAATTTTGATGTAATTTTAGAATGATTACCGTAATTGTCACACCCTGTCCGCTGATGGCGTTTATAGACGTCACATGTTATTGAAAACGAATAAGCGCATTATGGGGCTTCTGAAACTTAATTAGTATAAAATTAGTCTAGCTGGTATAAATCTCTATGATGAGTTTGCAGTATGTCTTTGGTATAATCTTCGTAAGCTTAGTGTATGTATTTTATGTACAAACTGTAGCTTATGTAGCCTATGAGGGTAACAGAAAATTTATGTTTGCTTTACCTGTCGCGAAAATTGAGTCAATAGTAGAACCAAGCAGGGTTCACTTATACGACACTAGCTGAGGTGCCTACGAAGAAGGACAATTAATACAATTACAATGTTCGTCAACACTTCTTTCACTACCTCGCATACGCCTATCGCTTAGTTTACTTTAATAACTTCATGGTAAAACAAATCAGCCCAAAGTGAAATGAGATGAGATGAAGAAGAATCTAATAACTTTAAAATGACAGCCGTAAAATGCCAGCCGGGACTCTTTCGGAGGATTAAACATACGCCTCCTTAATATATAACATTTATATTTCAGTGATAAAAGGTCGGCCAATTTACCTTGAAATGCTAAATGCTTGGGATGACTATGTAAACAGCTAGCAATCTTCAATATTTAAAAAAAATGAAATCTTTTTGAAGATTAACAACGTTCTTTTTGGATACTCTACATACTCTTAATGATATTTTTGTTAAAGGAAAAGGGTCCAAATATTTCGAATATTCGGACTTCAAGAGTAATTCCCATAATGATTGAAGTTTCAATAAAAGTTGGTCTTCTTCTTCTTGCGTATGAGGCAGCAGCTAAATGTGTTGAATTCGGTGGAGCCAGCTCACTGTTGATTGGTTGGGGTTTAAGAGGTCTATATCCACCGGTGGACGAAAGGTAGAGTGGGTGGACTGTAGTGCACAGGTCTCGTGCGAGTGTGCAAATCTGGATAAAATTGTGAATTTTGGTACACAAGTACTTTATGCATTGATAATAAAAAAAAATTGATGGAAGCATTTGCCATGCCCCTTTCATGACCCCCAGCATGGATTTCAAGATTACACAGGGGTAAAAATTTTAAAATGTTCCGATTGTGTTGAAAGCACACCATGATGCTTATCTGATTACCAGAATTCCAAACAGGTATAGTTTATACTACCTATGGCTTATAGTTTTGAAATTATGGGGTAAAAACTTTTAAAATGGTGAAAAAGTCAATTTTGGTTTGTACAGAGGTCAAAAATTAAAAGTTACTCCAATTTTGGTAAAACATCGTTTAAATATAGGAATAGTTTTGACTATCTTACGTGTTTGTTTATTGACAGCTATTTGATTCTATTGACCTGTGACCTATTTTGTTGGATAACGTGAAAACTAAGCGTAACAGCTAAGGCAAACTATTCCTCATTTCAATCACTAAAGCTAGGCCCACATATTACCTGAATCAAAGAAACTTTTAAATTTTGACCCATGTACACACAAAAATTGATTTTTTCACCATTTTTACAGTTTTTACCCCATACCTCCGAAACTATAAGCCATAGATAGTGTATACCTTTTTAGAATCCTTGTAATCTGAGAACGAGTGTCGTGTGCTTTTCAACATGATTGGAGCATTTTGAAAATTGTGATCCCTGTATAACCTTAAAACCTAAGCTGGGGTCCTTTAATGGGCGTTGGAAAGTGCTTCCATCAGTTTTATGGATTATCAATGCCTAAAGTATTTGTGTGTAAAAATTCACAATTTTATCCGGAAGCGCACACTCTTTCGCTACAGTTCTCCTGCTAGTAGGGCACTCTTTGAGAATGTGATCTGTAGTCTGTGATGGAGAGCCACATTGGCAGGTTGGAGATGGTCGCAGCCCCATCGGTACATATTGCTGTTGAAACGACCGACTCCTGGGCGAATCCTGTTCAAGGTGACCCATTCTTGCGTGGAAGATACCAGGTGGGAGTTGAACCTGGCACTTTTGTTTTTCTTCTTTTTGCGTATGAGGCAGCAGCTAAATGTGTTGCAGTTGGTGGTGGAGCAAGCTTACTGTGGACTGGGTGGGGTTTGAGAAGTCTATATCCACCGGTGAACGAATGGTAGAGTACTCATTGAGAATGTGATCTGCAGTCTGTGATGGTCAAAGCCCCATCGGTACATATTGCTGTTGAAACGACCGACTCCTGGGCGAATCCTGTTCAAGGTGACCCATTCCTTGCGAAGATTGCTACCAGGTGGGAGTTCTGTCATAGGTGTGATACTGAATTGGTCTGGTCTTGGGGTATCTAGCCAGGCAGTATTCCATGTCTGTAAGATGTTAAATGGGGAGCTGAAGAGTTTAGCGGCGTGTCGACAGAAAGGTCGACGAGGGCGCAGTCTCTGTCTGCCGAGCTGGTGTGATTCTGGTGTGACAGTATTATGCAGCATGTGCTTGTTGTCCAACAGAGCCTTGTTCATCGGGTTGTTTGTGTATGTGTGTGTGATGTTCTCTCCGAAACACTGCAGCACTGGTAGAAACTCAGATGGAGTAGGACGAAGGCAGCCAGTAATGGTTGTCATGGTCTCGTTGAGTACAAGGACTTTATTCTATAAGCAACCACCAAAGGCGGATGCTCGTCCACCTTACTTGAGCAGACTTCTTGATTTGAATTTAGTCAGGCTTGAAGATGCTTTCAAAATCCAAAGGCTTGTTCTGGGTTTTAAGATTTTACATGATTTGACCCTTACTTCTTTTAATTCTTTGATTCAACATAGTTTATTGCAGAGTACTAGGCTTTTGCACCAATCTGCATCTTTCTTCAATTCTATGTTTATTTCACTTCCACGTCTTTGTAATGAATCCCATCTGATTTACGTGCTGTCAGTAATCTTTATAACTTTAAAGCAGGCTGTAAATCACACTTTTAAGTTTACTAAATTAATATTGTTAAAAAATGTAGTTTTGTTTCACTGTGTATGTTCATTTTGGAAACCACTTTGATATATATAGACAGTGTTAAGTGTTTGCCTTTCCAAACAATTCAACATCAACTGATTTTTTTTTTCATTCTGCATACATTTGCCTTGCCTATTCTTTTGGTTTCCTATTAAGCAATCTTGCTCTGTGTGCATGTATCTTTGTTTCTCTTTGGATATGAGAGCACCTTTGTGATCGGGTTTTCGAAACCCTGCTCTTATTCGATTCCGAATTACTTGCTTTTGCTTTGTCAATTTTTTTATGTATCATATATATTTATCATATTTCTGTTTCTGTATTTTGCAAGTAATTCAAATAAATATTATTATTATTATTACTGTGACCAGCTTTTTTGTGTGAGAGCTATTGCACCGACCACCGTGCTGAGGCGGAATATTCAGCAGCGCTGTAGACCAGAGCCAGGGCGGTTGGTGCGTAGAGTGGATGGACTAGCACCCCATGAAGATCCAGCAAGGCAACACAGGAGGTTATTCCTCGAAGATACCTTTGCACATACTGACTCGAGCTGCTGCCGATAAGTAAGCTGCGGATCAAGCATCGCTCCCAGATAAGTTGGTGTAGGATTGTATGCAGAGGCGCTCCATTCAGGGCCGGCTCCGAAATCGTTAAAGTAGGGGCGAAAGGAAGAGTTATATACTGCGAGTTATCGGAAACATTCATGCAGAACTTTTTATTGAAGTAGGATTATTGTTGTATCAAGTGGCCAGGCATATGAAATTCATAGCTACAATATATGTGTAAGAGTTATGTGAACCAGTTCAATGTGTTGGTTGATAGCACGCAGTTTTTAACTCTGCTTTTCGCCCCTGGTTTTCCGATTCTGGAGCCGCCCTTGGCGATGAGCGTCTTTGGTGTTAAGATGAAAGGCAGTAGCGGTGGTCTTAGCTTCACTCAGCTTGAGTCTCCAGGTCTTGAGATATGCTGCAAGTAGGGCCATATCTGCAGTAAGTGTACTTTCTACTTCAGTCCAGCCTCTGTCCGAGTGAAGAAGGGCAATATCGGCGGCGTAGCCATAGTGTCTATAGTATGGGACGGTGTGTCATTTTATTGGCTTTTTTGCTACAATTCGAATTTTTGGTCTTAAAATGTAGAATTGACATCATTTGAAAAAGTTGAAAAAAATGTTTACAATTTTTTATCCCTCCGTTTGGCGGCCAGCTTGGATTTCAAAAGGGCCGCCATTTTCAACATGTTTTGATCTACATCTGGATTTTTAAGCAACATACAAAGGTCAAATTGGTGGCAATACCCTTACTTTGTAGTGCCAAGGAACACATATATAGCCCCCACAAAGTTGCAGATTGGTTCCTTGTGGCAGCCATCTTAGATTTCCAAATGGCCGCCATTTATAAGATATTTTACTCTATATCTGGACTTCTGAGCAACATAGAAACCTTAAATTCGTGGCAATACCTATGTTTGTGATGTCAAGGAATGCAAATATAGCATCCATAAAGTCGCAGATTGTTTCCCAGTGGTGGACTGCTGGATACTTGCTCTGGAACACAAAGACAGCATAGAACACATACACATACTTATTACAACATCCAGACCTATGGCTCTCCCTGGATTCCATGCTCTAAAAGTCTAACTGGTTCTGATCCAATAGGATATTGATTTGAAAGTAAAGTCCACCACTTGAGCTGATGGATGCATCACCCTTGTGGCCAAGTAGATCACATCTGACCCATAGAGGGAACAAAGTATATTTCTGATATCTCTCTGTTTGGGATCTAGGCTGGCAGATAATACAACATAATCCAAGTCCTTTGAAAAGCCACTGCAAATAATTAGGATTTATAGATCGTTTGACTGCCCAGGAATTTGCTCGCCTCTGCTAAATCATTGTTACTGCAGTTGTTATGGCCATATTCAACAACAAATTAGGGGTGGTATTAACTGTAAAACACTAGACAAAAACAACACATGTAGGAAAGAGTCTAATACCACGTGAGAGTGGGTCTGCCACACGTGTAAGTGGCAGAACACTGAAAGTAGATAAGGTTTAATAAGTATATACATGCGGGTCTACAAGGGTTTTTGGCACCTGTCTGATTAGCTGAGGCGATGCATTAGGCTCTGCGCGATAATATGCAAAGTCCATTCCAATTTCCGAGACTTTCTAAATATAAGAACGACATGCATGTTGGATAGGTATGCATAATATGGGTCACACTTTGAATAGCACAAGTACTTTGAGGTCGGGTAATAAATTGATCTGAATGACAAATACTATGGGAACTAACACATTCATTTGTTATAGGTTATGCATGAGTGAGGTGAAAGACCTCTATTGAGAGATGTGCTACGAGTCAACTTGATGTTACCAAGCTGGAGGATGCATCAGATTCTTCTTTAGAAACTTTACAAAATGTTGATGTCCTGAGATATTGTGGTCTCCCTAATACATTTGTTTGCTCTTAATTAAATATAGGTTTTTACTTAATGCATTGCTCGGAGAGATGCAGAGCTTTTCAAGACCTTTAAATATTGTCTCATTCATATTTAAATTCGTTCCCTCTGTCCGACGTCACATAGTGCCGTCACATCCGACCCAGTGTTACCGTTCTCCTTTCTACTTGGATCCCGTCTCTGGTGAGTAAATCGTTAACTTGTACTGATTCAGGGCCAATATTTTAGGGAGATCTTAGACTTATGGCTACTCAGAACCTCAGAAAAATGGTCTTGTTCCAGCCGCTCTAGGAGCCCCCACCGAGTTCAATTATTGAGCCTACGGTGGTGACGAACCTGCCGAGTTCAGTAGCCTCTGTCACACGAGTTGATAGAGCATTAACTGAATGGCTATGTCTACTTTAGTATCTACCTATGAAGTTGTAACGACTGTTTGTACTGGTGCCTCAGTTTCGTGTGTCACTACTACACATAGTACTAAGATTGCATGTGAGGAATGCAACGTCATGCTGATAGCCCTTCATTGGCCCCGTTAGATGTGGTCCTCTGAATCCTAGTACTCTAGTGCTTCAGAGCTAGGAGACTTCGCTGGAGGATGTCAAATGTCTGACACTGACTACCTGGCCCTTACAGCGTCGCTTCGGTAATGAAGGCCTTTCTAGAGAGTCAGTCTGTTTTGTGGCCAGAGGTAGAATATCCTCGACACTTACAACATATGCTAAACATCTGGGTCCTTACTTCGGCTGGTGCCAACAAGCAAAGTACATCCTAGTAGAACCACTTTAGGCCAGGTGGCTGACTTTCGTAAGAACCCGTTTTGAGGCAGGTCTTCAGGCGGCTACCGTACGAGGCTAAAAGTCCACCATCCAGACCATTCACGAGGGCTTTGGTAACTGGTCAACGATAATCTGGCTATACGTCACTTCCTTAATGGTATGTTCATCTCGAGAATTGGATCTTCCGGCAGTGTTGAACTACTTGAAAATGCCGCTCTTTGAGCCGCTGTTCGCAGCTTCTTTAAAAGATTGTGGTGTAGAGTTTCCGTTGTTTAGAGCCCCAAGCCTTAGCTATCGGCGAGAGTTTGGTTATTCCGAGACGTGGAATCATGTTGTTCTTTCAATCCTTGGTTCTTGGCAAAAAATGAGTGCGCGAAATTTTCGGCAAGCCCATTCTTTCCAGATTTAAATTTATTTCTTCAACTTTAGTGTCCGGTTAGGTCACTGAAAATATATGGTACATGGAGAGAGCTCGAACAATCAGAGGCTATTGTCAGCAACTTTGCGACGTCAGAAAAAACCTTTAAATGATCTACATTGGATTAAGGGCAAGCAGAGGTATCAGGGAGACTAACTAAAACTTATTGTTTTGTTGCTTCCCAGAGACATGCGTCCTTGCCCTATCCAATGTAGATCGCCCGCGCTATCCGCCCCCTGAGATGACTTTGGGGGTCCAAAAGGGTCAGTGGCGTAGCTAGGATTTTGATGGGGTGGGGGAAGTGTCGCATCTTAACCGAAAAAAAAACCGGGTGGGGTCCAGGCATCCAGGGGTCCGCGTTAGTGCCCCTGGGGTTTGGAAAATTTTGGATTTTATATGGTTTCACTGTCTTTTGAGGCCTAATTCTTGCACGATTTGTAAAATTTACTTGTCACGTGCTGACAATTGAACTTTAAACCTATGCTTTGCCAGCAACCCGGCCTGCAAGCACCATGACCTGAATTCTTCAAGTGAACCGATGGGCTCATCTCAACCAACGAAATCAAAACCCCCTTCCTCTGGAAACGCCACTGATAAGGGTGAAAAGAGGTAATATTTAAATCTCTTGGAGAGTTCTGCATCTCTCCGAGTGATGCAATAATTATGATATATCTGTGGGAGAAAACAAAACAATCAGTTTTAGTCTACAATGTGATGCACTTGGAAAATGCACAGAGGTCTGCAAATGTTATGCATGCTGGCAGTTATTGCTGCAACACCATGCCTTAAAGGAATTTATTGGCATAAATCTATCGGCACATATATAATGAAATATCCCTAAATAAGACGCACCAGATGGTTTTCATGGTCATTTGGAGTATTCCTTGCGAAAAAAATCCAGATTATTCCGACAAATGTCACGACTGTACAACAATCATGGAAACTGCCATCTATTTATATATATGCGTGATATATTTCGCTGGCTTCTGTTTCGTTATTGCGTGCGGCGTTGTAAATATAGCACAGGGAATAACCATCAGCTAGCATCTCCCTGAACAATGGCGAACAGACAGACAGACAGACATTCATGAGAGATGAAGAGAGACAGACTTAGCCTATAGATACGAGACCGTTACGGAAATGCCGGTTGTGAAAAGATCCAAAAGAAGTTTCTATACAGAGCAGTTTACGAAAATGGAAAAATGAAGGATGTAAATGTATAGCTTTAAAGTGAATTTTAAATACTGCCTTACTAAAATACAAAATATTGTCTCACACTATTAACTTAAATAAATATCGCAAATTGATAACAAGAATTCTAGATATCCTACAAAAGTTGAATATTTTACGCCTTTAAGTCTTTGATTCATAACCATCTTATCAAAATTCATGTTTAAAACATGTGCTCATAAAACATGTGCTCATATTTCTTAACGATGGTTTCACACTGCTGTTAGTTAAATGATAAGAAAATCAGACAAAAATATTTTCAAGGGTTGAATGTACTGCATGTCGTTCTACACCTCGTGTCGTTAATCATCATCAATGAATGACGATTTCTTCAAGCCCTGTGATTTAATCCGTTGCAGGGCATAACTTGATTCGATATTAGAATGAAATACAAGAGTAAAGCTTTTCTACCGTTTGCTCAGAATAATTCATCATTGGTAGAATTAAACTGCCGTCTGGTAATTTTCATTTTTTTTCTGGAAACCTGTCTGATTTAGGAATCCTACAAGGAGTAATTTAAATTTGAAAGCTGAACTTGAGGCTTTATCTTAATTTTAATCTAAGGGGCCTTGCATTACTTGTGCGTTGTGAAATTTTGATCCCACAAATAGGGAGGGTTGCGTAGTTTGTTTAGAAGTGCAGGAGGTATATGTAAAATGGTTAATTCCAATACTGAATCGACATTTTATGAAACAATAAATCTGTGGCTAACTGTTAATTTCTTAAATTTACGCTGGTATATGCTAAAACTTTGTAATACAAATAATTTCCTTTCTACCTAATATATAAGCCCAATTGCACGTTACAATAAAAGCCTTTAGTAGCTTTTGACAATGTAATAAATGCACATATATATAACTCACTGAGGAAAACACCCGAAAGCAGAAAAAGAGTCTCTGAGACTCATATATGCCTGGACAGAGCCTTACCACCAACAAATACTAGCGGTGGTCTGACTCTCAGTCTTAACAAGACGGTATATAACCAAAGACAAATACAATTACCTTCAGGATTTTTAAGATGGAATAAAGTGTGTATAAATTTTAAGTAGGGTATTTAAAATTTCCTGAGGCAATAGGTGGCCGTTTAATTTTTACATCTAGCAATATATATATATATATATATATATATATATATGAGAAATTGATAGCAGCGCGGAAGCAGCAAAATGAACTTGCTGTGGATGGGACTCGAACCCACAACCTTCCGTTAAGATCTCAGATGCGCTAATCAATTGCGCCACCACGGAATGTGATGGGTCCATTCGAGTTTCTACACCATAGCGTTCGATGCGTAATGCCGTCCATATCACGAGGTGATCAGCATTCTGATACACAAGCAACTCGAAATAATTTATAAACATATGTGAGAAATTGGAGCTACTTAAACCTCTTGTGAATTACTGCCATGAAGAAATAAATACAACAAATATGTGAGAAATTGCAGCAAGTTCACATCACATCAAGTTCATTTTGCGATTAATAATGCTACGTCCGATTAATAATGCTACGTCCGATTAATAATGCTACGTCCGCGCTGTCATCAAAGGGGGGGTAGTCAAGTTCCTTTAGCAGGAACTTGTTTGCTGATTTTATTTTCTCTTACACGCCCTTGCGTCCCCCCTTATATTTAAATAAATTTAGATGTTTAGCTGTCTGAATTGAATGTTTAGGTTGCTCCTTTCTTCTTCTTGCGTATGAGGCAGCAGCTAGATATGTCGTAGACGGTGGACGATGTAGACGGTGATTGGTTGGGGTTTGAGAAGTTCATGTCCACCGATGGACGAAAGGTAGGACACTCATTGAGAATGTGATCTGCAGTCTGTGATGGAGAACCACATTGGCAGGCTGGAGATGATCGCAGCCCCATCGGTAAATATTGCTGTCGAAGCGACCGACTCCTGTGCGAATCCGGTTTAAGGTGGCCCATTCATTGCGTGGAAGATTACTACCAGGTGTGAGTTCTGTCATAGGTATAAGAATGAGTTGGTCTGGTCTTGAAGTATCTAGCCAGGCAGTGTTCCATGTCTGTAAGATGCTGAATGGGGAGCTGGAGAGTTTAGCAGCGTGTCGACAGAAAGGTCGACGAGAGCGCAATCTCTGTTTACCGAGCTGGAGTGATTCCCTCACACATTCATCAGCATCATGTATGCAAAATATTAATTTTAGTGTGTTTCTTATCACTTATCACCTAATTTAGAGGCAAGTAGAGATGTATTAAGTGAATAACTTAGACAAGTTGTCTGGGCTAAGGTTGGGCCCTCTCCCTCTCTGCATCTCTCAGTACCCAATATGATGTGTATTACTAAATTATAATTATATAATATTTCCTGCTCGTTGCACTCGCCGGGTACACTAATATTATCCCGGCGAGTGCAGTGAGATTCTGTCAGAGTCTGCATACGATGTCATTTCTCAGAATTCCATCCGTGGCATTGAAATCTTTGCCGATATTTGTGGTTGGACTGGGGGGTAGCACTGTTCCACCTAACTTCTCACCACCAGCCAAACGCCCGTCTCGTGATCGTGAGTGTTATTAAAAAACGCATTCTCCTAATGGAGCTAACAGTCCCTATTTGAAATGAAACATCAAACGACGCTCAAAACAGGAAAAATGACAGTATACGGATCTCTGGGTGGCACCGATTTACAAATTGCGGGTACAAGACGGATCTCGTTTGTGTTTGTAGAAATTGGGTCTAGTAGGGGGCTTCTTACCCAAGGACAAACTACGAAAGAATCAGGTCACCGTCTTCAAAATTTAGCTGGCAACAGGATGCCTAAAAAAATCTTTTAAAGACCTATGCAAGTGTGCTGTATGTAGTTTTACGCCCTGTGAATTCCAGACATGACCCCAATGGACATGACTGCCCCTATATATTAAAATTTAGTGGGTTTTTACCAATTTTGCCCACCTATTTAAAATTTTTTTTGTTTTAAAAACTTTTGGACAGTGGGAAAAAACTAAAAATCCCAGCTGGATAACAAGTCTAAGGATCCACATTTTGATTCCCAATAAATTTATGTTATATAAGGTTTTGATGTATAATTTTGATTGTGTTTGTAATAGTTACGTTTGCCCTGCCTGAGTTCGGGCCACCGGAACTCGGTCCTGGGTTTTATGTTCCTACTTTGTTTTATCTGAATAAAGTTTTGATGAATAAAACCAACTGTGACAGTGGGTGACCTTACCCAAAGCCAAACTCCGCGGAGAATACCTGGAAAACGTTGGACATATTTAGTAGACTTGACTTTTGCTAACTTGTAGATAAATAGAAGGAAAAGGCTGGGTCCTCTGAGTCATTAAAGCTTACATGTAATGTTATTTGTGCCTATATAATGTTTCTCTTAGGGTTTACCGTGAGCTTCTTCAGTTCCGGTGAATAACCTGCCGAAGTTCAAGTAATAGTATTAATTATTAAAATATAGGTCATGTAGCTGCTATTTGTAGGAAAAAATACATCAAAAGATTACCAAAAACGCTGCCAAACAATTACCGGTCATTCATGCCGGAAACTTGAAGACTACCCCCCCGGTTGCTGGAGCACTTATGGATAATTACTTATAACTCTGCGTGACCAACTGGATCGGGAGAATTCATGTGGCCTGTTATTAAATGTAACCCAGTGCGTTAGACAAAGTTGCCGGAACAAAAGATTACCCCATGCTGTTAGGTTAACCACAATTCATAGCAAAGATAGGCTGCCGTTCAACCATACGAAACCTTGGGTAAAGATCGTTGAGTGGGTAATGACACGAGCGTTCTCGACGTTCTCCCTACAAATCTGTGTGCGAACTTATTGATATTTCGCGGTATTTCTAAGACCCGACCCTTTACTTGTTATTCTGCCATGCCAATCTAGGCAGAATGTCCGACCAAGATTAACCCTAGTCTTAGGTAGTAACTTTTCCCAAGCAAACGAGGTTCCCTGCAACTCTATTAAGGATTTCCCAAATCTAGAATTAAAAAATATCATTACGTTACCTGCACAAATAAGTGTGTTGGAAATTTATTTTTGTTTTGCAGCGCCTCTTATCCTATTTACTAATCCAGCAAATCTACCACATTTAGTGCTCAACGACTTGGCCCCGCCATGTAGCTGAGTGTTAAGGCTTCAACGCACTGCGACCAATGCGTCCGAAACCCAAGTCCGCATAGGAACCTGCAATTAGAGCCAAAGGAAACCAACAACGAGCAAAATGGCAACACAGTGGTGAAACTAACATAAATCAACAATTCAAAAGTACCAATCAAATCGATTAATAAAGATGAAAAAACAAGAGAGATAAATCCCAACAAAATAGCGCTTTTACTACAAGTGAATTACCTATAGCATAATCAACATAATGTCAGACAAAAACATTTAAAGGCCTATGTAGGAGTGCTTAGATTAAATCAATACCAAAGCAAGATTAACTCTATAAAAAAGAAGAAATATTTAAACAGGATCAAACAGCTCGGGATTAAGTTAAAATATTGGAAAGGTTAAAACCTAAGGTTTTAACAGCCCATTCTTACTGTGTGTTTTTTTTCACAATTCACAGCTTTTCCACATGCACGTAACCTTTAAAAAAAGAAGAATGTACCAACATGATCTGGAGGCCACCAAGGCAAACTCTTCTTTCCTGAATTGCCTATTATGTTATGACATCAAGGCATTTTGAAAATGGAATTTTATTCAAATGAAGACAAAAATAGTATTAGAAAATGACTAAAGAGTTGCATGCACCTTAATTACATTTATTTATAAATTTGGCATTCGCCAGGCAGAACCCAAATGCTATGTGACATTAAATTAAAGGGACGCCTCCAGAACGCGGGAAGGAAAGATTTATGGAAGAAGTCGATTTTAGATTTTAGATGCAGGAGGAAGGAAACGAAGGGCTCGGAGAAAACCTGCGAGGACGAGTAGGATCGGAAACCAAAATTTACTACGACCACTGGCTCGACGGGAATCGAACCTCGAGCCGGTTGGTGAAAGGTGCAGGACTCGACCGCTACACCCAATCGCCCTCAACAATACATCATCTAATGCGATCATCAGAACAGAATCAAGCCTGAATTGACACCCAAAATAATCGCTATAAAAAGTGATTAAACAACAATAACTGCATCACTAACAAAACGTTTGGAGGATGCGAGGAGGGACATGAAAAACAGCTTCTACCACGTAAAACGTGAAAAGTAGATAAACAAACAAAATAACCCAAAGTGACTACTCAAGGCAATATGCTTCTTCTACTGCTGTCGTACTATACCAATTTACTTAAGTGAAATACTAAAATTTTCTACAAGTGATTACCTGACAAAAACAAAATGCAAATGAAGAGCAACCCCCAAATTTAGTTGTGTATGCACGATAAAAAACAAAAAGCCCTAATCAGCATAGTTCAATACTTAACAAATATTGCAATAAGAAAAATTAGCCACCAAATTATTTGTATTGCCAGTGCTTTTTTTTTCAAGTGAATACTCAAATTTCCAAGGAGATAACTAAGAAGCCAGAATGGATCGAAAAAAAACAACCTCAAATTTCTAGTCATATTACTTAATTCAATGATCACTGAAAAAGGGACAATCGCAAAGAATTGGCAACAAAAAAGGAATCTCCCTGAACAAGAACCGAAACGTTATCAAACCATCTATGCAAAGATGACACAAAGTACGAATAGCGATGATTGATTTGAATGAATGACTGGAAACAAAAAATGCATCCATGAAAGAAGAGCAACCGTGGCCGTTTTAGCTAGCAATTTAAACTAAAACTAAAAAAAATGCCCTGCGTAAACAATGAATTGAATTTTGCCTATCCTATGTACCATTTCAAAAAATTTAAAAAAATTAAAAAAATTAAAACAAATTGGAAAGTGTTAAGCAGTAAGTGAGGTCTGATGTAAATTTTTACTGCGATGATTTTCACGATCCATTTCTTTGATTCTATACTATGGGAAAACTCCATTAACGGCTGCGGTTGTGGCCGCCCATATTTAAGCTCGGTGGATGAATGATTGTGGCTAAGCCTACAAAAAGAAAAACCCCTTATTAAGAGGCTTGAGAATTGATAAATGTGAGGGCGTTCACCTCTAAAATGAATAAATAGCGGACCTTGTTGACTTGTATTATGTTAAAGATAATCCAAAACAGTAGATAACGGACAAAATCGGAAAGTGTCGGGTGAGCTTTGAAGTTCTAGCTTGACAGCTGAACCTCTTTTCGATCCGTTTTTGAATACCTAAACAACCTCTAAACCTTTTGATTTGAGCCTTTACGGCCACATCTTCAAAAGCCAAAACTTCGTTTATGGTCCCCTTCCTTTGAGGGAACAAGTGAACTCGCTTACTCTTAAAAAAAGAAAAAAATAATAGGATATTGATTTTGCAGTGTTTCATTTTTTGCAAAAAATGCAAATAGATGGCAAAATCTCAGAGAATTTACATAAAATAGAAGAAAATAATGGGAAGGTTATATCCGCACGAGATCAAGTCTCAAAACAGCCCCATTCAGTTTTTCTTAAAGAAAGGAATCTGTGGGATCAGACCACCCATTAACTTATGCACAAAAGCTAAAGCTGAGATGTGAGACCCGTATGTTGCTGGTTGCAAAGGCTCTTAAGGACAGAATGAAATTAAATACCACAAAATGAGACGGGGTAATTGGCCAAAAGTATCGAAATACAATGCATCTGAATTGAATGAACTTTTCAATGATTGACTCTTTAAGCCGCCCAGTACCTGGGAGCTAATGGATGCACGTAAAAGGCGTGAACGGATGCAACATACTAGATTGTCAGAGAGAGAAAATAGACGGAATGAATATAACCGTTGCTTCTGCCTTAGGTGCGATCTTCCGGAAACGCTGCATCTGGAAGCGTGATAAAGCGTCAGCAATATATTTTGCTTGCCCAGCTTTTCAACAAAAGTGATGATAGTTTAACTTCAGGCATGCAAAACCAAGAAGCGAAAGCAGTTTCCATGAATTTGACCACATTTGAGTCGTTTGTTTAATTACTGTAGATTAAACTACAGGCAAATTATCAGACCTCAAAATGATTTTTCTGTCCAGGATAAATGATCCCCCCATAAAAACAACTGCAACAAGAATTGGAAAAAATTCCAGCATGCACTAGTGATTTTAACCAAATGGGTGGCCATTTCCATGAAACACATTGTCCATTAAAGAAACCCCCCAACCTACACCTCCAATCGCCCATCTGTGAATAGCTGGAGGTCCTCTTCCCCAAAACCAAGCTTGGTCTGGGTAATCGCTGTTCCATTGAAGTGTTGCAGAAAAACAAGTCACCACTTTCAATTCAAACTTCAGCATCCCTGGGATAACTAATCTTGGGCCAATGACGCTTTACTCCGCCACGTCAGTCAATCAGGACGACGTAAAAAAAAGGCTATCCCTTGGCGTAACTGCTTGGCCACAAATACTGACAATGAGCTATAACAGACGCACATCACGAAGCGTGATACTGAGGGGACTTAATTGCCTCTTCAACCTTATTTTTAATTGCAAGCAATTGTTCTGTGGAATTGAACCGTTTGATTTACAGAATCATCGGAGGCCCAAGAAAGTCCTTTTGTAGATGGCCCGCGGATTTATCTTTTGCAATGGTTACGCCCATTTTCACAAACTTCCTAAAACACCTAACGAGGCCGTTTGCATGATAAATTGCAATTTTCATCGCTTACACCAATCATGAAAAAAAATAGTACATAGTGGGTAATTCTTGTCTGAGGCTGCCGGACTTTTTAGAGCCCTTATAAAAACGTTTGGAAAACATGTCAAATAATGACGGCGACCAGATGCTCCCATTGGAAAGGGCCTTGTCCATACCCCAAAATCGTGGTCTGGAAAAACCTTAATCCCTAAAAGTTGAAATCGCCAGGGTGAACGGGGAAGTAGTCTAAAAAGTGGACTCTAATCTCGCTTTGGCCATGAGAGCCCCTTTACCGACACCTTACAAGCTAAAGGTAACTGCCAAGTCAAAACTGCATATTTGACGCAGGAAAAGATAGCTGGGATCGATACCATCATTTTATAGAATCACCTTCAGGAAAGGAAAGGTGGTTGTATAAAGCCTCCATAAACTTCCTGGCACTGCTTTGGCACAAAGACCTAGAGTGTTGAAACAATTAGTTAGATCATCAATAGGCTTAACCGAAAAAGGTCATGCGATGCGAAAGCTGCTGTTATTATTTAAGTTTCTCAAGGCCAGGTCAGTATTATGGTCAAATGATTTAAATTAGGCGCATCCATCGCAAACTGTTACCGCAGTAAACCTAGTTAAACCATTTGCAAAACCATCCTTGAGGGTTTTAGCGGCTTCTTTTGGGATATTGTTTCAACAATGAAACGGAGATTGCCAGCACACGCAATATCCAGACATGAACACCATTTATGCGTCACCGAAGCACGATTTTAACTTTCTGCTTTACTACAAGGAACGCCCCGTGACCCACTTTCCTTACAAATTGAGAATTTGTGGCTCACCAGCAGTTCTTTCGAGAACAGGTTTTCTTGTTAAAAGCGACAGCAGATCTCTCCAGGAAAATGCCTTCGACTTGACCTTGAATAAAGGCCGATGACGCTCCTGTGCCTGAAAAGCTGTTAAAACACTGCTGCTACCTTTGCAAGAAAAGGGATTGCTAAATGCCCTTAGGCACAGAAGGATGTGAAATATAAAGGCCCACAAGTCCCCGTCAATTACAGCCATGAACGTTGTGGCTGATGTGATTGCTGTCTCAATCTGAATTGTTGGTCGTAAGACGCCACACCCCAACCTCATAACACGAAGGACGCAGCTGTACGAATTAGATTGGCATAACATTAAAAGCTCCTGAACACGCTTTGGATGAGCTTCCAAATATTAAAGCGCTACAAAACCACAAAAAGTATTGTTCCCAAGAATGGATGGAAGTAATGATTGTTTGGGTTTTTGTTCTTACAAACAAACTCACCGCTCTGATTAACACACAACGCCAAACCTTGATCCTCCGATTGCATATGGTAAAAATAAAGGGATCATCCTCTCTAATAAACTGGCAAAATCCACGTATTCGCCGTTTATTATCTTTGCTCCTGATATAGCCGCAACTTCAACCCTAAAGGAATACAAGAAGAACTAACGGCGTGAAGCCTAATTGAGCTGAGAAAAAAGGCAACGCTATTATCACGCTAGAACGAGTGGTATTTTTAAAGCCGAATAACAAAGCTTTGCGACCCCAGAACGCGGATGCGAGGGTAAGAACATTTGCAGAAAGATTTGGCAAAATTTGGGAATTTGGAAACGCATTAGGCGTGCCCATGTGGAACACTATTGATTCAAAACTATTGTTTGATATGCTTGAGGAAAAACAGGATTCAACCCATTAAGGCCGAATTATCATTGTAACACGCTCCCCATTATGCGGGCTTGAACCCGGTGCCACACTCTGATCCAATAGCATGGTAATCAAAAATTTGATTCAAGCAAGTTGAATGGACATTACCTGCAAGCAAACGATCAGCTAATGGCCTCTGATTGATCTGTTGCTGTTTTGAAAATGCGTTGCGACTTGTGGGTCTGCTGTTTGGTTGGCGTGTTCCCTCTTGTGTTGTGGCTGCTCTGATGTTGTTAATTTGACCTCTGTTGATGTTGTTGCTGCTGACGCCGTTGCGTTTGCGACTTCGTAACTTGGAGCCGCCGGTCATTGTATTTGAGTGACCATGCTGTAACTGTTGATTCTCTTGTTGTTGCTGCGACTGTTGTGTGTGTTGTCTAAACCAGTGGCACCCAGTCGCTCTTCTCTTCAGGCCATTATTTACACCAACAGTGTTGACTAAAGCTCTTGTTTGGTTCCTTGTTTTTTTGACCGAAAACATCCTTACTGGCCCACCAAAGCTTGGCGATTTAACGGATACGGTTACAGTACGGGATTTCGACTTCTGAGCTCGTTAGTGACTTATTCTCCCATTATCTAATAAAACCAGAAAGCGCGAATAATCCGACAATTGACTCCTGGTATAAATCAATTGTAGAATAAAATCTATCAATCAATACAACATGCCCGAAAAAGAAAAATAGTGATCCTCACTGCTCAACGACTGAATGTGAAGTAACTGGCGGTCAGCAAAAAACAAAACCCATAGCAACGGACCAACATGACTGGGCACGACCATTTATGACTGCAGGGGGGAAAGCGTCAGAAAACTTTGTCATTATAACTCAGGACCGAAAGACAAAAGTTTCGTTGTATTTTAACATTATGCTAAACTAAGCATCTACTTGGAAAAACCATACCCAATGTTCATGCTACTGTATCAAAAAGTACAAAAAACACAAAATGAAACATTCTGATGGCAGCCTTCAAGCTTAAAAAGTGCTTAAAAGTAGCTCTATCAAAGCACGTCCTGTGTGTTAAATGACATGAACACCCCCCCCCCATATTGTGTTGCATTCTGAGTATGTGTGTTGTGACCACACCATTAGCCGTTTATACAAGCTTGTGCCAATAAATAACCAGGATCTAAAAGCGATTTACTCTAAAAAACAAATATGCAAACTGTGTCTATTTGAAATTTGATGGGATGTTTGATGTACATAATCCCATCTTTGATACGATTTTTGTTTGGTCTAATTGGATTTTTGGTTCAAAAAAGATATGACCAAGTTTTTGTGAAGCCCTTCTAAATCTAGATAGTCCAATTCAATAACCTGAAACACAGCGACCAGTTATGTTAGGCAGATAAGTGACCAATCGTTGATCAACAAGTCTCACTCAATGACACCACATTGACATAATACCCTAAAAGGGTAATGGAAAGTGGTAAGTTGTACGCATCGATTTTCCACGATTTGTACGGGGTTATTCTAAATAATCCAGTCATGTTGAAAAGTATTCACATATTCACGTGTCCAACCATAACTTTAAAGCAAAAACAGCAAAATCAATTAAAGAGGGTTCAATTTCAGTTGTAAGGAGTCCAAATTGTAAAGTTGTTACGATTGGAAAAAAATAGTGCAATTATTGGTAAAGTTTAGGGATCAAAATACGAAATAGTCCTGACTGTCTTAAATACTTCGTTCTTAGTTCCGTTGTCTTGTAGGGCACAGAATGTCAACGGCGGTGGGTTAAGGTTCCAAATACGTAACAAAAGCCCCATAAGTAGCAATTTGAGACTTATTGGTTCAAAGTTATTCAACTTAGAACACAAAAGTGGTAAATAAAGATCATCCTGCCCAAGACAATACGTAACAAAACTCAAAACGTGCTCCCGGCCTAAAAAAATCCGACAGATATAAATTACTGTAGTAAATTAAAAAGGTATGTAAGTATGTAGGTATGTAGGTGAATTATAATAATAAATGCCAGGAGCGTTGTTCGCGTAATGTGTTTGCTTATTGACCTGTGTCCGTAATGCATTGATAACGAAGCATGATGTGGAAGTTTGAGAGATTTATCCAGCTGGCTTGGCGCGTTCATTTGAAAGCAAGTTTGAGCACGTTCATGGCCATTTGAACATCGTTCGGATTTTTTAAGCGGGAGTATATTTATTTATTTATTTATTTATTTATTTATTTATTTATTATTTATTTATTTATTTATTTATTTATTTATTTTTGCGCTTTGTTATATTTTTCCATTCTTCGCACAGTCTGTGTATATTTTATACAATATTGCAGCGAAAAGTCATTGCTCCATCAAAATTGGTAGCTCCAAAGTTTCTACAGAGTCTATGATTTCATTACCCCATTCAGCAGCCTCTACCATTGCTCTATCAAATCTGATAGCTCCAAAGTCTTTATAAGGTCTGACTATGTTTTCATAACCACGTTCAGCTGCATAAGGCATTGCTTTATCAAATTTCGTATAGCTCTAAGGTCTTTACAGAGTCTAACTTTGTTTTCATCACCCTTTTAGCATCCTCTTGCTATATCAAAATTGGTAGCTCCAAAGTCTTTACAGAGTCTGACTATATTTGCATGACCACCTATTTTCAGCGAAAGTCATTGCTTTATCAAATTTTGTAGCTCCAATGTTTTACAGAGTGTAACTATCTTTTCATCACGGCGCAAACATAATCCTGAGCCTTAATTTTGTCTGGCCTAAATCTCAGTGACGTAGTCATTCAGATTGAACGCCCGTTGTTTTCTTTTATCAGCTTGCTTGTGATTGGCTATCCTGTTTTGAAGTTTCTGGAGTTTTGAAAGGTTATCACAACAATGTCGAGCGTTTTGCATCTCGTAATTGCAGAACGCAGCCGTCTTGTCGTGGCCATCCAGTTATCGGGATCGTGTATAAAAAGTTTGTCATCGACCGTCTGACTTTGAATGCTGTGACCCGTTCGACACCACGGTCTCTTAAAGAGTTTAGCGATGCGGTCTATTTTCAAAGTTCTCGATCCTTCACGGTCATCTGGCTCCGCGTGATCTCTGTGACGAGATATTTCGTCGATCGTTCACTCGATCGACCGAATTGTTGGTGAAGCATCGTTCCTCAAGGTTTTCAAGGACTCAATCAGAAGGTACTTCTAGGCGATGACACAGGGGTGTTCTCGCTCTTGAAGTAGTTCATTATAAAGTCTCACCATTCTTCCTCTGTCTTGGTCAGCATACCGTTTGGAATTTGCTGATTTGGGGAATCAGCAAATTCAATCTTCGAGGAAACATGATTTGAGCCATTATTTTCTCGAAGTAGTCGCCAAAGTCGACGTTCAGATCTTGACCTACCGGTTCGTTCTGAGCCGGATCACCATTGGCGATGCAGAGATTGTCGGAATGACAGTTCATGAAGTCACGGATCCATGCTAGTTGGAAGACGGTGTAAAAGTAAATCTCCTCAAACAGAACGGTTTGAACTGGGTATCATCCTCGGAACCTTTCTGTCTCTTACCCAAAAGTTTATGCGTTGTTATAATTACTGCGCGACCGAATCGCACAAAACATTCTTAGGGCATACGACCAGCATGTCTTTTCTCTTTCCCCGATGCAAAGCTAGTCTGCTTTTGCCGCTGCCTGGGTACTTGCCGGTGACTAATATGTTAAGTTGCTTCAGTGCAAGTGAAATGGATTCCTCAACGACAGTATAAAGGGCTAAAACTAGATAAAAGTCTGTCAGTGGAAATCGCCATTGCAAATAGAAAAGCATTGCAGGTTAGAAAACTGCAAAAGTACCTGTGTAAAAGTGACGTGTTACTAAATGAAATTCGCACGTGTGGTCCAGTGGAAAAGCGCAGGACTCGTGGGCGTTAGGTTGTGAGTTCGAGTCCCGCCGTGGCCAACGTGTTGTGTCCCTGGGCAAGGCACTTTATCTCGCTTGTCTCACTTCACCCAGGTGTAAATGGGGAGCTGTTAGGGGTAGTCATACTGTGCGCCGTTATAATTGGCTGCCGAATTTTCAATATGTGAAAAATGTGATTTATCCTAGTGACAGCGGAATAAATGTTAAGCGCTTTCAGACTTAATTGTATAAAGCGCTATATAAATACTGGCATTTATTTATTATTTATTTAAAGCTAATGAATCAGATTTTAACAAAATCTCTTGTGAGATTTATTGTCACGGCAAAATGATGAAATGAAGAACTCTTTTTTAGTTTGGTTTTAATACCGTTTTACACTTCAAGTCTGATGGTCGCTTTTACCCTCAGAGCGCCCTCGTGCATATGACAATACCATTACAATAATTTGATACAGTGCAAGTGACAAATGTATGCATTTTTACATAGTACCTGTAGGTTTTGGAGTTATTTTGGGGCAAATAAAGTATCATACGAAAGCTTAGAATCTAAAGAATCCATCAGTCTAGTTATTATTTATGAACGGAATTCCTCAACAGTATAAAGGACTAAAACTAGATAACATTCTGTCAGTGGAAATCGCCATTGCCGATAGAAGAGAATTGCAAGTAAGAAAACTGGAAAGGTAGCTGTGTAAAAGTTACGTGAAATGAACTAAATGAATTTCGCATGTTTAGAAAGCTAAGAAATCAGACTTTAACAAAATCTGGTTACTCTTGTGAGATTTAGTGTCACAGCAAAATGATGAAGTGAGGAACTCAGTAGTGTGTACCAATTCCCTATACCCGAAAACATGCCTTCAAAACTTGCACGCTACACACACACGTAAGATGTCATCAAAGTTTTTATAATGAGGGACTCGGGGGTTCCTTCGCGCACACTTCAAATTCGGAGCCGTTGTCCACATTAAAACCGGGAAACAGTCACTCAATTATGGTTATTGAACCTTTTTTAATGAATCACTGTTGGATTTGCTTTTGGGGTTCCGGTAAAGTCTTGGGTCCTCGAGCGTAACATGGCGGTATACTCACAATTTGTCTACCATAACAACTTGCAGCAATAGGTGTGTTCAGACGGTGGCCTACTTTCGAAAGTAGCGTTACCAACGAAAAATTCATTTAATCCTCATTAGCGCCTCTTAACAACGACGCACCTCCACATGGAACTTAAGGGGGAATCCAACTCAATTCACTAATTTTTTTAATTTGATGTTTCAACACAGTAAATTTTGGTCAAACAATCATACTTGGACACAAAAAGTCACATTTTGTAATTTAATTGAATATTCACTCGCCGGTTGCCATGGAAACGGCGGCCATCTTGGAAATTATACGATAGTACGGTTTTTCGTTTTTCTGACTAACGAAAAGAGGTACTTTCAAAATTCAAATTCAGAATAGTTCATTATCATGCATTCTATGAAGTGACAGAAGGAATTTAATGATAGGGTACCAGAAAGTATTCATTTGGTGAAATTCTAATTGTAAAATGAGCGTTTTTGGGAAAAAATCATTTTTTGGTCAAAAATACCAAAAAATAATGGTTTTTCAAAAATTTCTTCTGTCACTTCATAACTACACTACATTTGAACATATATTTCAAATTTCAGCTTAGTTGGCCTTTCCCTAAGCTTAAAATATCAAAAACAAATGGGCAAGTATGCAAAAAACCTGGTTTTGAGAAATCGGCATTTGAAAATTGCACACATTTAGCATAGTATGAAATACTGTAAAATTTATATGTTGCTCTCATTGTTTTGATATTTTTGTTTTGTTTTTACTCCAAATTGAAGTGTATGTATTACCACTTCCAAAAATATTATTAATTAGTGTAAAGAGCTCTTTGACTATACTTAAATCAGCATACATCTTCACATTGTGTAGTTACGCGTACATGCGGTATATAGCCTGTAGGTCTAACATTTCTGCGAGTTGACAGTGCAGTCATGCACTTACATACATGGACATGTTCTGAACAAAAAATACATTCATACATTGTATGAAACTAGGAATATTTAGTTGTTTTAGTGTTTTTAATTGTTTACAAATTTCTGATGCACAAAAATTGTAATGTATATGATGTTAGTATTCATATTTTGAATAAAATGATTCTGCACTTCACACATAGTACATGTAACTAAACATGAAAGTATTTGACCCAAAGTTCATCAATTCAATAATGCAAACCCTTCAACAAAAATAACATCCACTTTGAGGTTAATTTTGTTATAAAACATACTAACAAACATTTATGAGAAATGGTAAGTATTGTAAAAAACAAAATATTTTCATAATTATTTGAATATGAGGCTTCAGAAATACACAAGGCTAAAGAAAGACGGCTTTTGGAAATTACATAGTTCATGGAAGAAATTGAACCTTGCACTTTCCAGTAAGTCTGGGCATCAGTAGCTGTCCTTCTATTTATGCTGAAACTGCAATGTTTATACTTTTGCTTTATTAGATGATACTAACTTGAATCATGTTTCAAAAGTACATTGTACATGTATGTACATTTTTGTTGGCATTTGTATAATTTTCAGGAATTGTTGACATATTGTGTTCCAGCACTGCCCGATGTACCTGAAATCGCATATTACTTTTCTTGGCTAAGTTCCAGAACTTACATACATTGTACATACATTGTTCAAAGTCTAGATATTATAAATGTGCTAATTATTGGTCCATGCCTGGTCCATATTGGACACCTTCATTAGCAATGTCCTTCTCATTTTGAGAGCTAAGAGCCAGCTTTCTCTGCAGTCTGGCTTCTTTGGTTGCAGATTTGGCTCGCGATTGCGCCGATGTTATTCTCTTGGCATCTTTCTTTGAAATTCTAAGGAAGAAGTCCTTATTTAGGCTAATGTTCAATGCACTGAGAATGCGTGCTACTGTGTTACGTCCCTTGTTTGAAACCGGGTCACAGCCAAGCAACACTAGCTGCCACACGTTTCATTCCCAAAACTTTTCTCTTTGGACACTTGTTCCAAAATGAGTGTAAACACTCATTTGGTGTGTTGTGTTTGCACCACGTGTGCACGCTCGAGAGCTTTCTTACCACAGGCGAAACATACCTGGCTTCATTGCTTCTCAACTCCTTACGAAGAGGTACTGATATCTTCTTCTTGTGCTCCTCTGGTTGTTCCCCTTTTGCAATAGCTTTTGTTTGTAAAAGTCACCACGAGGATTCACCACCTGGACACAATGTCGTGGGCTGGGGTCTCATCAGTCGACATTACAGTGCAACCTGGTAGCGTAAATGCTCGTTGCATATTCTCGACAGAGTCTGTATTATCACGGACAGCTTTACCGTAATAGTTAGTCAGTTTGGTAATTGCGGTGACATCAACTACCTGTTACCTTCCGCCTAATGTTACTGACTTAGACGAGTTCTTTTTTAGTGTCCGCTAAGTGCGGTGCCCATCCTCTTGGAAACATGGTTAATACATTCCTCTTTGGTGATTTCAACACCACCTGGTCCATATCCTTTTGAGCGAGTTCAAGTTATCGAACGTCTGGATTGTCCCTATCCTAACTAATGTTGTGTAGCGCAATTTGTTTTTGGACACTGAACGCTTCCACAATTCTTTCTGTGCCGCTTTCATCCATTGGCTGCAGCACTTCCATTATAATTGATGTCACATTTTGTTAGTGTGGTCTTAATACCACTGGTTGTAGTCTGGAGCTTTCTTGTCCTTTTTGGCACACACAGTACACACTTAGTTAAACTTCATATCAAGACCAATCCATTGTTCAAATACTGGACGGCAGCAGCCCCGAAATTTGATCGATGACCCCTCCTGCCACGTGCCGTCAAAGCTGACAGCAATTTCGATGACGTCGTCTTCCCCGATATCTGGGTTTTCCTGTCTATAAGTCTTTCTGACAATTTCAACAGATTCTTGTAATATTTCATCACATGGACACAATATAGTTGCTGATGCTATTCACTGTACTTGGTGGACGTTGTATCAATGATACCTGGTGTATCCGTAACCAGTGCATTAGTTTTCATTCCACTATCGTTTTAGCCGGACAACTGAAACGCTACAACAGACAGCCGCATTGGTCCAAGTTCAACTTGATGGGCCCGCCGTTTCGAATATTTCGCTTTCCATCGTAGGCATCTGGAGGCCTTGTTTTGCACAGAATTTTTTCAGCTTCACTACATGTACTTTCCATTTGGAGTACAACGTTCATTCCTGTGGTATTGTTTTAAGGCCCCTAATTTTCATGACATTCTTTTTTTTAGGCATTTACGGCAAAGTGCTTCTGACACAACGTCTCCAGGTTTTTGGTAGACACCAGTAACCATACAATGTTTGACAATTTTTAGATATGACTCACTTGCAGCAACAGATCCTTTGCTACTTTCTTCAATCAGATTTCAGATGCGATGATAAACTGTCATTAAAAAAATTCATCTTCTTTTTAGAAGCGGATATAGGTGATGATGTAGCTTCAACAGTACTAGTCTTTGTTTTGGCTAGTACTAGAACTAGAAGTAGAATCATGGTATTCATAGTAATGGAGTATGATTGATAATCCGACATGATGATGCTACATCACAGGCCTACTTTAATTTATTTTTGAAAAAACATCAGTGTGATCAGCTACAGTCTCAGTTCTAAGATCAGTTTTTCTGCATTTGTAGAATTATCATGGTCCAACTTGAGTTGTCCTTCTTGGATTTCGTGCATTTGCAAGTTGTGCTCGCCTACTCTCTTTGAGAATTTTTCTTTGCATGATGTTCCCTCACTTGCCGCCTGGGTTTTCTGATGCAAACAACAACTTCTTGGCTTCTATCTGGTCCCAGAAGTTTCTTCTCTTCAATTCCTCCATCATCAGAATATATTATAACTACTAACAATCCTCAATAAATATAGAAATCCTGCAAAATAACCATAAAATGTAACAAGTAAAAGATCGTGTGTGTAACTATGCATGCAAAAGCTATACCTAGCAAAGACTACACACGTCACTCAAGGGTCACGGCATGCACGGGTCAATAGCCAGATTTGGAAGTTTATATTCTGTATATTTGCAACAGGTGATCATGTGACTAACATTGGCCAATCACGGGCTGTATTTTGCTGGGATACTTGCTTCCTATTTTTTACTGTTGTAATCAATGGTTGTGTTGTGAATGCATGGATTTCAACAACAAAAAATTTGCAAAGTTGAGGGAATAGCGAACTAAGGTTATCAAATGAGGGGCAACTACCAGCGGAAATCTTGATCTGGGGTTAGAAAATGTGTGTGTTTCGATGGTTTCCTGACAACTTTTGATAAAAATATCGATCATTTTTTTTTTTTTTAAAAACGGTGTTTTTTAGCAATTAGCAAATATTCCCACATTCAAATTGTTATATATCAAAATATACACATGAGGGATTGTAAAAATACCAAGATCAGAAATGGACCTGCCAACCCTTTCACCATGAGCTGGGCCAGGCATTGAGTGGATTCACCCATTAACAACGATACCCTTCCAAAGTACCAGCGAGCGGCCTTCATTCTGGTCATTGGTAAATAGCGGACCTAGCGCGCCGCTCGTGAAATCTCACGCCCTGTTAAACGAATCGCAAAAAGGGAATCCTCAAGCAGGAGTGGTGTTTTTAAAGCGATAATTTGGCTTCTGTTTTTCGTTATTACTCATCGCCGAGGAATTGGCAGTAACGCTGTTTATTCCGATTACATTCCCCCTACACCATCAGTGAGAAGCATCCAGCCCCAACAGACTCATCAAAACACATGCATCATCGACGAAAAAAATTTTTTGTAGTTCCTCGCCACAGAGACAGTTTAATGCAGTGTCCGGTTAAGCGGCACATTTGTTCGCACTTGCTGTGATTAAATCACGATTACTCACTTACTACAAATCATATGAGGCGTCATAACTGAACACCGGGGTATCACCACTGCAAACTTTGCGTTTAGGGTTTGTTTTCAGTTTTTTTGTACTTTATTTTCTACGCCATCACCATATTATACGTCTAGCTGATATTGGGGAAGCTTATTGACATTTGTCTCATCGATACTCACTAAATCCTCATAATTTAACTCTTCGTCTGTAACGTTCTCTCCCCATAATGAACCCAGCAGTCACCGGGCGTTTTTCATCTAGCTCTGTCATCACTTTCTTGGCGGGACTTTTTAAATTGTATGGACTTGTAGATCACTGAATGACACGTCATAATCCGTATCTATTCATAGAAGAATATCTATTCCAAGGCTGTTTCATCAGCGACTGCATCTACAAGTAAACTGTTTTTGTACGGTAATCATCTCCGTATCGCTGCAACTAGTCCGTAACAAGACGGAGGGTATAATGGTCTACTCTACTTGCCATTATATTAATATGTTTATCCATGGCAAGCATAGCCTGCAATTACTATTCCAATTTTTGTAATAATCGAATGGGAAACTCATGATTCTGTGATTCGCAGGCTTCTTAGTCCGACCCATTTGGACCTCAGTTGTGGACATGTTATGTCCAGCTCAAGCTGCTGAAAACTTCTGAAACACTTATATCATACTTTAACGACCATCGGATTCGTTAAGAAAATCATCTGAAGTACAATTTCCCATGAAACCAAACACTTTACTTCAAGCACGCAAAAAGAAAAATGCTCTGCAGAAGAAAGCATTTTCCAAGAATGGAACCGCTGAGAGGATAAACAACTGTTTCGTCAGGCTGTTAGAACCGCGTCATTTTCTTATAAAAAAGAAACGAAAGATAGCGACAAAAAATCTCGAAGTTCATCATGAAAAAATACCGGTCAAGACTTCTGGGGATACTCTAAAATATTACCCAGGGTACGTTCGAAAGCAGTGTCCAGTGCCCACCTTTTCCAAGAATCGCAGACATTTAATTTTCCAAACACATATGCCAACCAAGAACAGATCTTGCCCAGCTAAGTTGTTTCCCTACGTTTGCTGTCCAAATGACTGTCAACTAGTTATGAATGTCGCCATTAAACCTAAACATATCAAGTTAGTCTGAAACAAAAAAAGCCACTTCGGCTCCGTAATGAGGGTCTTCTATGATGGTCCTCCTGGAACAACCTTCCTTCAACTCATCATTTTATGGCCACCTTGTTTACTAAAATGCTCTTAGGTGAGCCAAACCCTCCCACTCCTGGTCTGAGTCCAGGTCGTCAATTTATAAAAAGGGGGATACTGATCACAGAGAACTTCAGGATGATCGCCTGACGTCCTGAGTGAGCAACTATTCACAGGTCCTCGTCGGACGGACTGGGAATCTCTGACAAAAAACGGGTTTATTAATCCAAATATTCAAAGCCTTCCTCAAAGAATAATGGTTGTTATAGAGCATAATCAACTCCTTCAGGAGGCCATATCATTTTCAAAATCCAAGAAAAAGCTTTACATGTACTTTTTTGATTTGTCCGACTCTTTGGCGTTGGTGTCCGTCATTCCCTTATATCCCATTCTATGGAACGTTTTAAATTACCGGCTAATGTCATCCGTTATGTTGAAATACTCTATTCCCGTCTTAATGGCTCCGTCCGTGGTTCAGGGTGGACATCTCAGAGATTCTATTTTTAAAGGGGACATTTCAAGTGACCCCTGTCACCCATTATATTCTTGATGTGCTTAACCCCATCCGCGAATACCTCGAAATATACGACATTGCACGGCTTTAACCTAGATGGGAATAAACAATTATACATCCCCATATGCGGATGATTTTAACCTTATACTATCATAAAGTTTCACAGTCAGAAAATCATAAATGAGCTCCAGGTCAAAACCAGTATGGTCTCACATTGAACCAGTAAATGCCGCGCACTTTCTTTGTGTAGTGTGTCCGAGGGTTGTCGAATAATATAGGGGGTATTCGGATTATTCCCGTTAAGAGGACCCCCAACGTTTTTTTGGATCGCGTATTACTCATTACTGGTACCAAAGTGATATTTATGATATGATTTACTCTAAGTTTGAATAGTCTTGTACAGTGGGATCAATCTCCTGTCCGTAATGAGTTTAACTCGCAATGTACGGTAGATACTACCTGTTTTGCCATCCATTGCGTTTTTGTCTTACGGTCCACGAGCTTACTAAGACAATTTATCTCTCTAGTAGGAAATTGATCAATTTATTGCAGAGAATGGTTGGGCATTCCTAAACGTGGTGCTAATATAGCACTTGTCCATATGAAAAATGGTCTCGATATTCCACAAGTTTTTCGGATATTTATCATGCTTCTCATTGGTTTAGCGTAGGGTCGAACCCGGTGTTTGGGGCGACTCAACTACCACAAGGCACTGGAGTTAAAAACTCCAAAGAGAATCAGCTGGGTAGGAAAGCTTCCACAATTGTGCTTGCGGATCATGTCCACTGCAAATCTTTAGATCGGACCAACCCAACTGTTGAAAATACCAAAACCAGATAAAAGAAACCCTAAAGAAAGATTCTTGTGCCTATTGAAGTCGGTATAGAGCCACTCATTACCATGGTGACACAGCAAAATTACTCTTGAAACTAGATAATCTAACATGGAAATCATTAGTACGGGCTTCCCTGAGGTGTTTTTAAGTTTGCAATTAACGCTGCATTCGACAGCCTCCCCACATTTGCTAATCTTTATACTGGGTGAACGTTTACGTAAGCAACTGGCCCCCTTCTGTTCCAAAAAGGGTACTCTTCTGCACATTCTCCATCACGTACCAGATGCGGACCGTTACCTTTGGCGGCATAATAACATCATCCGCATTTTGATCTCTCTTTTGAAAGATACAAAAATTTTTCAAGACAAAGGTGTCTTGATCACTGCTGCTGTGAAGGTAACCTAATTGGAGGGGGGACAGTTCCTCCTGATATCATTCCGACTACTCACAAACGCAGATCTTGTTCTTACTTCCCCGCTCAAAAAAAGTTATTTTATGTGAGCTGACATACCCTTTGAGACAAATGTTAATAAAGCTAACAAACTTAAGACCGACAGATATGCTGCCCTAGTTTGGAAGATATCTCGGACGCTGGTTATAAGTGTAACCTGGTCGCCTTTGAATAGTTGAAGGTCCTTATTACAAAAAACTAATAGACCGCGTCTAAGAAGTCCCTCCTGACCTAAGTCCACGTTTAAATATACAAGCTCTCAAAAACAGATCTCCAAAAAGCCTTGGCTCTTCTTTTTTCAATTTTCCAAGCAAGACACGAGCGTGAATGGAACGTTACTACCCCTATTTAGGCCTTTTGGCAGCCATCCTGTCGTGTTGGTTCCTCGGCTGTTTGGCTTTTTAAAAGTATTATTGTTTACGTGTAGATTTTTTATTCTCATTTTATACTTGACTGTATTACTACGCGCCCTGTGGTCAGAATACGCCCCAGTTGTCTTGGTTTAGATGTTTTTACACTTTCTATTTTTAATATGTATATATATTGACGAATAAATATTTAATACTAGATATAATCTCACACAAAACACTGAATATGTAATTAATTAGATTGAATACCGATCGATTAATTTCTCTCTCAATAAAAAATTACGTTCTTTTTCAACAATTCTTTGGCACTACGCCATGTACGTGCATAGCCAACATTGGACACGAGGCTGTCTGTCAATGGCACGTGATCGCAAAAAGGGAAATCCCTATTTGAGTTGTCTTCAACTCAATAGTTATCTTCACCGGTTGTTTCCTTCCAGATCTTGATTAACGCTTGTATCGCTCTCTCGGACCAGTTTGGGTTCCGTGTTCGCCTTGTTTTTCGGGGCTGTACTACTAAATGATGATGCCATTATCAAAATAAATTGGAAAACGTAAACTGTACTTGACAGACAAGCAAAGGACGCTGTAAAAAGTTGAATGAATACACGACAAACAAGCATTCTGTAGTCCACGATCGGAAATAATTGTACCGGATGTCGTTACGAGGTTACGATGAGATCACCCTTAACATCGACGTCGTGAGTAGCACCGTTCACACGGCACTTACCACGACGATCTCTCGCATGTAGCTCGCTACTTTTAATATTTCTAAAAGTAAATCGTCGTTGTGAACGTTGTTAGCTTAACATGATTTTGTTCATACGTCCCTACTCACAGCTTACCAATACTGTGCTTACCAACGATCTTACCAACGACTTAACAACTATCGTTGTTAACATGCCTAGTACTTTCCTTCTCTGGATAAATATAGATTGGATGAGCCATCAAATCTAACCCGATACTTCAACAGACATTTATCTGTATCTGTACTGCTCATATTTCTGATTTAGTTGAGCAATTTTAGATAAAATAGGAATGTCGTAGAAAGCGCAGAAGCGAGCGATGCAGTGAATAGGAGGTTGTTTACGTGCATCGAGTTTCGGTGTCCGGTAAGTATTTTCCACGGTGTATCGTGTCACAGACGCGAAGATATTATCTCACTTGAATACTGCTGCGAAACTAACGTTATCATCCGGCATAGAGAATGTGTGTAATTAAACTACCCAAACGGAATGGGTTCTATGGATTTTTTTTTTTTCATCAAGAGGGTCCGTTACTATGTTTTGTTTTGATATTATCGTAATTGGCTCTGAACCTTTCAGATAAAATTTAACGTTGTTTTCGTGTACTTCGGTGATCGCAGACACGGGACAGTGACACGCATCGCTACGGCCGCATATCAATGTTTTTTGTCCACAATGTCTTGAGAATTTTTAACACTGGTTCAATTTACGCCAACTTTTTCAATTTTTAGAACAGGATTAAGTACTTGCCGGACCGCCGTATGCAATCACGATTACACAATCGGTGACGTGACCACCTCACAGCGCCCAAGTCAATAATCAAGGGTTTGCAGAAACGTTTTTCATTTTGACTCTTTGTAACCAAATCGTGAGTAGCATAAAATCTGACACAGTTACCTATCAAAATCGCGATAAACATAAGCGTTTCCATTTGTATATAGCTTAATGATATGCCGTCGCCGGAGCGTCTAGCGAGTTGCGGGGGCTCCGCGGGGGGGTGCGTCACGTACTCCTAAATAAGCTCTTTTTGAGCCATGCAGGCTAACTGGGTGGAAGAAGCCTATTGGTGTAGTGTAGGTACCGTACGACGGTAGCCGCCACATCGCTATGAGTATCACCTTTAAAGTTTTATAATCAAGAGATTACGCTGACAACTAGAGCACCACAGATAGCACGCGGGGGTACAGACATTCCATTGTTCTCCGACGATAGGAATTACCCTATCGGAACGGTAGTGAGGTCTTTCTCATTTCTCATCTGTCATTGGGCTCTTTCACTGCAACCATGGTAAGCGGATAATTGATGTTTTCACGGTCCTACTGAGATTTCAACCTAGTACCTCCTGCACCAGAGGCAAGACCCTTACACTTAATGACCAAGGGGGGGTTCCGAGGACCCCAACAAATTTGTTTTCGCGCTGGTCGCTTTACGCGTGGGGATTTTTGCGCCGATTTTTTTGTATTGTCTAACTTAAATGCGCTTCTTTTCATACCAAAATAATTAAAATTGCCAAGCCGTATAAGAGTTAATTAGTGGGGTCCCGGTCCCATGGAACCCCTCCCCCCCCCGGGCACTAACGGAAGCCATTTGGATTTTTTGTAAAAATAAGAATAAGAAACCGAGAACCAAAGCAATTTTTTATTTTTTTTATTTTTTTTATTTTTTTTATTATTGTACATTAAAATAATTAAACCCTTTATTGCTGAAAACAAACAATTTTCATCATGTACGTTGCCACACCGTTACTGTACAACTCCATTGGAAATTTAACAGGGAATTTTTTGCAACACCGTAAAAAATACAGGATCCCTAAAATTGCTGGTTTTGGTTAAATATAAGTAATTTGGTCTCTAGAATAGAATCAACATAAAATAAAGGTTTCACAATGTTTGATGTAACCGCAAGGCTCATTTGCATTTCCGTCGTTTTGCCCAAGTTCGCGTGTTTTGAAACAATGTTTTTGCCCCTAATTGCACCCAAATAACACTCTCATTTTTTTGGCTGATTTGGGGTTGTCTTATTGACCCTTCACATGTGGTTTAATTTCGTGCCAAAGTCTCCTCGTCAAAGTGGTTTCCTTAAGGGAGTCCCCCTGGACACCCCCCTTGGGCCCAACGGGAAGGGAAACCCCTTGGTCACTTAAGTTTAATAATGGTGCTACGCTCCATCCTTTAAGTGTTGTGCCAAGTGTCATATTTCTAGCACAAGTGCACATTTTTTGCTAATACATTGACTAAAACACGTATTTTGTAAGGGAAAGACATACAATAATTTTGTATTTTCGGTGATTTTTGAAAACTTAAACAATGTACGTGCGGATATCTCCCGTCTCAAAAAAAATACGCATATCAACCCTTTTTAAACACGACCTGTTGAAATTACTCATTGGATTTTTTCATTCAATATCTAACGATCTCTTCATGGGATTTCTTTAAATCAGACAAGAAAACTTTTCCGTAAATCACTGTAAAATCCCGCTTGTACAAATTACGAATATATGTGTATTGAAATGAGTTGTAAACCAAACCAAATTCCGGTGGTCTACTTCAAATAACAAAGTTCACCCTCTGTTTGTTAATTGATTCAGCTCACATCGTATCTATTTAGCGCTCTTTAGTACATTTCCAAGCAACTTGCAACATGACAAACATGAACATATATAAGATACAGGCACGGAGTACGCAAGGTGATTCAAAAGTGGAACTTTTGCATCGCATTACTACATTTTACTCGTCCCAGGCTTGAATTCACCATGGAAAATAATGTTTTTATGTATCAAGTGAAGAACAAATATGTATTGTCATCATGCTGACATTGTTAAGTTCTGGGTTTTCCAAATTGGACACTTTCTCGAGGCACTGGAATAGTATCAGAATTTGACAGGGAAGAAGACCACACAGCAGCTATTTGTACAGATAGTTGTTATAATACTTTGTGTAGTGATTTTGTATTTTAAATATTTCACCACAGACCAGATTCTGAAAGTTTATTTTCCTTACCTGCAGACGAGATAACAGGTAAGTAACTTTGTGTCTCGGTATCGTCCTGCCAGAATCCTCGAAGGAGGAGGCTGATTTCTGAAATCAAGATGTCGTTGATGCGCAAAATCGAACAAAAATGATTAAAAAAGCGGGGTTCACAATGATCCCAATTAATAATTACAAGAGTGTCGCTGAAAAGTTTCAAATGATTCAAAGTAACTCCATAGAAATTGTGGCCAAACGTTCAAATTATATCGACATTATGTAATTAATTGTAAATTGAAAAGTGCCCCCCCAAACCCCCCCGGCATGGTCATACGTCATACTATAGTTAAAATCAAAAAGTAGCGAAATGGGTTGATGGCAGTTTGCTATATCATACATCTTTTTTTTCTTTTCCTTAGTTGATTAAAGTGGCATATGCACTAGTATTGGTCACTACAGTATATAATAACACAAAGGCGAATTTGACGATAGGTTTTGTACAGTACTGGCTTCACATATAAGCAGCATTTACCGTAGCAGATTTGGGGAAATATGAAAAAAGCCAGAAACCAGATATAAAGAAAGATTCATCAGAGGTGGCATATTAAAGAATACCTTTAATGTTATTTTAACAAAGAAGAGAAATATTACTTGCATGACATAAGGAGTTGTGTGGTGTGTAAATGCATTACGAGTCACTGGGTGACACTTTACTTACAAAATCTTCACCTTCCGTTTGCATTACCGTTACCGTTGCTGATACCTTGTGTTATCTTAGATTTCATTTTTTTAATTAAAATTGTCCTCATTTATTATATTTTGACAACATTGGAAGTTGGTTACGTATACTAATCTGTTATTTCCACATGAATAGTCGATGTTCCATACATTGCAAAACCCATTAGCCACACTTTCATTGGAAGTTGGTTACGTATACTAATCTGTTATTTCCACATGAATAGTCGATGTTCCATACATTGCAAAAACCATTAGCCAACTTTTCATGGAACCAAATGCCATTGGTTTGAAGCAATTAACATCATGTACAGTGGCACAAAAGCAGTTGTTCTATCACCAGATGGTGAAACGAGGCCTTTGAGATTTTAGCAGGAGTGCTCCAAGGCGATACTCTAGCACCATATCTATTCATCATTGTGCTGGACTATGTGATGAGAATGGCAATCAGTGGAGACAAGGACATGCTGGGCTTCACAGTAACACCACAAAGAAGTCGAAGGCACCCTGCAGAAATCATTACTGACCTAGATTTTGCAGACGACATTGCCTTGCTATCTGACACACTACAACAAGCTCAAGAATTACTGGCCAGAGTTGAGAATGCTGCTGCAACAGTTGGTCTTATGATGAATGCTTCTAAACTAAATTCATGGCATATAACATCAAGGCCGATGTCAGTCTGTCCAAATAAAAGGGGAGCCCACTAGACCAAGTTCAGGACTTCCAATACCTTGGTTCTTGGCCGGATGAGTCAGAAAAGGATTTTCATGTCCGGAAAGCCCTTGCATGGAAAGCTTGTAACAATATGCGTACTCTCTGGAAATCCAACTTACCAGACATGCTAAAGATTAGCTTCTTTCGTGCAGTTGTTGAAAGTATTCTACTGTATGGTGCAGAGGATGGACACTCACAGAACACCTTGAGGCCAGGCTAGATGGATGCTATACCAGACTTTTAATGATGGTACAAAACCTCAACTGGAAAGATCACCCTACAGGGATGTAATATATGGGGATTTACCCAAACTGTCTGAATAGTGAGAGGTCGGCGCCTGAATTTTGCTGCTCATTGTGCTAGACGGCTAGACGAACCAGTCTCACGTCTTGTGTTCTGGAAGCCCACCCAAGGAAAACGTGCACAGGGAAGACCAAGGCTGACATACCCTGTACTTCTTGCTCATGTGATGGAATTGAACAAAATGAACTGCACAAACTCATGCTGACAGACGGCTTTGGAGGAAATTCATCATGGCTTCCGACCGCGGTCGACATAGATAGATAGATTCATGGAACCAAGCTATTAGGAAACAAAATGTAGGGAAGTGTGAAACCAGCTAACTTTATGAATTGTTTAAAAGAGAGATCAATTATTTATTACTGAAGTCCCCAAGTGGGCTATTAGAATGATCAGTGGACTAATTTAATTTGGCTATTAACCGTTTTGCCCTCAAGTGACCACTGCTAATGTGCTAATATCAATGCACACATAACAAAACTACGTTTTTATTTGACCATCAAAATGGGCCAACCTTGTATTAAGAGATTAGCGCAAAGAGGATTTGACATCCCCGCCAACCACGGCATAAGTCCTTCTATCATTAACATACCATTGTAGAACTGAATGCACCAGTGTCCAATAAAGCCGATTATGTACAGTAGCTCTGTACCTTGGACACAATATGTTTTGTAATGGCAACAAAGTCCCAGTCTCCGCATGGCCGGGGTTGAACTCCATATCAATATCCCCCTATCGAATTATGTATGGAGTCTCACTTAATTTGAAATCTACTATAACTCTCAAAACATCCTGACTAATCTTATTTGCTTCAGCAGTATTCTATCTATCAAAAAAACGTTGGCAACGCAAAAAGACACCAAGTTTTAAAAAGAGTACGAGCCATATAAAGTTGATAAATGTAAAGTAGCACCAAGTATACTCAAGTGCGTCTGCCCCATTGACTTCAGAGCCCGCGAGCCTTGGAGAAGGCTAAAAACATGGTGGCTAGCTGGTGCGTAAGAACTGTATTAATTTCCAGAAAAGTTCACTATTAGTGGAAAGATTCGGGGTTCAACAAAACCGTCGTGAACTCAAAATTTGTTTCTGAAGAAAACTACGCTGGTAAAAAAGTTAGTGTGAAAGGATTTGGTGGTGTAATACAAGCTCCCACAGCCAAAGTTCACATTAATTGTGATTGATATAAAGGGGTAGTTGAAATCGTGGTAGTAGAGGATTTAGAAGATGTTCTGTTAGGAAGGGAACTATATAATTATAACGATGACAATAATGAGTCACATGACAATATTGAGCCAGATCATGAAGTTCATAATAATGTCAGGTCATTATTATAAGGTGATGTAGGAAAAATTGATAGCATTGCAAAACCAAGATGAAACCTATCAGAACATCCATCACTCAAGATCAAAGTGATTCTGATTATTATTTATATGACAATGGTATTATTATGAGAAAGTGTAGAGCTGAAACAAGGTTGCGTAAGCAAGTGGGGGATTATATTTTGCTCCCAAACCAATATAGACAACATGCCATGTAAATTGCTCATGATAAATTAGGTCACATGGGTATACAGAAAACTAAAGATAGAATCACCCAGTATTTTTATTGGCCAAATATGAATCATGATAGCAGAGATTTCTGTAAATCCTGTCATCAATGTCAAATTCAATCCAAGTCTAAACACCACAAAGATTTGCTGAAACCACTTTCTATTGTGGACACACCAGTTTGTATTGACATTAAAAGGTCATTACCTGAAACAGAGCAAGGTAACAACTATATTTTGGTGTTTGAGATTATAGCACTAGATATCCAAATCAGAAAGCTGAAACCGTAGCTCAAGCAATGCTAGAAATGTTTTCTAGAACTGGCTTACCTACTGATATCATACATGATAGAGGTACTCAATTCATGTCAAAGGTCATAACAAACATGTGTGAAAGGCTTGGCATTCAACAATTAGCGGCATGTGCTTACCATCAATAGACCAATAGGCTAACAGAAAGATTTATTGGTACGTTATCAAACAAATTTGATAAACAAACGATTCCACAACTGGGATAGGCATTTACCCCATTTTTGTTTTCATATCGTGAAGTACTATCAGATTTTACGAGATATTAACCATTTCATGTGATGTGTGGTAGACAAATTAGAGGGCCATTAGATTTGATCAAGGAAGGATGTTTGAAAGAGGAAGAAGATCAAGATATTCCATCCAGATTGTTAGATATGAATACAAACATGGTAACATGGATGGCAAATGCTAAATTGAGAAAGGTGAAACAACAGGCCAAAAATTATGACAAAGAATAGTGGAAGGAAATGCGCTAGGATCATATTTTGGAATTGGCGCATTATAAATTCTGGTTATGTTATGTTATGGTTGTTATGTTGAAAACAACCACCCCAATACGTAACAAAATTGTTTTCTTTGTTATTTGTTCTAGAAAGACTCCAAATGACTCCAAATGAATTCCTGAGTCAATATAAAGTAATTCTATATCGCACACACGCACACACGGTCCAATACATAACAAATCCGTATATAGGTGGTCGAAAAAAAGTTCAGATGAAAAGCATATCGCACACTCGCACACACGACCCATGGTTTGCTTGATAACCACCAGAGACCAATACCTAATAAATGGCCCAACAGTAACAAAAAAGTGGCAAAATTTTATATCAGCTGTCCAATACGTAACAAACCCGTATATAGGTGTAAAAGTACAGCGGTGGTCGAAAAAAACCTACTAAGTCCAGATGAAAAGCACTGAAAAAATATTTGTTTTTAGAATGACTCCAAATTAATTTCCGAGTCAATATAAAGTAATTCTGTTGCACACTCATCCACATCACATACCACTCTTAATTTGCTTGAAAACAAGCAGAGATCAATACGTAACAAAAATTGTGTTCTTTGTAATTTGTTCTAGAAAGACTCAAAATGAATTCCTCAAAAGACTCAAAATTAATTCCTGAGCCAATACAAAGTAATTCTATATCGCACACACGCACACACCACTCATGGTTTACTTGATAACAACCACAGCCCAATGCGTAACAAATTGCCCATACGTAACAAAAAAGTGGCACAATTGTATCTCAGCGGCCCAATACGTAAACAAAACGTATATAGGTGTATAAGTATAGCAGTGGTCGAGACGTCCAGATGCCAGATGAAAAGCGCTGAAAAAATATTTCTTTTCAGAATAACACACATCATACACATGCACAAACCACCCGCAATTTCACAGGCATGACACTGTAGGTGTCCGATATCGCGCGATACAAGCAATCAGCAATCACTGATCAAGTTTTTTAAAATATTTAACAACCGCTGTTTACCCTGGTCATCGTTCAACCTTGTTTAAAAATTAAACAACTTGTTCAAGAAATAAACAACTCTTTTCAAGCATCAATTGTTTACATTTTTAAACAAGGTGTTGGACGGTTACCAGGTATACAGCAGTTGGTTGGTTAAAGATGGCGAGTTGTTTGAAAACTTGTTTGAAACTTATATATCCTTGTTTAAGACATGTTATAACAACAAACTGAACAATGATGTTTAAAACTTAAACAGCAGCACTTTAAACAACACTTTTTAACAGCAAACTTTTAAACAGTGTTCTAACAGTATGAACAATGAACAATAAATCATGTTTAGGACAACATTTTATAACAACAAACTGAACAATGTTGTTTAAAACTTAAACAGCAGCACTTTAAACAACACCCTTTTTAAACAGCAAACTATTAAACAGTGTTCTAACAGTTTGAAGAATGAACAATAAATCTGATTTTGTCTTTTTCGTTGTCCTTACGTCTTTGCACTTATTATTAAGTAATGCTTTATCGAGGTGGTCAATATATTTCGAGCTCTGCTCTGATTTGATCAGCCTACTATTGTTCACTTCTTAGCCTTATTTTCTCGTTTATGGTATATAAACTGAAACTGAAACTTAATAAACACTAAATCTCGGTAATGGCTAAGGTTGTACAGCGAATTACTGTTACGAAATGGTTATGTATGGTGTAAAAGGCGTACCTTATAGCAACATAAACCTAATTGGTTGGTTGGTTGTTCAGATTAATGGCGCTTTCAGCAACAATGGCTATGTGCGCCAGTTACAAAGCTGTGTATTGTAGTACATTACGTAATTATATTCGTACCATAGTGGGAGATATGTGTTATTGCATGACCGTTGCAACCTCGCATCTCAAACAATAAAAAACAAGCGCCACCAGCCTGAGTGTTCACCAAAACTTCTCCAAGCCCTATAAGACGCTGCAATTCCAAGCGTCAGTAGTGCTACATGGTAAGAACAAAGCTAGTCAATGTAGGCTTCAAGCCCATTACCCATATCAGAGAAGATGAGAAAGAAGGAGATGGTTCAACTGGTACTTCAAAAGATAAACTGTTCATCCGCCTATTCATCTTAATTGCCTTAAATCCGATTGATTGGATCAAAGACTTGGGCTTCTTGCTAGAGAACATTACATACACCTGTCATTAAATATCAGAAATATTCCAATTACCCAGCTGTCAACTGGTATTTGCACAGAGTCTGTGGCCGTGACCAGTACAGCGAAACGTACTCTCCTGCATCACTTACAGACAACTTTGACCCCAAATTTTCAAAGCATTTTGGCACTTTGGACACTTTCGGACACAAACAGATATGGTTGAGGTGTATTCAAAATGCATTTATCTAATCATTCACCATATCATATTTCACAGGAACTAACCGGATATGTTTAAATTAGGCTAAAATAACAACATCCTTTATTGACCTCAAAACATTAAATCAAGGTTAACTTGCCGAAAAGGGCTAATTTTGCTATTTTCTTTCGTTAAAAAAGTCACTGTTTTCCTCAATTATTTCGCCAACGAATTAAATCAATAATTATCGGTCAGAACAAACGTGGGTTTCATTACCCCCAGCGAACTTTTAGCTGGAAAATTAATAAACTGTTTTAGTTGCAGTGTGTCAATTACTTCCTGTTGTGACACTTTCCCGACTGGCCAAGCTTGAGTCGGATGAACAGATTACTTCAAAGGTCCAACCGAGCGGCCCTTGAAGTTACCCAAACAATGAGCTGGTGAATGAGAGTAATCCTGGGTAATCGGATTTCAAAATCGAGCCATCTCCTTCTTTCTCATCTTCTCTGCCTATATGTCCCCGTCAGTTTGCCCAGGCTGTCTCCGACCTCGCATCTAAGCTGTAAACCCGTGCTGGAACGACACTGGTAAGCCTGGGCTATCCGTCTGGTACCACGTGGAGTTGGGGTTTGGGCTGCCCGCGAACACATCCTGTACCGGTGTGAAAGCAGATATAGTCCGGCAGGGGCCATAGTCCGGGGCTCCATAGACGATAACGGAATAAAGCGTGAAACTAATGTTGTGTGAAGAGTCAACTGAATCGATTGCCCTGTTGTTCACCATTGTTCCCGGACTATGAGTACGCCGGACAATAATTCTACACCGGTTCTACGGGCCTTAGCAGACTCTTCGTAGTTGTAAGGTGTTTGTTGTATTGTTATTGAATTAACATTCTATATACTTTCAGCTGTGTCATACCGACAAGTACAACGGTATCCCATCGCAACCCAAAAAGCCTCGGCCGCTGGACAAAAGGGTACAAAAACGGTTGATATATCATGAATATTCCTCTTTTTCTTCCAGATTTTCTCTTAACAAATTTTCGAGGGGGTGCACTCTGCCTCCACCACTTTGCAGGCTACGCCTTAGCCATTGACATGTTCTAGTGTCTATTACGTTTTGCTCTTTTTTTTTTTTTTTTTTTTTTACTTCCTGTTGTGACACTTTCCCGACTGGCCAAGCTTGAGTCGGATGAACAGATTACTTCAAAGGTCCAACCGAGCGGCCCTTGAAGTTACCCAAACAATGAGCTGGTGAATGAGAGTAATCCTGGGTAATCGGATTTCAAAATCGAGCCATCTCCTTCTTTCTCATCTTCTCTGCCTATATGTCCCCGTCAGCTTGCCCAGGCTGTCTCCGACCTCGCATCTAAGCTGTAAACCCGTGCTGGAACGACACTGATAAGCCTGGGCTATCCGTCTGGTACCACGTGGAGTTGGGGTTTGGGCTGCCCGCGAACACATCCTGTACCGGTTCTACGGGCCTTAGCAGACTCTTCGTAGTTGTAAGGTGTTTGTTGTATTGGTATTGAATTAACATTCTATATACTTTCAGCTGTGTCATACCGACAAGTACAACGGTATCCCATCGCAACCCAAAAAGCCTCGGCCGCTGGACAAAAGGGTAAAAAAACGGTTGATATATCATGAATATTCCTCTTTTTTCTTCCAGATTTTCTCTTAACAAATTTTCGAGGGGGTGCACTCTGCCTCCACCACTTTGCAGGCTACGCCTTAGCCATTGACATGTTCTAGTGTCTATTACGTTTTGCTCTATATCTGCAGTGTAAACTTACACGTACATTAGCAGTCATATTACCTACTCCATTTATATTGCCTGTAGGATTAGGACATGATGTGATGAGTATGATAGTGTCATGCTGTCACACTATCATGTGCTTGACAGTCTACTTTTCATGTGCAGGTAACATTATTTTCCCTATGATAATCCCTAATGAGTGTGTGTGTGTGTGTGTTGTAAATTAAAATGTTTTAATGCAGCCAGTTGACTAGTTGGGCCTTAGATTTGCTTTCATATTGTGAAAATGGAGTTTTAATTTCTACCAAAAGCTTTGTTTTCCCTTAGTACATGTCATTTCAATCGTTGAACTGTTCAGAGTTTACTTTTCGGGTGGATCTCAGTAGACTCTATAACTGTAAACATAATTAGGTGATAATATTATTTGATAGCACTGATTAGCATTTAAGATTTGTATTTATACATACCAAACTTGTTGACACCCAAAATAGAAATGTTCGTTCACAAATATACATTTAGTATAGCTCTGCTGGTTTTGGTTTTTAACGCTCTCGTTCGTAGGTAAACGACATGAGTCCGGATTGTGACGTGCATACCGTGCGGTATGAGTTTTAAGGGTATCGACCTTTCAAGACGTCAAGATCAAAACAAAACTTCAAACCTACCCTGCCCAAATATACTTTAAGGGCGTTAAACATGTTACGATAGCTTACGATTCCGTGTTTTGTTTGAACACATTTTAAACATTAGTTGGTACATGGATTCTAGTTTTTCATTCAGAAATTTATGTCAACAAAACACTTATGTAACATATTTTTAGCTAACTAATCTTCGCCAATTCTTACTCATTGCCTTTTTAAAAAACCCTTAAATACGCCAACTTGAAAAGTTTACACAATACAAAGGTATAGAAAAATCGCACTTTAGCAACTTTTGCATACACTGCTGCACTTTGAGCGACCATATCAAATCACAAGCAAAAATAGCTTACATTCTACCTTTAGAGTAATGTCTTTACTCATTATCTTAGCATATCATGTTTTGTCAACCTAACTGGTAAATCAACCCCTCAAATCACATCGGCAACATATATTTAATGATATTACATTGGTATTATAATGATTATTGTACAAACGACAAGTATATGTTGTATTAACTAAGGACGTGGTCATAACACAAAAGTCTTTTGCCCAGCGCTTTTAAAAAAACTCTGGACGCTGGATCCTTGCCATTAATTCCCTGACCGGTCAGTTGTTTGATAATGTTTAAAAGTGAGATACAACATATGACTGTCGCGGTAGTCTCTTCAGACAGACAGGGATTGCAAATCAGTTTTAAAATTGCAGAAATAAATGGCCAAATGTCCAACATGGCCTGCACTATGGACACATTTCCTTCCCGGCTTATTAAGCATAAACTTGGAACATGGGTCTAGGACCTATCATCACCAGGATAGAAAACAGTTCTCTTTTGACAGGCATATTTCCTTTACTTAAAAGATATTTTGGATCAGGATGTACTTAAGAGATATAGGCCAGTTGCCACTATCAAATTCATTGCCAAAATTTATTGAGAAGGCCGCATCATATCATCAGGTAATACAGCATATTGGCGATAATGATCTTGGTGAGCCATTGTAATCTGTATACAAAGCTCACCATTCCACGGAGAAAGTATTTTCAAGGTTAGAAATTGCTGCTTTCAAGGCCTTTGGATGCTGTCTTACTTGTATGTTTGACTTTGCATGATAGGATTATTTTGATTAAAAATGGCTTGAAACCAGTTTTGGATCAAAAGGTATTTAATCTTGCCGGTGTAGATCATATTTCACAGACTGTAATACCCGAGTGATGGGTTAACAAGAAACTTGTTCAAACAGAAAGCAGCATAATTCAACTATGCTGTTCTTCAGAGCTCTATTGTAGGCCTGCAAGGTTACACAAATGTATACTCATCTAGTCGGTGACATATAGGCTCATGATGTGAACTTTCATCGTATAATGATGATATCAGATTTCTGCGGGTTTATTCAAAAAAAGATTCCAGGGTGAATTGTGAGCATGCGCTTCGAAAACTTTCGAGCTGTATATCGCATAAAAACTTGCTGAAGTACTACGTACTATGACGTGAGGTTGGTACCAATACTACACCACTACCGATTAACACTCTACAACACAAGTAAACTCTGAGACTGCTCTTGATGTTAAGGCTATATCTCAAGAGCTTGTTACTGAACTGGTCGTTGGTAAAAGGCAAATTAAATCCTCATTCAACAAACAATTGATGAGATATTCCGCACATTACGGATCTGAAAAAAACGAAAACTTTAAGAGAAATTCATTACTCAGGTTGCAAAATAGAAAAAATAGAACCATGATCTAGATGTCAAGGGAGAGACATTGACGGATGGATGGACAAAGAACAGTGGGACAGAACAGCCATTCTGATCTATATACAACAGTATACAAAAGCTCCGGATCCGGAAGTGAAAAGAACTGACAAAACCACAGACCAAATATCATAGATCTTGGCGATGAGAAATTAGGTATTCAATGAAAGAAGAGAACCTTATATCGGAAAAACAAAAGCATAGAGTTACGAGGACAACAAGACATGATGGTAAGCCGAGAGCCATATCGCTAAATTTACAAGCCACAATGTGAGGGGCAAAGTAAATAAAGCACAAAGACGTTAAAGGGCCCAAAAATTGGAATAAGGAACATCTTTTTAGTATTCTTATTCTTATTTAGCTGCTCCCACTGGGCGGTTAAGGTCGCTGCGGCAGACACGACTTTCTCCATCTTAGCCTGTCTTGGCATCTTCATCCTTAACTCCAGTATCTTTCATGTCGCTGGTAATAAAACAAGCATCTCAACATATGTGGTCTTCCTCTTCGTCTCTTTCCCGGAGGATCCATTTCTAGGTGTCTTCCACGTCATTTTGGCCTTCCTCTCCACATGTCCAAACACCTCAAACGGGACTTACTACACAGTACATCGATGTTTCCCACCTCAAGTCTTTTTCCGTATGTCATCATTCCTTACATAGTCTTTCCTTGTGTGTCCACATGTTCATCTACATATATTCATCCCTGTTGTCTCCAGTTTCCTGACATGCCTGATGGCCAAGGGTAGTGTCTCTGTAGCATAAAGCATATCCGGTTGCACACCATCTTTTTACCTTTTCTATGACTCTCTCTGGTATTCTCTTATCGCCCGATACCTCTTTCCAGTCTTCACTTGCCACTTATGGGTCCTTCTTTGTTTGACTCGCGTCTTACCGCCATTGCTTTGAAGGGTGTTTCCCAGGTACTTGAAACTCTATGACTTTTGGTAGCTTCTGAGATTCCATTCTTACACCTTCCAATTCAGGGAAATATTTATAAAGGGGGGGAGTAAACATTGACTTTTAGATCAGCCCCAGAGACCCGGTTAGAACAGGTTGATTAAAGCCCTATCTAGCAGCCTGGTGTTGGGATGGGAAACATTTATTTGCTTATGGCATAGTGGGTGGGAAAACACGACGTCATCAGTTAATACCAGGAAAAAACTATTATATGGTATTAGGTACCGTACACGGAACATCCAAGCATAATAATAAAATAACCGAGAACAGATCAATCAAATTTATAGTTAGAGGTACAAACCTTGAATTTCTGGGGGTAACAATAATTCATATTGATGGTTTAACTCAAATTATATCAAGAAGCCGTTGCGTTGTAGTGGAGTAGTAAACAAACATTTATTCCTAAACGTCAGTGGCGTAGCCAGTGGGGGCAAAGGGGGGGGGCAGAGTGCCCCCTCTAGTTGGACAATTTACTTTTTCCAAAACAAAAATTGTTTCATGATCAAACAATCAGAACATCTGGCACAATATACTTTCGGAAACAATATTGAAGACAAGTTTTTACAGAAATCAAAATCGGTCAAGCACTTCAGAAATAAGTTGAGGTCAAAACTTTGTCATTCGTATCAATGATTGTTTTGTTGTTCGTATTAGAAGTTAATGTGAAATTAAAATTTATGAATATTTGGTTTTATTTGAAGCATTTTCTCGTCTTGTGTGCTTGTCATAGCTTTGTTTGGTTACTTGTTTAATGTATTTGTTAAGTTAACCTTTCTATCGGTGGGAGCTCACTTCTGGCCTTGTGGCCTGGTTTCCCCATAAATCATTTTTGTGTGATGTAGTGCATGATGATGTATGTCATTTGTTGATTATAGAAATAAATGTTTTGATTGATTGCTGATTGATTGACTGAATTGCTTGATGATATGAGTCATGTTGTGATGTGTACTGTACTGTTTGAAGCTTCATGTTGGGAACGGACTCTTTCTGTACGTAAAATTATAAGGAAACAACGACTTTAAATATGTCCTATTCAATTTTCCAATTGACCTTACGACTAACTCCAACAAACGTAGAACGTTTATCTCTGAAATAGTGTGGTAGATAGGGAATAATATTTTTAACTATGTAAAAGCATCAAATTTTTCATATCGTCTGCAATAACATATTTATATTACTTAAGTTATCCTCCTCACTACTTCAAAGATAAAGATTGTGTAGTAAACGATTGTTAAACATCTTTTTAAAAATACGGGCCACAAAGTTTCTAATCAACATATAATTTTAGGAGTGGCCATCGTATGATAAGCCATTGTAAGCCTGCATAGCAGTACTGTGCATAGCAGTACTATGCGTTATTACGGTTAGTTAACATAATCACACGGTTAGTTAACATCATTTCTTTCATGCATGCATATACAAAATGTGATTAATAGCATTAAAATCTTACCTCCATGTAGAAAGATGTTTTATATCAGTGCCACTCTTAGGTTTCTTAAAACAGGCGATCAAAGACCTAAAGATTGAATGGAAGGATGAAAGGTTAGCAGGAGGAAATGATATACTGGTATTAAAGGTGCAACGAGAGATTTCAAATAACAGGTGTCCCGAAAAAATGTGAAAATTCGGATTTTGGCACTGGTGTAAAGCTTTATATCAAAAATATCCCCATCTGTAAGGATTAAGCTGAGAACTGTTTCTTTGGTACAAAAATTGTGAAATTTCTAATTTCGTATAGGAGCAAATACGAAATTCAGCCTATGTTTCCTATTGAAATATAAGCATATACAAATCACCTTTTGTTTTCATTTTTAGTTATTTCTGTAACCAAATAAAGGTAGGGAATCTACTGAGCGTCTAATCTATACGAAATCACAACATTTCACAGAAAATGTGGATGACTTAAAATCTCTCGTTGCACCTTTAACGGCGTATCTAGTGACCTCCAGACCCGAAGAGGGGTGGCTGAGTGAAAACTAGTTCAGACTAAAATTAGTCTGATTTTAAATCTGTTTCACTAAAGCCCCTGCTGCACACGCCACTAATTACGTTTAGTGTTCCTTTACAGAAGTTAAAAGAATGGTCATTGATATTATGAATGGTTCCCAGCAAATAAATTGCATTTTGATAGATGGTTTGTCAAGCAAGTTGTAGCATAATTTCATTCAGTTGCGTAACCAGCGGGGGCTGCTCAGAACCTCCCGCTCTGAACCCCCCTCCCCCCCAAATGAGCTGACCTTTTGTACAGTGTCATTACACAAAACGGACTTACATGTATTACCCACAAAGATCTTAATACAATTAGCAGAAGACATCCAAATACAATAGTCATGATTTAGGACAAACATCATCCGGGAATATGAAATGCAATGTTTTATTTGTTTCGTAATGTTTTCCGTCTTTGCCTTTTCATATACAGAACATGACCATGGATCTCGTTGGTGTCACAAGCAGAGCACTTTATCTTCAAGCTATTTTCAAGAATGCAACTCATTTTTTGACATCACAAGAACTACTTCCAAGCATATACCAAATTTTCTACAAGTCAAAACCAATATGGACTTGGAAACCACACTGCAATCACGGCACTTTTAATAACTGGAGAACATGTGCTAGTGCATTCTTCTTATTACTTTGCCTTTGTGGACCTAAAAAAGGAGGAAGCGATTTACTTACTAGAAAATCTACCAGAGTTTATTTAGCACTTTTGTTTGTGTGCATTTGGATAAATTCATCATCAGCACTGGATGAAGATGTTGTTCAGGAGACGACACCTGATGATATCGTAACTTACACTGAGGAGGGTAAGAAGCACTTTTAATCATGAGAATTTTTAATCATTTATTTGGGGTCAGTTTATGGTTGGTTTCAAAACACAAGTGCCGGTTGACTGGCCGTCCTACCGGTTGAAATTTGTTTCCTTGCTTGGAACAAAGAAACTGGTGGAAATGGAAATAACCGGCGTGCATCTTAGAAAACAAAATAGAAAGTGGTATCATGAGGGAAATTACCCTGACGATTGTACATTGCCAATTGCACCCATTTCTTTACAAAAGCGGCATAGCCATTAGTAGCAATGGACTGTTATGAACAAAGAAAATAAGTATGCATTTGCACTTACTTTCCACCTGCATACAAACACACCTACATACATTGATGCTGTTGATGAATCGGTGGATGGAATGTTTAAATATTGATTTACATGATTAAATGGGGTATGGGGTCTGAATAGTGATAAAAAAAAAATTGTGTAGTTTAATCTACCAATATGCTTTTTATCGATCGCAATCGGACTTTCGGTTTCCCGAGATATGCATTGATTTTCATTTCTTAGTGAAGCAGTGTAAGTGGAAGCAAAATTTGCCAAAAAATGCATCTCCCTATACTTTCTCATGTGAAAAATTTAAAGGGATTTATATTTAAGTATTTTTAAAAAGATGATTATTTATTTATTTATTTATTTTGCTAAGGTGAAGTAAATAAATACTCATATTATCCTTCTATAATGTAAGTATTTAAAATGTCACTGGGTAAGTGATTTTTATTGGATTTTATTGTTTCCTTACCCTGCCAATTTCAGAACATTATTTTAAAAAATTAAATTACAGGACAATGTGCACTAGTCCAATGATTCTGTCAGTAATAAAAAATTGAAATTTTAAAAATAATTCCATATTGTCACATTCAAAAAGCGCCCCAATATTTGTCTAAATGTTTAGATGTCGGTAATCATTGTTTCCCAGGGAACGTGCCGGAATCTCTCAGGCACAATAGGACTGTAAGACCTTTTAATGCGACCCTGGGGTGCGCCGACCTTGTATGTACACTGTCTTGTTAAGTAAGATTTTAGCTATTTACCTGTGTGATTTTTCATGTGAAAAGCAAGAGAATTTTCCACCATTATCTTCACCTGGATAAATGCAGAGAAGGTAGGCGAATTCAACATATGTTACAGCTTTTGTACTGGACATCACTCTAGGCCCACGCATCAGTGGTCACAAGAGTGAGCACAAGTATTGATTTATTTGACGTGCTAGTTCTTTTCACAACAAGCCCGCAGTGTATACATAATGGGTTTTCCAAAACTAGCTGTATTGTCTGATGCATGGACCAGTACACACAACAACACATAGCACAACTACAGAGTGTACCAGATGGACAGGTACCATACCCAAACCCAAACAATGAAGTAGTAGCAGACCCATCCTTTATTATGACAACAGCAATAGGCCACTTACCCAAGTCAACTCCTGTGTGAATTGGTCGATGTACACCCACCCCCCGGCCCTGCGCTCGTCCTGAAGATAATTAGTGATCAAGATACCCAGACTACAGACACCATGCCTCCAATTATCATAGGAAGATATAATAAATTAATAGAACGGGGGGGACTTAAAATATTTATCTTTAATATAAATTCTCTCTATTCTAAGTTGGATGAATACGTTTGATGCTTTTGAATGGTAAACCAGATGTCATTTTGCAATAACAGAAACAAAAGTTCTGAATAGTACCATTTGTTTCCACAGAATAGATATCCCCAAATTATTGATCTATAGAAGAAAAGCTGGATAATCGAAGTGGTGGGCTGGGTGTTTTGTTGTGCTTTTCTGTGTTCTGCGCGTGCGGGGTTCTGTGGCTTGTCTCTTTTTCCGGCTGTTGGTTTTGTTTCGTTGTAGGTTGCTTGGTCCCTTTCGTCTTGTCTGGGTTTTGGTTGTCTTTTTATTGCGCGTTTCACGTTGGTATTGTACTGTAAACAGCTTCATCTTTTTTGCCATTATGACGCCCATGGTGGTTTTTAGGTCCACCAATGCCCAAGCGTCTGTGTGACTGTGCGCCGTTGTTATTGTGTGCGTCCAGCCTTGTATTGTTGTTTTTTTTGTTCAGTTGAAGATGCAATTAGTGCACGTGTTGTCTTCCGACTCATTAGCTATTGCACTGGATTTTGGCCCTTTTTATATTTTATTCTTTTTGGTGCGGTTTGACTTGGGAGCTAATTATTGTACGTCTGTGCACCGCCAACGTTAGGGTGTTGAATTGCGTTGTGTATCTTTTTTTACCATGGGGTTGGTCTGTTGTACCCTTTGCATTTATATATAGCGCCTATATGCGTCTACATGAGACATGGTTGGTGCGTGATTTGATTAATTTCCCTGTCAGGCGACCTTGCCCCTGATTGCCCGTGAGAGTGGTGTCGGATGATCTTAGTTTAGTCTTGAATTATTCGGGGTTGTATCTGCGCGCGATGCAGTGTCTCGCGTCTGTCCGTTGTGTGATAGAATAATGATGGCTCTTCAGCTGGGGCAGCGTGGGACATAATGATGACCTTTCCACGCTGTGGTCTGGTTGGAATGAGATTTAGATAATAGCTAGAGGCGTATCGTCTGCGAGTTGCTGGATTTCGACCCAATGTGGGCGACTCCCACTACGCTAGGTCTAGTGTGTTAGTCAACGTTAAGCTTTACAAAGTTCATGAAGCCGCTACGGGTAGTATCCCCCGCGTCGTGCTTATAATTCTGCTACAAAGCTAAAAAAAATTTAATGTATTCACGATCGGGACAAACCGGGGAAATGGTATTTCAAAATGGCAGAGTACTCCATTCCCCTTTGAGTTGACCATTCGCTAATCTATACAGCTAGAAAATCCCAGAAACTTAAAAGATCGCTAGTTCATAGAGCTAGCTAGCTCTTACCGCAATTGGATCAAGCTGTTTTGTTGAAGAGGTCTTTACAAAGCAACCATGGGACGAGGCGGATAGAGAAACCAACTAACTCGATGGGGCATGGGAAAAATTGTTGTTACAATTCTTACCATTTTAAATAAACATGTCCCTTTAAAAAAGTTAGAGTAACAGATCCGCAGCCCAAGTGGATTGATGAAGAGTATCTTGAACTTAGGCGCAAGTGTCAAAGATGTAGAGCTTAAAGCTGAAAGAGCACAAAGCAAAGAATGCTTGGGGCTACTGCCAGAACGCTCAGAAAACAAGCTCACTACTAGCTGAAAGGCTCAAAAAGAAGAAGAGAATAACATGGATAAGTGACTCCAAAAGCATGATCAACGTTTGGGCTGTGGAAAGCACTGAAAACTCTTTACCTGGTAAAAAAGCCAAACTTCATAACACATCACTTGCTTTGAAACTGGAATGCTAGCCAAAGTAATATGTATTATAGCTAATACAATTAATAAATCTTTGCAACCACTTGGTTCAACATCTAGCAAAGCAATTTTGACAAAACATTGGTGATATGGAACAAAAAAGTATAACCTAAGGCTCAAGTATATTCATGTCACAGAATTACAGAAGATGACGTTTTATAAATTGCTCAAAAATTTGAATGTAATAAGCGCACCCGGATTGAATATCAGTTCCACAGCTTTTAAAGCAGGTGCGTCCCCATTGACGCACCATGACATATCTATTCACGTGAGTGTGAAAAAAGGGTTGTAGTTGCATCTAAATGGAAACTAAGCAGAGTAGTAAAACACCAAAGTTTAGGATGGTTCTAGAAGTGCTGTCGGCAACTACCGTCATATTTCTGTAATCATGTTGTTATGAAATTGCTCGAAAGATTAGTACATAAACCATTATCCGTACCTTAATGAACAGAATTTATTATCAAATAAACAGTCTGGCTTGGATAAGCATTTTCACACATTAATAACCCTTCTTGAGCGTCTCTGACTACATTTAACAACATAGATGCAGGCCATCTTGTAGGAGCAGTATTTATTTCTTGACCTCAAGAAAGGCTTTTGGACTGGTGTGACATCCAATTCTTCTAGTAAAATTAGTAGGCTGGGACTAATGGGCTTGGAGTAGGACTGGTTTTCAAATCATATCTTTCTAACAGAAAACAAGTAACAAAAATGGTGACACTTTATCAGAAATGGATGCGTGAAATTTGGAGTTCCACAAGGATCAATCCTTGGCCCTCTCTATACACTTTGTACATGGACAGTCTTACAGCATGTGTTTAAATTCATTGTGTAAACTCAATCTATTGCTGATGTACTGCTTGTTTTATACAGGTAAATATGTGGATGAAATTATACTCGACTCAACACAGACCTGAAAAACATTGCAACGTGGATGGAGGAGGGCAAACTGACCCTAAATGACATCAAAACAAAGGCTATGCTTTTGGAACAATTCAAAAACTTGCTAAAACCCGACATGAGTTTAGTATCAAAAAACACCTTGACGTCACGAGAAGTAATTCTGGTACTTAAAATGTTTCAAGATATTTGGGCTCAGTGTGTTTTGATCCGCAACATTTTTGTCATCGAATGCCATACAATCATATATTACAACTTCAACTTCAAAATATAGTGGTCTTTCCACAGAAATTAAAAATAATCTTCAGTTGAAGACCTTACTATCCTCATAAAATACTTGGTGTGCAAAAGCTTGAGAGTGTGATGCTGTTTGGGGGTAACTGCAATAAGAATTGCAGGAAAAGATTTGCACCGTCTTCAAATTCGATCGGGCCAGGGCTTAATTACGGGTTCCTGTGAAAACAAGATCAAGCTATCGCAGTGATAAATTGAAAATGGGATGGAACCCTTGAACGCGAAGGCCAAACATCTTGCCCTCGCTGTCTACAAAAGTTATGAGGGCTGGGCCCACTGCCCAATTTGTGCAATAAATTTACACTTGTCAGGACTTCCAGCCATAGGAAACCCGTTCTAGGATTACGGTTTTAAAATCAAATACTAAGCCGGCCCTCGAATTTGGTAGCGTCTTTCCCGTATAGGGGGGGTAAAAATTGGAACAATCTACACAAATCAATGTAACCCAATAACAATCTCTGTTACAGACTTTAGAACAAAATACCATCACAATACATCATAGCCTTTAATCTCATGTGTGTATTATGGGAAATTTAATCATTTTAAAGTTATAGAGTGAATTTAATTCTTTTGGAATTGATTGTTATTTTAATTTGAATGATTTGTATATTTCTAGTTGTTCATTAATTTGTATTTAAAAAATGTTTATTTTTAGCATAATATCCTGGTGATTTTTGTTGATATCAATTGTAATTAAGTTTGTTGCATAACTGCATTTAAAGATTGTAATTTAAGTTGTAATATTTGTGTATGTAATTACGGTAATTTAAGAAATTTTAATATTGTATGATTTTTATGGTGCGGGCCATATGGAAGAAGAACAGAGGAATACTTAAGTTTTCTTGAATTATGGGACCCCGGGTAAAGAAATAAAATAAACAAACAAACAAACTACTAATTAAATTACCATTCGTTTATGTACAAAACAGGCATATAAAGGCAATTTTTCGCTCACTAAATTTGTTTTTACTTTGAACTCCTCTGCGTTCAATTCAGACAGAATAATCTATATTATTTTAAGGTTACCTTTAAAATGGAGTGTGAAGACTACGATGAATTTGGCGCTCCTTTCTAACTCCAGCTAAAAGTTGAAAATTCATAATGGGTAGTGGGGTTAAAATTGGAACTTGATCCTGAAATTAATCCTTACACAAGATATGGTCGATTGATTTCCATTTTTTTTCAATTGAAGCTTTGATCTGACTTCAAACATAACTATCAGAGTTTAAAAGGTAGCCACAAATTATAATAGATAACGTCCAGCAAGAACATTTTACAATAAATAGCATTTGAAATGAACAAAACCAAAGGCAAAATATTATTGAACTTCTAGGGTAGTTTAACTATTATTTCCTCTAGAAACTTATAAACAATAGCAACACTTAAAAAATGCAACTTTTAACCCATTTTCAATTTACATCACATTATTGTTTGGAATTTCAGTAACCACGAAAGAATCACCCATCTTAAATATTACCACAGAGATTACAACTGTAGATATTACTACTACTGAAGGTAATATACCGCAAGGTGTAGAGTATTATTACCTGTAGTATGGAAAAATTCAGTTTTTACACGTTTCACTCATTCCATAGTATGATTTGTATGTTGACACAAACGTAGCTCTTCCTCAATGTTGATTTATCGATTAACTAATTATAGAAGAATACAAATCACTCTGATGACGAATAACACTAAATTTAATGACTTACTCTAGGTTGGGTACTGAATTACTTATTTTTTAAACAACTCTTTGACTCGGTACAATTTATGCGCGAATTTATTGAGAGTTTAATCAGGCCTCTGAGTTAATGTAGCGCCCTGTATGGTATTGGAAAACAACGCACTGAGACAGCAGCAAAAGAATTACTGCGCACTGTGAAAAAAAAAACCCGAACAACACGCTCAATTAGTAAGAATCTATCATGAGGTTATATTATTGCTACGACACTATTAAGCATTAATCCAGCCAGCATGGAAACATGTTGAGGCTTCATCCTGCAGCTGATATTAGGCATTCAATATTTGTATACAATCCCATATGTGCCAAAAGCACGCGACGTGACAGGCCCATGCACAGGATTATTTAGGGTGCGTCCGAAAAAAAAAGAGCTCACCCCCCAATGGAACCCCTTTTGGACTTGTCTGAACCATCTCAGCACCATAAAGTGACTTTTGTTTATCTAAATTTTGGGACCCTTTTATAAGAAAATCAGCAAACAATGGCCCTTTTGTGAAATGGGGGGGTGTAACAGCCACCGCCGCACCCCTTGTGTACGGTAATAATAATAATAATAATAATAATACAGTGCTTATTAAGCGCATAAACGTAAGAAACACCTCAAGGCGCTGACATAATACATAACAAAACGTGGAATCGATATGCTTTGAGTCTAGGCTTGAATTGTGTGAGAGATGGTGCATTGCGAATCTCGATTGGCAAATGATTCCACAGTTTAGGAGCAGCAATGGCAAAAGCTCTTTCACCGTATGATTAAGTACGAGCAGAAGGAGTCTTCAAAGATTTTGAAAGATGAACGAAGACGCCAGGATGGAACATACTGCGAAACAAGTTCGGAGAGGTATGAAGGTGCCATGCCGCTATGTGTGTATGTTAGGAGGAGAACTTTGTAAGCAAATCCTGTTTTGAACTGGCAGCCAGTTGACAGTCATGTTCTTGTATGTAGAATATTAACCAATATAAGTAATGAGTAATCGCATTTTTTCAGAAACTACTGAAGAACCAACCACTCTAGATGCCACCGACAGATAGGACACCAGTGGACATAACTACCTCAGGTAATACAAGTAACTGGGATATGTCACTTTATTCTTGTTATTGAATGAGCAATTACTACCATTTTTGCCACTTTTCAAAAATGGACCAAAAAATCACGGAGCGGACTCCTGCCTTGTTTTTAGGGGGAAATGGCCCTAGATCTAACAAGAAAAATAACGCTACCTTTACCGCGGTGGTCGTCAGGTTGGTCTGGATTTCCTAATTTTTCCAAAAATAAGACTAATTATGATCTGTCAAGTCTCAAAACTCTATTTCTATTTGTTTATAGTTTGATAAAGTGACTTTTTATAATTAGGTTTAAAAGAATGAAGATTTTTTTTGAGTTGTTGACATTACTCCACAGTTCTACCAAGAGACATGTTAGTAGAGGAAACCCATGCTATATTTTCTTACCTAAAGCAATTTATAATATAACACAATGTATTGATTTTGCTGTAATTTATATATAGAAAACTACTGAAGTGCCAACCACTTTTGATGTCAACACAGATGAAACAACAGCAGACTTTACTACCATAGGTAATACGTTTTTGCAGGGAAGGTATTGAAACCTATACCAATAAGCACAACATGTTTGAATTTCTTTCCGATTTCATAGTAATTTAGGGCATTATATTTTGAGCTCACAATTCAAAATCATGATCGTTTATAAAACGAAATTGATGTCTATCTAAAGATATTTGAAGTAAATAGACAGTTTACTTCCTTTTTCAGAAATCACTGAAGAGCCAACTACTTTAGACATTACCACGGATAGGACAACAGTAGAAATTACTACCATAGGTAATGTTATTGTTAGAAAGGTAGTGATCACTTTAACTAGTTCAGAGGGTTAGTTCCTTCATAGCCCATTCAAATAATGGGTTTTCAAGATTACACGATTTGATATTTAACTACTTAGTTCTCCGGGTAGACAAGGATGTATATTTATTAATATTTCCCAGGAGATGGCCAGCACACGATAGTGTTGGAAAAAACCCATGTGCGCTTGGCCAGATTCGAACCGGTGACCTTCGTATTACATGCACGACGCTCTTACCAACTAAGCTATCAGGCCAGTGTTGGTAGTAGAGCGATAGATATCATCTATAGGTGTTAGGTTCGAAAGGTATCCTTCGTTTTCCTAGCGGATAGCATCAGAACGGTATATTTACCTATACGATTTTTATATTTGTTTTTGAAATTTAACTACTTAGTTCTCCAGGGGCCCGTTCCCCAAACTCGTGCGTAACCCTACGTGTATACTAACTCATGCGTATGTCCTACATAACAGACCTTTTCATACCAGTTACACAGTACTTTGGACAAATTGGCCCATTCAGGCATGACATAGTATGCACTTAGATTTACGACTGAGTTTCGGGAACGGACCCCAGGTAGACAAGAATGTATATTTATTAATCTTTCCCTGGAGATGGCCAGCGCACGAAACAATTCATTACAAATATACACGCTTCAAAATCATGTCAAAGTCAAATTGATCCATGTATCTCAACAATGACTGATTGTACTTTCTTATCAAATGAAGCTGAAAAGCAGATTGCTGTAGACGTCACCACAAACGCGTCTTTTAATACATATTATAACATCATATAGCCCGTATTCAGTAGCCACTTATGTTGGTGGACAAGAAAGACGGGTTACATTTACCTGACAATGCACGTACACACTTCTTCCAATACAATTTACAAATGAAGAGCGCCGCTCATTACTCTCATTACTGAATGGTGACGTCATATTTGTGATACAGCTTGGGGAGATTTTGGAAATTCTACAATATGTGTCATGACGTTCGAGAGACTTTTTAGACCTCAGGTGATGAACATTATATGCGCAATGATAATGGGAAAATCCGGTATGGTCTCGGCTATCGGAAGCTGAAAACAGGTTTTGGAAAGACTTCCATATGTACCCCCCTCGTATATATTTACATGATACAAAATTTATTTTAATTTTGGCCTTGTGTGATCAAAAACGGAATAAACAGCTAAAATAATAACATTTTATGTTGCATGTAAAAAAAAATGAGAGGGGGCACATATGGAAGTCTTGCCCAGAATTTAAATAAGACTTTCCGTTGTTGAGTGTTGGTGTTGTTTTTATATTATGAACGTTGCGCCATGAGTCAATCCCGGAAATTGAGGGTTGAAAAAGTACTCCTAAATAATCGTAGATTATGCGCGATATAATGTGACTAGTGAGATGTACTATCTGTGTCGGTATTACTTAGATCATTCCTGAACCCACAGTGTCATCATTGCAAGGTGACATTTAGTTTTAATAAGGTGACAATGCAAATATGCATGGCTATTTCCGGCAGTGGAACCAAGTTTGAACTGGGAATTGCAATGGGAGTATTGATTGCTGTCATAATTATATGCGCGGGAACCGTGTTTGTGGGCGCGGTCAAGCAATGGGCTTGCATGACACCGTTCAATGTACACACAGATTTACTGCATTTGTGTGTATACTTAGGTCAGTCACCCGAATGTACTACACATGCGCGAATTGCCATCGGTGACTAGCGTCGGTGACTTGTCACTAGAATCTTCTATACAGGCTTCAATAGAGAGGTTTGTTTGTGCAATGGTTCCTGTACAAATACTGCACATCAATTGACAGCTTAATGTGCTGAGTCAATTATCTATATAAGCTAGACAGTACGGTATCAATATATTCCAAGCTTCATCCAAAAATTCTGTTCAAGTGTTGCTTGAACTTAAATTCCCTCGGATAACCAGTCATGTTCCTATATGAAGAATATTAACCAATATAAGTAATCAGTACTTCCAATTTGTTTTCAGAAACTACTGAAGTACCAACCACTGTGGGTGCCACCACAAATATGACAACAGTGGACATTACTACCATAGGTAACAAAAGTGCTAGGTTGCAAGATGTCGATTCTTGTTATTTTGATATGCAATTAATAGCAATTAATAGCGGTCATCAAAACATGTTGATAACAAAATTCTTATTGAAAGCAACCTATGAAAACAGAGCATGTCACAGTACAGAGACTGCCAAAGTTTATAAAGACATCCAACGTCCTATTATTGACCAGAAAGTTGTACTAATACTAATGCTAGATTTATTACCAGCCTTTGATACCGTTGATCATGATGGTATTCTTCTTCAAAGATTTGCAAATGACTTTGGTATCATTGGCTGTGTAAGTAAATGGTTCTCGTCTTATTTCCAAGTAATCGTTCTATGCAAGTACTTGTTAATGCTGCAAATTCAAAAATTAATCATACTGAAGTACAATATATATATCAATGTTTGCAATTATAATTTATATTCAGAAACTACTGAAGTGCCAACTACTCTAGACGTGAGCACAGATAGGACAACAGTGGGCATTACTACCTTAGGTACTGCAAGTCTTAGCTAGAAAGTTGTTGATTACCTCTACCGATAAGCACGATTATTTCAAGAATAGTGATATTTTGTATATACTTCATAGAAAACACCATTATTGCGCACGAAATTGCCAAAATATAAAGATAAATATTACATGTTATGCTGAACATCAAGCTTAGTGCAAAAATTATACTTAAGAGCTATTTTACTAAGAACAGAGCCTTTACACAATCATGTTTTAAATAGAACCATTTATTGTATAAAATAATGCATTTGATCGAAGCACTGATATTCCATTTCAGAGACTACAGAAGTGCCAACAAGTGAAGGCGTTACAACAGACAGAACAACAGCTGGCATAACTACAATAGGTAAGATAACTTCAAGTGAAGATTGTTTTTCTCAAGTGGCTTGAAAAATATGATTTCCTTCTCAGTTTCTCAAAAGTGTAGCACTATTGTATTTGAAACATCTTAAGAGATTCGGCATACTACATGTTATGCTTAGCCTCAAGTTTAAAGTGCCAAAATGATACGAACTATGGCTGGGAATAAACCCTTAACACAGTCATGTTCTTACATAGAACATTTATGGTATAAAGTAATTCATTTGAACGAAACACTGATTGTTATTCCATTTCAGAGACTACTGAAGTGCCAACAAGTGAAGGCATTACAACAGATAGAACGACAGTTGGCATAACTACAATAGGTAATATAACTTCTAGTGGTGATTGCTTTTTCCATGTGGCTGGGAAAGGATGAGTTCCTTCACAGTTTCTGAGAAGGGCAACACTCTTGCATTTTAAACAACTCAAGAAGTTCCACAATTATTTGAAATATTAACTCATATCAAGCTAGAGAGTGTGAGATCTATCAATATATTTCGTGTTTCGTCCAGAGTGTCAATGGTGGAGCGTTTTGTATCCGCAGATAAAAACCGCATTGTAAATTGCGCGATTATTATTATTATTGGACTATAAAGACAGCCACGTCTTTATATGAGGAATAGTAAGCAACCTATTTATTTCAGAAACGTCAGAAGTGCCAACCACTGTAGACGTGACTACAGATAGAACAATGCAACAGTAGACATTACTACCTTATGTGTTGCAAGTGTTAGCTAGAAAGTTTGATAAAGCTTGATATTTTCTAGATTATTCTTGGTTTAATGGAAATTAGTAGTGATATTTTTATGTATCACTTGGAAACACATTATTACGTTAAACCTCAAATATAATCCCATAATTCCACTAAAGTGCCATTTTAGTACCAAAAACTATGCTATACAATTATGTCACACCATGCACACGATAGATCTCATAAATAGCTCACGTTTGTACTCAGGGAATAGTTTGATATGTACAAAAACATGTTACTCCGTCATGTCCTTATGTACAAAAATTACAAACAAATGCATTTGAACCAAACACCGATAATTTATAATTTCGTTGCAGACACTACTGAAGTACCGACCACGCCAGCTATCACAACAGATGAAACAACAGTCGATATCACTACAATAGGTAATATCACTATTAGGAATTCTTGTTCTTACCAGAAAATTAATAGTGATATTTTTATAGATTAGATGTAGAGTACGGACTCCTTCTCGGTTACTGAGTAGTGTTTATAATATGTTTACGATAATATATGGCGTTTTTTGTACGGGAATTCTGCTGAAATGGTAATTACTACCTCAGGTACTACGAGTGGTAGCTAAGAAGCTGTAGATTACCTCTATCAAGAATTGGCAATTAATAGTGAATTACATAGAAACACTTACCATTATTGCTCAAGAAGTTACTATATATCAAGCTAATGCTACATCTTACGATAAACCTCAAATATAGCCCAATAATTCTCAAGTGACACTTTAGTATAAAAAAACAACATGCTACACAATTATGCCACTATGTAAAGAAATTTATGTTATAATATAATGCAATTAAACCAAAAACTATTTGCCATTTTTTTCAGACACTACTGAAGTGCAAACCACGACAGAAATCACAAAGAATAGAACTGTCGACATCACTACAATAGGTAAAATAATGAAAAAAGTGAAATGATATATAATTTGAAAAAAATGTTGAGATGTATATAGTGCCTAATACAAATAGGTCTTGAAGCGTTTTTGTGTCGCCTGCCAAGGGCAGGAAGACACATAGGGATCACTTTGTCCACTGTTGTCTGTTGTTGTTGATGTCTGTTGTTGATGTCTGTTTTTGTTGAAAAAGGGTTAACCTTTGCCTGTAATATCCGCATAATTCGATGGATTTAAACCAAACTTGAGACATAGATGCAACATGGGATCCCTCATTTGCTGATGAGGTCAAAAGTCACATACCAAGGCCAAAGGTCATGTGAGGTCAAGTTGTAACACCTCAATTGAAAAATTGAAGCTCAATTGGAACCAAACTTGAGTCATAGGTGCAACATTGGATCCTCATTTGTTGATGTGGTCAAAGGTCACATGGCAAGGTCAAAGGTCATATGAACCCTATCATTTACAAACCGCGACGGCAGGCGACACATGCGGTCCGAGGACCGATGTATTTTTTATATATTCCGCTGGTAGGATGTGTCAATTTTCACACATTGAGAATTTGCCAGTCAATCATAACGGCGCACAATATGACTACCCTTAAAGGGACAAAATGGCATAGACAAATATTCAGACATAATATAATTAAAAAACATTCAGACATTGTAATTCAGACTTGTAGTAAGATATGATTTGAAACATGAAAGGTGGATTAGGCGGGATTGGCACATAGCAATGGTCTGTGAGCTGATGCCTTCATGGCTGTCTGTGGCAGAGAAGTGAATCTTACAGGGAAAATAATAGTAGTAACTCCTCTCTTTTTTACAAAATGTAAATGTTTTCGAATTTATGTTTGAATATCTTTCTATGGCATTGTTTCCCTTTAACAGTTTTCTATTTACATCTGGATAAAGTAAGTCAAGCGATATGAAATATCTTGCCCCACGGACGCAAACTCGAACTCTAGCTCACATATGAAACGGTCATGATCATGAGTCCTATTAGGATTACTTTTTTAAAAAATGCTTCAAAAGTATGAACTACTTCTCGGTTACTGAGCATATATAGGGTTCAAGGGAATATATTCCATCTTTCGAATAGAAATCCCGCTGAAGTGGTGTCTGTACTTAAACTCGACCAGAGAGCCACGTTCATATTTGAATATTAACCTACCAATCTGTGTAATTCCATTATTCTTAGAAACTACGCAAGCGCCAACTACTCTAGATGTCACCACAGACAGGACCACAGTGGATATTACTACCTTAGGTAATACAAGTGCTAAAACTTAACTGCATAAGGGGTTTGTACTTCGTTAGTGCATGGGGCTCGTATGGACCCGTGCATTATATCGCCGTGGTCACAACATACTGCCGAATCTGATTTTTTGGTCAAATTGAGTTTATTGTTTATTCTGACTGCATTTTATGTACTCTTTAATAATACCCAGAAAATGAAAGTGAAATTATATCTCCTGGCAAAAATAGCCCATGTCGAATAACACCCATTTGTATAAAGCGGGTTTCACAAACAATCGAATTCGTATTCGATACCTTGGCGTGTCCAAATATCTCAAAGCAACCCAGATAAATTACGAACGAATACGTATTCACTGGAACATACATTAATCAAATCGATAATATATTGTAATATATTGAATAAGGTCCGTCAAGATTTAAGACAATCGGTTAAATTTTCATTTCTGTACTTCATGAGGGATTTGTTATGGTATTTCACATATTAAGTGTTTTAATTATGTTACTTGTATACTAACTGAAACCTAAAATCTGTGCAAATTGTATAAAACTACAAAACTAGGACATTGGATTACAAATAAACAAACTTTACCACTTATGTCTTACCAAAGGAGAGGGGTTTACCACCCCAGATGAACTTTCCTCTGGTGCGCAAGAAAGCTCAAAAATGCTAAAAAATGTTCGCATCCTTTCCAGTCATTTAGCGAACAAATGTGAAGGTAGCACCCTCCCCGGTTAGGGTACATGCCGTCAAAGTCAATTGGTGGGTAGTGGTTGTCATCAAAGAACAATTATTATGGTATATTTTTGAAAATATTTTGCACAGTATGGCTCTAAAATTATATGTTTATAGAAACTAGTTATTTGCCATCATTTGTGGTCAAAACCAGCATGAAAATCCGATATTCCTTCCGTGCAAAATTGGATTTTCGCATATTATGTACTGATGTGTGTCTGTGGAAATGGGCAATTTTGACAACTTCCGGACTTTATAACGTCGTCATGATTCGATACTAGGTATGTTGGTACTTATGTTGGATTCAGTAGAAAACGGAGGACTAAAGCTAACTACTGGTTCCAACATCGTATAGTATTTGTTGCTTTATAACCAATTCCAGGAGTGGTAACCACCCCCTCCCCAACCCTTGGTAAACTGTGTCACAAAACAGCTTGGTAAGCACACTGTCAAAATTTCATTTTCTTTAGGGTTTTCTTGGATATTTTGCAAACTAAATGATCACTAATACATCATTTAAAAAACACACGCCTTTCAGGAACATATTGATATTTTCTTTTGGAGGTTTGACAAAGAGTGCTCCCTGTATAAGCTTAGTGCCCTATAAGAGATGTTTCATAGGAACTTTAGATTTTAACTATTGTTTGTACTATTTTTTACGATTAGGCGACGAAAAAAGAAACCTGGTTTACACGGGCGAGCGGACCTTTTCGAGTAGGGCCGGTCAGGTGCGAATTTTTTTCTTTTTTTTGTTTTTATTTTTTTTTTTTTCTTTTCTGGAGCTCAAAATTGGCCAACCATAGGGCATTCAAAATCTGAAATTCAAGAGAAAACAAAACATGCAAATTTTTACAAACAATTTTCTTACCATTTGCCAAATTGATAATTTTGGGGGGGCTAAAACAGTGTCCTTATTATACACATTATTTTTGGAAAAAATAAAAAATCTCCAAACTGAAAAATCAGGGTCGGTCGGGCCCGTAAAACAGTTTTTTTTTAGTTTCGTCCCATTACCATATTGAATTCTATTCAACTATTATTCGTGTCAAATTTAATTTTAGGGTTACTTAATTGTCACAATTTAATTTTACCATTTCTTTCTACAGTGATGAATAAAAATGGTACCATGGCGTCAATAAGGGCATCCTCCCCTTATCTTCCCTTCCTTGTCATTTTTATTTCTTGCTCCAATACATCCTCACACACATATTGCTGAGGTCGAGGTCATAACCGGCCACTCCTCGTTACGGGAGACAGAAAAACCGTAATTTTAAAACTTGGTTTAACTAACTAACAGTGGCCTGCCCTTTACTTTCAAATAGTGTTTGATTTACGCATAAACAACCCGATAGATTTTTTTTCGTTCTTCAAGTCTTAATAAACTTAAAAAATATAACACTATACCAGCAGCGTTTAAATAGCGGGGCGGAAAAAATTTTAAAAATGAATCGAGTATATTTTAATAAATAGTAATTTATATTCAGGTGGTTGTGACACATTTTAAAAAGACTTTATTCTGAATTTTATGTAAGTATTTTTTTCAGAACTATGAATGCCAACAAAGGCAAAATAACCTACAGACAACATTCTCACACTAAATCGTAAACATAATGAAAGATTTGAAATAATTATAAGTTCATAAAATAAATGTAGTAATGGCCGGTAATTTCATTGTGGAGAACATGCGAATCCCCCAAATCTACGTAAATAGCCAACCATAGTTTTGAACTGGAGTTGGTCATAACTTAATATGCACTGTATTTTGAAAACTGCTGAAGTCGACCCTTTCCTCTCCCCCCCCCCCCCATTTCCCAGCTCCCACTTGTTCTTGCTTATGTAAACATCTATGTTATTAAAAATGCATTTAACCAGATAATGATTATTGTTTTCAGAAACTACTGAGTTTTCCAACCACTGCAATATCACAACAGATAGAACAACAGCGATATCACTACAAAGGTAAAATTATGGGAAAAAAAAAGAAACATAAAATGCTAATTAAGTCAATACCGTGCCTATACCATAAGTCACGAAGCGCTTACCCATTCCCTTTCACTCAGGCTATAGCCACATTTTCTCATTGAAATTCCGGCAGCAATCATAAGTCCCGTACATTATACGGACAGTAACAGCTCTCACTTAACACCTGGATGAACAAAATCATGATACATTATAAAAGTAAAGAATCAAAATGCATTTGAACCAACTACTTTTATTTTTGTTTTTTCTTTTCTGAAACTACTGAAGTGCCCCAACACTCGGCCATCACAAACAGGTTAAAAAAACAGTCAGCATTACTGCAAAAGGTATGTACTGCTAGAGATGAATTTTTGTTTCTTCACATTGATATTTACTCCCCGCCTTAAAAATCCGAACGATATTGAAATGGCCATCAACTTGGCTCAAACTTGCCTTTCTCAATGAACGCGCCAAGCCCGCTGGATAAATCTCTCAACTTCCACATCATGCTTCGTTATTAATGCATTACGTACCAGGTCATAGCAAGCACATTACGCGAAACACGCTCCTGGCATTTATTATTATAATTCACCACAACCTTTTAATACGTATTTATTCGTTTCGGATTTTAGGCGGGGAGTCTACTTTACAGATTACATGAAAAACACATTATTGGTCACTCACTAACATATGCACTGAGTCAGCTAAATCTTACATCCTTAACTATTACCTCAAACTAATCCCATAAATTTCCTACTCAATGTGTCTTATGTAAAAGCAATTTATGTTGTAAAATTGCATTTGAAACCAATGATTATTGGTATATTTTGAACTAACTGAAGTGCCACCACGGCAGACATTCACCACAGATGAACAACAGTCGATATCACTAGATAGGTAAATTAATGGAACATTTGAACATATGAAATAAAATAAATGCTGAGGATTTAGATAGTGCCTAATACCACTAAAATCACGAAGTGCATTGAGGCACTTACGATATGATACAGTATAGATACCTTATGTAAAATATAAAAACAACACATTGGTGAACCAAATACCTTGATTAATTTCTTATTTTTTTCAGAAACTACGGAATGCCCCAACACATCCACCCATCACAACAGATAAAATAACAGTCGGCATCAAGCTGCAATAGGTAATGTAACTGTTAGAGGCGAATTCTAATATGTTATAGACGAATTGGGACTTATTTTATAATCACATGGGATACATTATTGCACAAGAAGTTTCCTATATATCATGATAAAGCTACATCTCCCACGATAACAGCACAATAAAACTCCAAAATTCTACTCAATGAATTTTAGCATAAAACATGTTATGAATGTCAACAGTTCACAATGTACATGAAATTACATTATTGCGCAAGAAGTTGACATAGAGCAAGCTAATTGGCCGCTCTTACATTACTTAAACCTCAAAATACACCACAATTCTACTAAGCGACATTTTATGTAGAAAAACACCACTGTAACAATTCCCGGTCTTTATGTAAAGCAATTTTATGTATAAAATTATGCGATTTGACAAGCACTGATTATTTGTAATTTTTCCAGAACCTACTCAAGTGTCCAACCACAGCAGCATCACAACGATAGAACAACAGTCGGTATCACTACAATAGGTTAAATATGGACAAATTAAACAATTGACTGACATTTTAACATCTCCCCATTTACACCAACCACAAACTTGGATAAAGCGAGACAAGCGAGTTAATTTGCCATCTCCAATGGCACACAATTTGGTCCAAGGCGGGGCTCGAACTTTTTAAAAGATGTATATTAGCTTTACCAATAAGCATGAAGATCTTTATCTTAATAGCATGTTATGTGTAATCTTAAAAATTCACAAAACAAAAAAAAAACAACCCAAGCAACCCCACCCCATTGTCCCCTCCTCCTCCTGTCTTTAATAAATAGCCTGATTAAATTTCTCCTTTTTATTTCATCCACACTGGAAGTGCCAAAACCCATCAGCCCATCACACCAGATAAAAGAATATTCGACACTCACCTGCAATAGGTAATGTAACTGTTAGAGGCGAATTCTTGTTTTAATAGACAATTGGGATTATTTTATAATTACAGGGTAATACATATTCCATAAGAAGTTACTATATATCAAGCTAAATGCTACATCTTACGAATCACCCAAAATCACTCCATACTTCTCTCTCAATGACATTTACATAAAACATTTCATATGAAAGTAATTTATGGTTATACAATAATGCATTGAACGAAACACTGATTATTTGTTATTTCTTCAGAAACTACTAAGTGCCACACCCCGGCAGACATCACAACAGACAGAACAACAGTTGATATCACTACAACAGGTAAAATAATGGAAAAAAGTGAAATATTATATAGTAAGAAACAATTGTGAGGATTTATATAATACATAATAAATTGAGTCAGAAGTGGGGGGCGCTTTAAGCATTTATTCCGCTTTTAACTCTGGATATATCACATTTCCATCTCGGTATCTCGTATTTAATATTAAAGACCCTTAACCAATTAATTGTAGATTTTTTCAGAAACTACTAAAGTGTCAACTACTCTAGATGTAACCACAGATAGTACACCAGTAGAATATTACCACTATAGTTATATACTGGACGGCTGAAAGATTTACAATTAATTTTTCTAATAACATGAAAGTTCCACATTCTTCTTGTATTTTTCGGTCGTTACAACAGATGAAGAAATAACCCACAACAAAAGTGCCAACTACAGTTGTTACTACAGATGAAGGAATACCCATAACAAATGTACCAACTACCGTTGTTACCAACGGATGAGGAAATAACGAAAACAGAACCACCAACTACCATTGCTCAATGATTAGGAACACACACAACAAAGAAACACACAATTGTTACTACGGATAGGGAATAACCCCTCAAGAAGTGCCACCACAGTTGTTACTACGGATAAAGGAATATACACCACAAAGGTGCCAACTACAAGCATTATACCGACGAATGATTACCCAGAACAGAAATCAGAACCAACTCCCATTTTTCTACTACAAACGAGGGAATACCCACACAACGTCCAACTACTGTCGTTACAAGAAAAGGAATACCCCACAACAAAAGTGCCACTACAATTGTTACTACAGATGGAGGAATCCCATTACAAATGTACCAACTACGTTGTTACCACGGATGAGAATCACGAAAACAGACGCAGCACTCCCCATTGCCTACAACTGGATGAAGGAACCGCACACAAAAGAGTCAACTACAAATTGTTACTACTTAAATACGATGAGGAACATACACATCACAGAAGGGCCAACCACAATTTTTACTACGACAAAGGAATATCCACCACAAAAGTACCACCTACAAGTTTTACTAACCGATGAAATTCAAACTAGAACCAAAATCACCAACTACAATTTTTACTACAGACGCGAGAGAATACCCACCACAAACGTATCAACTACAGTCGTTACAACAGATAAGGGAATACCCACAACAAAAGTGCCAACTACAATTGTTACTACAGATGAAGGAATACCCATTACAAAAGCACCAACTACCGTTGTTCACGGAGAGGATTTTTTTTGTTATAAGAAAACAGAAGCACGCAACTAACCATTGTACAAATATGAAAGAACACACACAACAAAAGAGTCAACTACAATTTGTTACTACGGATGAGGGAAATACCCACCACAAACGTGCCAACTACAATTGTTACTACGGGTGAGAATATCCACAACAAATTTGGGCACCTACAGTTTCCAGGGGGGGGGATTTCAAGAAATACCAGCACAAATGAACAACTACAGGTCGTTACCACAAATGAGGCAATTACCCACACAAATGTCCCAACACACTTGTTTACTACGGAAGAGGGAATACCAACAACAAGAGTGCCAACTACAATCGTTACTACGGATGAAGGAATTCCCACAACCCCAAAAAAATGGGTGCAAACTACTGTCACTGGTATTTATTCTTCTTAATCAGTAGGTCCTTCATAAAACTAAAGGCTGACAAAAATTTTGTTATTGTATATTGATATGTTTTGTATTTCTGTACTTTAACACTTAAATTAGTTTCAACGCAACCATTGTTATTACGGAAACCTGAATCGCACAGGTGATATGGACAGCAAACATCCAATAAAGAAATAATCAACTCACCTGTTCACTGAGTATTGTCGACAGCCACTTTTTGATTTTTTTATCTTATAACATAACGCATTGTTTTGCACAATAGTTTAGATGAGACTTTGTCAAAGAATAAGCATGACTTTATTATCCCGTGTACTCCCTTATGGTCCTTATGATGTACATGACGTGAAGACCGTGGGTTCACCGGTTCAAAGATTACATACACCATGGCTAGGTGTCAAAGGATGTAATTGTGGATTGAAACAAACATTTCACAATCCGTAGTAACACATTCTTCAATTTAGCACTCGGTGTGAAAATGGCGCCTCTTGCTGGCATCAAGTATTCAGTTACAACTATTATTTTTGTTATTTCATACCCTTCCGGTCCCTAAAGGAAAATGACTACGAACTTGACCATCACCGCAAAAATAGGGAGGTGGCGCAATTTTGTCTTGTTAGCTCAGGAGCATTTCACCCAAAACAACCAAGGCAAGGTCCGCTCCCATGATTTTTTTTAAAAGTGGAAGAAAAATGGCATTTTAGGGATTTAGTTGAGAAATCGGGAATAACGAGTTATTGGTCTTAGTTTTCAGAATTATCAATCCAATTTAAAGATGAAGCATGCATACCTCATCCTATATAAATCATCTTTGTTACCTTTAGCGATCGATCCCTGCAACCTTCTGTGTACAAATGCTGCCTGCTTTCTAGATGATGAAGGACTCCGAGTGGCGTTGTCACATTGGGTACGAGCTTCATCCAAATTCGGCCCACTCTGTGTGGGCGTGTGGTAAGTATGGTCACCTTCGTGGAGTAAATTCTTTTTGAAATTGGGAACGGGATGGGGGTTGATGAAAATTTATGAATGAAAGGTTTTTGCGAAAGATTGATTACTAGCACATGTACCCGCGAAGCGCGCTAAAAGGTTTGCCATTTAGAGGCTTAAATCGTGTTTAAATGTAATTGTAAAATAATAAAATGCTCAAAAGGCGCGAGAAAACAGCGCGCGGAAACGGGAAAATTTGTATCATTTCTAAAATACTTAAGTTTTAAAAATATGAGTTTATTTTTGGTCAAAACACATGAACGGCAAGATTGTGCGTAGCTCAGAGGGGGCAGCTGCCCCCCCCTATGGGGAATCGTGCCCCCCTGAAAAATTATGATTTACATAGGCCATATATATACTAACAAGAATTTTAATATATTGCTTGCCCCCCTGAAAATAGGGTGTGCCCCCCCCTTCCCCCGCTTGAAAAAAAAGCTGGCACGCCACTGTGAACGGCCATCAACATTGGGGGGATGATCGTATTGACCATTCCCACCCTCATCGATATATCCCCTCCATCCCCCGATATTACGCCTATGGTCATCTTCATACTTTCTTGCACTGTGCGGTGCAGTGTCGATATGCGTTTCCGATATATCGATAAATTTTTGACGATACATTTCTTAACGGCCCACAGTAATCATGATGAAGGGATTTAAACTTTATTGCAGATCGGGATGCAATATTTTGGGTTGGGAGTGAGTTAGGTACGAAACTGAACCTCAACGCCGTGGATGGTGATGAAAGTATGAACGAACTTTTAGTACATCTCCATATCGTTCTGCTTATATTGAAAATTGCAAATAGAAAAAAAATTGTGTTTGTCAAACCAAGAATCACTTTTTTTACAGTAAAGAAAATCGTTTCCATTTAGAATTCCCAGCAGGAACCCTCTGGATAGCAGATGTAGCATTCTACCATATGACATGGGACAATCAAAATATCTCGAAATTTTTTTTTTTTAACATAAATAAATAAAAATTCTTAGCTTTGTTTGAATTTGTAGCTGTCATATACACACTTCTACAGTATTGCAACATGCAGGGAAATATTTGATTTAAATTTGTACCAGGAATTCTTGGCTACACATGTTAGAATCTTCAAGAGGAATATCAAAGTTGCTTTTTCAAACAGATGCTAATCCCCAGAACCCAGGGGTGCGAAAAAACGTTTGATTTATTGCCTGTTTTCCTAATTATGTTAGATTAAAGAAACTGTTTGGTTACGCAAGTTTTATTTTGTTGTTACTATGGCTGACTTTGTACCTCCCTCTAATTATTGCAATTATATAGCCCTCTACCTATTGTAATTATTAGGCCAAAAAGGTTTGTTTCCAGTAGGTAGGCCACCAACCAAAGGCGAAATGACATTTTAACTTTTATTTAAAAAATAATTTTGACAAGGTTTTTTCACAGAAATACCCGCAAGAAATTATAATTCAAATCAGTTGCCAAACCATATATTATTGTAGAATTATTAGTTTTCAAATAAAACAAAATTATTTCATTTGGGATCCACGTACATTTAAAAAAAAATCTCTAAGGCATATTCTGTCTAAAAAATATCAATTTTTCTCTTTCATCAAATAAGAAAAATTAAATGCGGTTAAAAGGCTGACAAGATTTTCTGATGAGAGCGCACTCGATTTTCAAACAAATCGTGTTTTTGCATATACTGCTTGTCATATAGCTAATCACAGCTGTGGAAATAACTGGACCCAAATCGAAGTCCCTCATATAGAAAATCGAGCTTTATTATAAATTCCGGATCCTGAATTTATTATACGGTCATCATATGGCACTGTTTATACTGTGCATAAGTCTTTACTGCATCAAAATCAAAATTGTGATTGATCTTTAACTTTGGATTAAGCATTTTAGGTTACTATCTCTTTTCAAAATCTATTTCAAAATCTCTAGGCTCCAAAAATCAAAATGCGCGCGACCAACTGGAAACAAACTTATTTTTTCCTTAGTGTCCTTGTTGTAGTGGTTGAAGTTGTACTTGTTTATTTTATGTTCTATTCAGATATCAATGAATGTAGCAGCGAAGACACTAATGAATGTGACCAGGTGTGTCAGAATGCCATTGGCTCTTATCTGTGTTCCTGCAGATCGGGGTATTATCTTGGTCCACAAAATCGCACCTGCTTAGGTAGGAAAATATTACACAGTTATTTCATATTTGTTTTAAATTATCCTAATGTTCATAAAATGTACTAAGGTTAATGCTTACGATCTTTGACGCATACCTCCAGATATTGATGAATGTTCGGATGGGTCGAGTAGATGCGAACAAATATGCGAGAATACTGATGGGGATTATGACTGTGATTGTAAACCAGGTTATGCAATTAACCCCAATAATGGATATGAATGCATTGGTAAGTTAAGATAATATATAAAGATAATAACAGGAGGAAGACGCTCTAAGCCATCTTGTTGTACCAAATGTATATGTATTGGATGTTTAATCGAATTGTGCTGATTCGACAGTAGCACTGGTGTGTATGTGTTTCGATCCATTAGATATGGAATCACATTTTCATCGATTTTTTATTTTCTATTATTTTTATAGAACCTCAGCAAGCAACCAAACTACACAAAACTCACATGATACAAAGGCAACATATTTTGACAGCCTGTATATCACACCATATTTTAGTCATGTTAATTTTTAGTACTGTAGTAACTTTTTGGACACCCTGTATTTAAGCTCAAACCCGGTGTAGAAGTAATTATGGTCCGGCGTACTCATAGTCCGGGATCAAAGGTGAACAATAGGACAATCGATTCAGTTGACTCTTCACATAACATTAGTTTCACGCTTTATTCCGTTATCGTCTATGGAGCCCCGGACTGTGGCTCCCGCCTGACTATATCTGCTTTCATACCGGGCTTTCAACATTAGGCAGAGAGATAATATTTTGTCACATATAATAAATTAGACATTTTCTCCTTATTAAACGTCTGTATACTAAAATCAATCAGTCATAATTCTCATCCGAAGCCATGAGACTCAATTCAATTTTACCTATGGAACATGGACGTATTTTAGAATAGATACTTTACAATGTATATATATAAGAGTAATGAAAGGCATTGGTTTGAATTATTTCATTGCAAATTTAATTTGATGTCCTTTTACTTTCGCATACAGAAATCAATGAATGCAATGCAGCTCCCTGTGTGCATGGTGATTGTAATGATCTCGTTAATGGTTACAACTGTACGTGCTTTCCTGGTTATACGGGACGCAATTGTTCAATAGGTTGTAGCAATTCTTCCTAACAGATAATGACCCAAAACTGGTGCCACCCATTCATTGTACAAGAAGGACCAAAATAACTTCAAGTTATCTACAATCATTGTTAAAGTTATGTACAATCATAGGGAGAGAGAGAGAGAGTCAAGTTCAAGTAATGTACAGGTTATGTCATCTACCAATGTTTCAATGCATCATTTCAGATGGTATCGTTGATTTGTTAAAGGAACACCGACAAAAGTTTTTAAACGTAGGCGCAACTTATATTTTAAGTTTCACTTTACATTTAATGTTACTAATAATTGTTTACTTACATGTATGTGTGCACAAATATCTGCAGAAATGGCTATGGTTCTTTGATTTTTAAAAATATTCTCAGTCGACTTCCGTTAGTGCCCGGGGGGTTCATGGGACCTCCACTAATTAACTCATAACGGCTTGGCCGATTTTAATTTGTTTTTGGTATGAAAGGAAGTGCATTTGAAGGTCAGACAATTACAAACAATTTCGACGAAAAAATCCCACGCGTAAAACAACCAGCGCGAAAGCAAATTTTGGGGGTCCATAGGAACCCCTTGGTCATTTAAGTATTAAGAATCACTTTTAATCAAAATCATATCACAGTGAAGAATTTTGTGTTCCATTGGAATTCCAATCAGGAACATCTGGATAACAGAGTTGCTGTTCTACCTTGTGACATTGGACAATCAAAATATCTTGATAAATAAATAAATATAGATAACCGTGTTTGATTTGTAACTGTTGTACACACGCTACACATTGATTTCAGTTTATACAAGGATTTCTTGGCTACGCGTAACGAAATGAATATCAAAGTTGTGTTTTTCAAACAGATGTTACTCCCCAGGATCTAGGAGTGCGAAAAAAACGTCATGGTCCCCAATTATGGCGGATTAAGAGAGTTTTAAGCAAGTTTTATTTTTGCTGTTACTATGGTTGGATTTATAACTGTTATCATGTTCTGATATTCAGATATGATCTCTCTAATTATTACAATTACCCCTTAATTATTGCAATTAACAGATCTCTAATTATTGCAATTATTATTAGGCTGAAAAGCGGTTGATTTCCAGTAGGACAACCCAACTAATTGAAACAACCAATGATAGCCAACTTGAAATATGAACATTTCTGAGATAGGGCATTCACACTACTAAACAATCATGTAACAGATGCTTCAAAAAACTATACAGCGTATCAGAACAGACGTCAAAGAGATATGCCATCGCAATATTCCATCTACTTTGCTTCCCCCCATTTTATCTCATGGTTCATTTTAGATGGTATCGTTAATTTTTCTTAAACACAAAAAAGTCGGCGCAACTTATATTTTAAGTATGGCTTTACATTTTCAGAAATTAACGAATGCAACCCCAACCCCTGCTTGCATGGAGATTGCAGAGACTATGTTAATGGCTATGAGTGCTTCTGTTACAAAGGCTGGACAGGAAATAATTGTGACGAGGGTAGGTAGAGATTTACTAGCATATACAGTTGACACACGTGTTTATATTTTAGTTCCTGTTAATATTGCCCTTTCTTTAGTCTGCTTCCACCCATGCACCAGTCTCACCAAAAAACCTTGTATTTTCCCTGCTACTAATCATATGGAAATTGGACAGCGTAAATGTGCGTATTTTAAAACGTACGACATAAAAGGGATAATAAGATGTGCATATGGAAATGCAAAACGAGAGCTTAGAGGATTGTTAGGAACCAGTCACTTCAATGTTTAGGCAAACACTTACTATATTAACTATAAAAACTATACAGGAAAAAAAGAAACATCTGACGGACGTTATTTAGGTTCCATAAACCTATCGTAATCAGCCACATCACATTAACCCAAACCTAACTTGTAATATTAATGATATATTTACCTCCAGATGTTGATGAGTGTAGTGATTTTACAGATAAATGCCAGCATATTTGTGAGAATGTCAACAGAACTGTGGACGACAAAGGATACATATGTAAATGTAAAGATGGTTATACGCTTCAACCAGATAAGAAACGGTGTAAAGGTGAGTGCGTAAGCATAGAAAAGGTTAACATGCAACCCATTAAGACTAAATAGTACTCTCATACCAATAATGTCTTCAGTTTAAGTGTGATTTAGTCATGTCGTTTGCGGTGATATTGCTATTGAAAACATTGTTGACTTAGGTTCATTGATCGACTATACAAAAGTATCAAAAGTTTGGGCCCTTTGTGGAAAATCGTGTAGGAATATAATCAAAGTAATCATAGCTTAATGCTCAGAATATCGAATTTTAAAATTCATTTTGAAATAACTAATCTAAACTTATTTAACAGTTTAAAAATAGATGCATTTGGATTGCTTAATTTCATAGAAATTGACGAGTGTAGCAGTGATCCATGTCAACATGGAGGCAGATGTGTTGACCTCATAGACGAATATGTTTGCAACTGTGACAAGACAGGCTTTGAGGGTGTCAACTGTGAGATAGGTACGCACATTTTATTACTTCTAGAGTTTGAATGCACGCATTGAGAGCGCGTATGGCCTATCAGAACTTATGAACCTATGACCATTTTAAATCGTGAGTTTGAGCCCCGCTGCGTTCAACGTGTTGCTGTCCCTGCGCAAGATACTTTAATCTCAATTGCATCGTCAACCCAAGCGTTATCTGTCGAGCTGCTATAGGGAATATTACACAAATAATGTGTGTTAGTGCATTGGTAAGTACTTTCATGAGTTGATGAATTGAGAGATGAAATATTCCGTCTAGTTGAATGGAATATTCCATCTTTGAACATTTATTATTGGTTTTATATAACATCAAACGTGATTTATATCATTGAGCACTTAAACATGTAAATCTTAAGGTTGGCTTAAGATCGTTATACCTGGCGCCTAGACCGGGCTAGACCTAATGATTCACATTCTCCGATACGGGCCTAGGCCATATTCAGTAGTGTGTGTGTGTGTGTTGTGTTTATGTGTGTGTGTGTGTGTGTGTGTGTGTGTGTGTGGTGTGTGTGTGTGTGTGGTGTGTGTGTGTGTGGAAGGGTTTGCTAATGACTCGAAAGGAATCTTTCGAACAACCTTCCTCCGAAGAAAGTTAACAGTCGTCGAACGTTTCCCATTATGGTTTATTCCGAGAGTGTGTGTGTGTGTGTGTTGTGTGTGTGTGTGTTGTGTGTGTGTGTGTGGTGTGTGTGCGTGCATGCGTGCGTGCAGGAAAGGTTAGAGAGAAGAAGCTTTGCCACTTATCTCAATCATTCGTTGTCCTATTAAAGATCCATTCGAATAAACCACTTGAAATACCCTTTGTGATCAACAGTGTAAGAAATTATACCTAAAAAGTGAAGAGATTAGCCAATGCATGACCGGATGCACAAATGCGTGTCCATTGCATCTTATTTTCTAGAGTCATTTGATGGAATATTTGTGAAAAAATTGAACTTCTAAACTTCCGAACGTTTTCTAAAGGTGAAAAGTGGTAATTACATGTACCTGAAAGTATATGTTATTTGTGCCAGACTCAATCTACAGGTCACTTTTTAGTCATAAATTTTATTTTAGAAAATAGGACATTCTGTGGTCTCGGTGAGTTGTGCTAGTGCTTACGAACAAGCATAGCGGCCTCTATGTGCGCGGTATTTAACAAGTGTAATAACCTCGGGCTGGGGCTCTGGCCATTGTTTGCCATAAATGATTTACTACGAATGGGCGGAACTACATTAAATCTTAAAGATATGACTCAAGCTCTATTCCTCTCGCTTAAAGGATTAGCAGCAATAATGCGAGGGAAAAAAAAAATATGTGGAAATGCATTTTTTTAAACTTAAATCAGGGATAAGTGGTTACAATTCCACATAAATATTACCGAACTAGTCAAATATGAAGTATTTGAGGAAAACTTTTCATACAATGTCCGCAAATAGGGACATTTACAGCAATGGGTCGTCTCAAAATTACACTAAAAACAGCTGAATGTGGTTTACACCAGTACAGACAGAATACACAAAGATTAAAAAATTGTTTGCGTTTGAGGTCAAACAATACAGGTCATGGCGCCACAGATCATGCTTAAATATTGGATATTCACAGGGAAAGGCTATTGGATGGATCTCACGTCGGAAAATTTGATACGCACAGAGATAACAAACTACCTTGTTAGTGTGGTATGGTGTGTACTCCCATAGGATTTTTCATGCTAAAATTAATTTTCTTGCTGTTTGGGTTTCAAGAGGGCCTAAACTGTCAGAAAATGGATAGGGGTTCAAATTTTCGGACTACTGCTCCCTTCTTCAAGGGAGGACAATGGTTTATAGTTTATATACCGGGGAAAAATTTAAATCAAGTCAAATGTGTTTATTTTTAAATTTACACTAAAGCGTTCGCCTCCTGATCACATGATAAGCATTATGAAAAAAGCAGATATTTGCCTAGGTTACAACCTTAGTTAAAGTGGTATAGCCCCATATGGTTCAAGGTCAACCCTGGAGGTATATTGCGATTGTTGTTGAACGTGTTGTAAAATGATTAGCTTGTCATACGGAAGAATTAATGCATTTAATGATTTGGTAATATCCCATTAAAACATCCAGGGAAAGTGTTGGTGATCCCCATAGACCATGTACCCGTGCTACAATTGTTATGTAATTAGCCAACAAAATGGCACACATGTGTCAATAATACATTTTTTATCTATGAGACAATACAAAACAACACATCACAGTTTAAAAAAAATCGAGCATGATAACTTATCCCAGGATGACTTGAACCATTGTGGGGGCTATAGCCGCTTTAAAAACTAAGGTCGGAACCTAGGCATATATACTTTTTCTACTCCTTATAAGGAAAACAAATATGCAACGTACATTAAAACACGAATTTGGCTCGTTTCAATTTTCCACTGTATAACATTTCTCCCCTTGAAGAAGGGCGCAGCAATTGAAATTTGAACCCCATCATTTCTACGTTGGGAACCTATTAATGAAAAAAAAACAGCAAGAAAATCAATTTTAGCCACAAAAATCCTACGAGAGGCATTTCCTTTACATATCATACCACACTTATGTGTTATACACGGATTTCAGCGAACCATTTTGCAGGTTATGTTAGCACATCCATGCGCTAGTAACAAAAATACCAAAACGGAATTTGATAATTTTTTCGATGGTGTTTCGGATCAGCAAATCGATGATTATCCCTTACTTTAATGGTCTGTGTATGCCATTTGCGTGTAGTGACAGTGTGAATAACACTGATATGAAAAAAAGTGATTTGTTCAAAGGTACTGTTCTAATTTTCAGATATTGATGAATGTAGCCAAACTCCTTATCCATGTGACAGTAATGCTGATTGCGCAGATACGGATGGTAGTTATTTTTGCACTTGCAAGGAGAATTACAGGGGAGATGGATCAGTAAAATGTTATGGTGGGTATTGTTCATATTCTTTTGACCAACATTTTTACATATAAGAACGAATATGTGGAAAACAAAAGGGCTTTTTTTTTTTTTTAAGAATACTAATTTCTTCACATTTCAGTTCACAGGTGTGCGCCTAAAAAAATTGAAAGCCTTGACTTTTGCACTGTTGTAACACTTTCCGTTAAAAATGTCCCCATCTGAAAGGATTAAGCTGCGTTTTATTCCTTTGATACACAAAATTAATACTAAATTTCTGTTTTATATTGAAAAATTACCTCTTGTTCCAACTTTTACAACATTTCTTTAGCCAAATATAAGATAAGAAACATACTGGGTGTCTAATCTATATGAAATCACTACATATGACACTATATATGGATGTCTCGAAATCTCCCGTATCATTTTTAAAACATATCGATATATCTGTGATTCCTTTTTAGCAATGTAACTTACCTTATCTGCATGTACCATGTAAATTTAGTCTGCTTTATCACCTTTCCTGTAACATTTCCATCCACCTTATTATCCCCCCAAAGATAAATATGGATTGGATATTGTATTTCCATGTTTATATTGTTCTGTTACTGATTATACTATGTTTGTACTTCATCCTTGCAGAAATTATTCTGTTTCCATTTGGTGAGGAAAATGGTGACCTAAATCTTCGTGATAACTATGACAGGAGAGCCTCAAAGTTCAAGACTGATCTTGTGTCAAAAACAATCAAACCGTCATCCGGATTTCCTTTTTGGGGCGATTTCTTCTACAGCCTTTATGTAAGTGATTCTGATAAAGAATTGACAGAATTCTTTTTTAAGTATATTGAAAATGAACCACATCTTACGCACAGACGATCTTAACAAAATGATCAATAACTGAACACCCAAACAAACAAACAATTTACCCCTTAGAACACCTTTTTATAAAGAAACTCGTCGACTGAATGTAAAACCAACGTGACATTTTGTCGAAATTGAGATGTTGGTGAATTTTGAAAGAGGAGGTATTCGCATATGATTTAAACTATGTGTGAAGATATGTACGTGATTCAAGAAGGTTTTAAATAGAAAAAGAAGATAACGTATGTGCAATGCGCTTTTTTCGCTGATTGCAAGACTTGCTATAAATGTGGCTATACCAGCTATAGAAGCCACTAGAAACACAAAAATGTTCTTCCTATAAAGTTAGTCAAAATGCACTTACATTGGTCTTGCATTCAGCCGACGAACTTTATTCGCCTCTTTGAAATATAAATGTGAGATGAGATTATTCTTATAGTTCATAGCCATATATATAACATGATTTGAATTCCCTTCGTTTACAAATCTCACCTCAAAGGACCAAAGTGTATTATAATAATTTTATTCCTACAAATCGCCAATAGATTGTTTATGAACATTTCCACTTTACAGTTCTCTGATAATGGAGTGATAATATTTAGTAAGGAACAGGATGAAAAATTTGCATACCCAACACCACCTAGAAGAGGGTTGCCAACAAACCCTTCAGTACCTATGGTAGCAGCATTCTGGCAAGATGGTGACATATCATATAAACACAAAGGAGAGGAAAAAGGCGACGTGTTCTACCAGGTGAGGTATACCTAAACGAATGTAATGCATCACATCAAAGAGTACTGCTTCTGAGGGCAGTAAAGTTCAAATATACCCACAGTTGATATACCATAGTCTTCAACTTGTTTGAAATTAATTACTTTATTCTTGATATTAACATGTTTGTGTGGTTGTATTTGATATGTATACACTGATAGAACTTGAGTTTACATAGTACAAAATTTTAAATTATATAAGAACAACTGGCCATTTAATAGTAAAAATAAATCAGATAACATCATTGTTTTAAGAGGAATTTGAGAAAACAAGTTGGTTTGTAATATACCAATTACCAAAACCTTTTGAGAATTACTTTGTAAAACATGCCCAAATACATAAATACCATACAAGAAATGCCCACAATAACAGTATTAATAATAACAGAAATTTTTTTTTCGATCGCGCGTTGAGAAATTCTGGACCAAAATTTGGAATTCTTTGGACAATAATATCAAATTGTGTAAAAATACTAAGGGTTTTAAAAATCAATTCAAATCTATACTTGTAGCTGAATATGAGTTTTGTTGGAGCATGTCTTGTTTTGTGTGTATGTGTGTATTTTGTTTGGTTTTGTATGAAACTTCTTAGGTTTAGGGGATGATCACATCTGGCCTTATTGGCCTCTCGATCATCTCCTCAATATCATTGTTTCTGCGTCTTTGTAAGTGTTATGTAATGTTATTGAAATAAAGTTGATTGATTTGATTGATTGATTAATTGATATATCGTGAGAAATTTAAATATATATATATAGTGTTATTTTGCTTACAAGAGCATCTTCTTAATGAAGTAATTGTGCATTTTACTGTCGAATTTGTTTTATTTTTCTCACAGTTGTTAATGTTTATTATTTTTTAGTTAATTTATTATTCATAGACGGCCTTTCTTCTTCAGTGAAGGGGGCGTGGTATCAGTTTGCTGTTCATAGATCAGTTTGTAGTTTTCTCAATTTCTTAATTTTCAGAACTTTCAGGAGTATTTTGCTTTTTATTTGATGAAAATTGGACATACCGTTCGAATGCAATGATCGATCAGCGTGTACAGCATCATGTTTTCAAGCAGCTATATTTACTTTGTTTTTTATTGTTTTTCAAGCAGCTATATTTTAAGAGAATTACAAAAATAAATTAGTTTTTGTGTAAAATTGACCATTTACAGATTTTTTTTAAATTTAAAAATAGTATTATTAATACAATTGATAATTTTTACAATTAAAAAAAATTGCAATAATATAAATATATGATCAATTTACAATTAAACGCTTATAGATCTTTATTGGCTTATATCTTTTTTTACCATTTTGGGAGGTTGCAAACTGGTCTCACCACTTATTTAAAAAACAGTTTAACCTATTAAATTCACACTTGACACAATACTAGCTTATTGTACATACTGTGATCGCAGGGAGGCATTTGCATTAAACCATTAAGTTTTTAAGATACATCAAGTTTGTTGCCAGCAAAAATGGCGAGGACAACTTCACCGGTTGCCATGGCAATGCGAAATACAATTTCTGTAAATGCTCCCATAGGATTACAGAACCTGGTCACTATAATTGTTTAAGAAACAAACTATGTTCAAAACAATCTTTATTTTTGAGATAAATGGGGGGGTGCAAAATTGCAACTTGTTTTCGTGACCTTTGACCCCTACAGATTGGCTTACCGGTGTTAATTTCCCCAACCTTCAGGTTTATGACCGACCAAATAATAATCATCAGGCACCCATCTTTGAAGAAGCGAATCGCCGTATCCATGAATATGACAATAACCCCATAGGTACAGATTTTGAAGCCAACTGGATTATCGTTGTCACATGGTTTGAATTACCAGCAGTACCAGCCAAAAACACATACCAAAATGTAAGTTTGTGCTTTTTGTAATCGTCTTAAAATTTTTTGCGAAGACACGTAACCATAGAAATAGACGTAAACCTTTGATCGTTTGTTTCATAAATATCTTATGTCTTAGGCAAAGAAAAGACAAGATCACAAAAATGTGATAAAATGAACTGGTATTCCAAAATGAAGCACCATATTTAAATACTGCCTGCTAAGTGGTAGTAAATGTCATTGCACAATCTGTTTTCCCTTCTAGCCAAACACCTTCCAGGTAGTTCTTGTAACTGATGGTATCTACAGCTTTGCGATATTAAACTTTCGGGAGAATGCTATGCTATGGGAGTACTGGCTACTCAAAAGCCCAAATGTTATATATGGTTATTCAAGTGGAAATGGTCGATCCGATCAAAATGCCCAAGAGGAATTCACAACTGTTAAACAGAGATACAGGCCTGATCAGGAGATAGGTAACATCGATAAAAAGGGACAGTGGATATTTAGACTGAGAACAATACAATGTGAAATACAGTGAAACAAAAGACGTCGTTGTGAAATGGGATCAAGAAGCTGATAATTGTGTGGTGGAATTGGGGACTGGGAACCTGGGTCCAGTGGGCTTGGAAAGGCATGGTTGCGAATTCCCCCGTTAACTTTGGGGCTTAGAAGAACCCAGCTTGGGTTACTTGTATTTCTATTGCACGATGGAGAAATGAAGATATCGCTGAGTTAGATCGGCAAATACTACAGAAGGTACAGGTTACCAGTATGTAAAGTAGCGTTTTTACTTCCTTAGAAAATAGTGCAAAACAAATTAAAATGGTTAATTAGCGGACAAAGAGTCTATCATGGAGTTTAACCTGTGTTTTAATACTTCGCCATAGTGTAACCCTTAGATAATGACCAGTACAACATTCTACCTTTTGAGTGTGAGACAAGGATTAATGGCAAATAGGGGCACAGTGATACATTATACACAAGACCGAAACATCAAGTCAGTCAGTAAGGTTTTCAACGAAAAGTTTTTATTGTTTTTCTTCAGAGAAATGGAATTTGTATGCAGCTGAGTGTCAACTGTGGATGAATGGGCAGTAGTATGCTGCTATCGCTGGGATGGGTCACTCATCAGGGCTATGAAGGTGTATGGTCACAGAGCTTTCAGCAATGAAACATTACCGGTATTCTGGGTGGTGGTGGTTTAATTGGGACCAACATAAGAAGTATCTATGTAAGTATAGTACGAGTCTCCAAACACAGGCCAATCGACCATTTTGGCTCAAGTGAGTTTTTTGCATATTATGATGCAGTTATAGCACAAGCTCTTTTCATATGCCAAATTTGAGCAAAAATAACATTCCATTTGTAATAAATGTTTCCCCCCGATATAAAATAGATATTCACTTGTGGAAATCATACCCAAACCCAAATGAAAGTCCTCCCAAACAGCCCAATCTGCATTGTTGTTTGATGTACCTGAAAACCACTGCACGGACGTACAGGCTTTATAAAGCATTTTAAAGGGACCTATCGATCAATGGTATGCGAGTCGATTCGATCCTCTCTCTATCAACACGGGTGTTCCTATAGAAGTCTGTCGAAAGTTTATTCTTAGTACAAGTGTGTAGATGTTATCGAGACGATTTTGCACACTCAAAATATTATAATTTTGCAGTGTTTTACTGACAGCAATTCTGCCAATTACAGTATACTGTAAAATTGATCATCGAAACACTGAAGAAAAAATATTATATTTGGCGAGTTATTTCAGAGATTGGGAAAGGGTAGAGAATAAAAAAAACACGACTAACACCCGTAACTTAGTTAGTCCTATCCACAATGTATGTGCCACACATTACGGTGCATTATATACTGTAAAATTCGGTTATTCTTTGGCGGTAAAAACATATGCAATAAAAGGGTAAAAAATAATAGGAATTGAATGGAAACTATAAAAGCGTATGGAAGTTATGGGATTTGATGGCAGAATGCTTCCAGTATTTTCTATACGATTTACAGTATTTTTCCTGTAATAAGAACCTATAATTGAAAATCCATCATAGGTTATATAATGTGATATAATTAAAAATTCAAATAGAAGCCTCCTACCAAATTTAGTCGTAATAGGCTGGAAAATTGGGAACACAAAACGTATTTTGCTAGATATTTAAATACGACCAACGATGTCTTTTTTCTTGATATTTTTTATTGTAAGTGCGCAGTACTTTTAAGCGCACGTGATTTCGTAAATACAGATGCATGTTAGTAGGGGTAATAAACAAAAAAAATATGCATTTTTAGCTGTGTTGCTTTTACTAGACGTGATTGTAAGATTCCTTGACTGTTCTAGCGAAGTTCGGGTGTGATGAGCCTGGCAAAAAGGAGCTAGTTGTGTCAGTTGAATCTCGGCCAGTTGGAGTTTATTCATTGATTTTTGTTATTGTTTTTAGACATAAATAGCTAAGGTTCTTTATTTGTAATGGGACATACGTTTCATGAGGATAATTGCACAAATACCCTTATTTAATTGAGAAAGTGTTAAACAAAACATAATGTATTAAGTTACGGTAAATGGTGCAAAAAATACAAATTTACTAGCTTAACCTGTTGCTGCAATTAATTGATTGTGGAAAGTTGTAATAAGTAAAAAAGATTCAAAATAAGCTAAGTTGGTAATTCAAAGTTATAACACCAAGATAATTTGAATCCCCAGAAAGGACACAAAAAAGCACTAAGGTAGTAACCTATTGTCACTTTAATTTTTTTTTTATAGAAAAACCTTCTTGTTGAACCCTTTCACGTTTGGATGATATTTGTCCATTTTAATTTGCATATCTTAATTTGAAAAAGGAAAATATGTAATGAAATTCATGTTCTTATTTTATATATTCCCTGTAAGGTTGCATAGTATCGTTATGATAGGTTATTTGGGGTCATATCAGAGGGTTCCCCCCCCAGGTGTGATTCCCAGCTAGATAGGTTTTGTCATGTTTAAAAAGTTACTTACATGATTAATGACAGCCAAATTAACCCTGTCTACCTGAGTTATTTTTTGTAACAAAACTCCCGAAGGGGGGGGGTTGGGGGTTTGTGATTTTCGTTACTGAACATCCGATTCCTGTTAAATATGATACCAAAGAATAGGATAGAGTTTCTCTTTCATTGGTACCAACCAAAATAAGTACCAACATCTCCATTATTACGTCACTATGACGTCATATGTGAGGAAAGTGCGACGAAAAATACTGAATACGTATAGGGTGGAACACTGGGTGGAAGGAAAATTGATATATTCGCAATTTTAAGCGACTCTCAAACACCTATTATAGCACTAAAATGCTCTCATTATTTAAAACCAGTCATTTCCTATCATGTAGAGTCAACAACCGCATGAAAATGTGAGGTTCCTAAATTTTTGGAAGGAAAATTTGAATTTTCCCGTACTTTTGTGTGTCTGTGAAAATTGGCAAACAAAATTGACGTAATGCTAGGAATGTTGGTACTCATTTGGACATAATGGAAAGAGGACGACCTTAGCTATCTAATGGTATCAAAATCAATGGTTGCTGGGTTGTGTTGTGCTAGGAATGTTGGGACCACACCCCCACCATTCACTTTAGGGATCACCCTGTCTATTTACTATACTCCGGTGGATGTTTGTTTTGGGATGAAAAGGAATGGGAATATGTCAATTGACAATTACATTAATTTGGCACCAAAAAAAGGGGATTTTAGCAAGCAGGGGGGAAAACCTGCACCCCTCCCCCTTCGGTAGACGAGGGTTAAGATCAATATGCAATCTGTAAAACAATTACTTCCAAAAATTTTTTTTCCTTTATCCTCTTCTTCCTACGTTTCACACATAACCTAAGAGTTCAAGCAACTTAGTTGATTAATTAATTGCACAACTTGATAATTTCTCTGTGTAAAATAAGCGCAATAAAGTAGTGTGATGTTGAGTACATGTAGAACAAATATATCATTAGATTCAGCCATCTCAATAAAATAAATGATAATGGTAACTAAAGACTACTATTTAAATATTCAGTAAAAAGTGGAAATTTAAAAAATAAAACACTTCATTTTATTGAGTAGATCAGGGACCCGAGGAAATTATTTTACTTGTCAATAATACCAATAACGAAAGATGTTTTAACATGAGGAAAATTATCATTTGCATTTTAAATAAATACCACTTTTGAAATCAGACGTAGGGAAATTGAATTGAAAATCCAAAGTTAGAAGTCTTTGAAATACAAGTTAACAATTGGCACGCAGTTAGACAGGCCGGCAAACTGCCATTCTAACCTCCAAAATGGTTAGATTTTTACGATAGAAGTTTTCAACAAATATTAGAAAGTGAGTGCTGTGATCCAAAGGGGAAACATATACGAAATGATCTGTTCCGTTTTGTGCAAAAAATCAAATATCCATGGGAATATCAATTCATTTTCAAATTGTACTGATATACACTCTGAAGTTGTTTATTTTTACAATTTTTTAGAAAAAGTGTTTTTTTAATTTTGTATTGTTTCGCCCCCCCTATGTTTTTCGTTACTTGAAAGTAGTAAGCCTAGATGAATCTTGTAACTTGAGCTACTGAAAAATTATAACTATAAATTTTTTTTATTTTTTTTATTTTTGTTATTTTGTTTAGTTTTTATTGTACTGAAAATAGTAAACAGATTCAAATCTAATAACACGTGTTTGATTGTTTGTCCGATCATTAGCAATAAAGTGAATTTTCGTCCAAACGCCTCGTAAATTTAATTACAAATATAAATGGACGTGATAGTAAGATAAAGCTTCTGATTAAAAGTGGTGATCTTGATCCTTTTACTCTGCCAAAAAAAGTATCAAAAACACCACCTTCAAGCAATAAACAGATATAAATCACAAATTCTTCCACTTAACGTTTTTAAGTCCAAGAATTCACAAAACCCAGGGTTTAAAAACGCTAGACATACGCTCTGGATGTCTCAGTTACTTACACATATAGGCCGATGCTGCAATTGGAAATACAGCAAATTACTGTAAATTTTATGTCCAATATACCAGGCGTATAAAACGATTACAACTTGAGCTGTTATTCGTTTTTTTCGAGTATCAACATTATCGTACATTATTAGCCATTTAAATTATTAGATTAGAACTAAGGTTTACAGGGAATATACTATGAATTTTACAAGAAAACTCTGACAGAAATTCTGCCAACAAAAAACCCGTAAAATTACAATTTTTACAGGTTTCCATTCAAATTACCTGTATATCTATAGGATGGATTGGAATACTATTTTACATGAGGTATACGTATTTATTAAATAAATTATAATTACAAAATAAACAAATAAAAAACCTCATCAGTCCTATTTTCTATATTCTTGGCACATTATTTTGCTGCTTGTAAGAGACGATGACGCCTAAGAAAATCTTAGTCATTTATAGCGCCCTCCGCAGGCAAAAGTATGTTCAACATATCAATACCACCGTCTGAGGCGATCGATCGATTGTTTTGAGGATACGCCAAACAGCGTGAATGCGCATTCGTTCTCTTTGACATAAGAAAACAGAGACTTGTTTAGTTTTCCCAAAAGACCCATCCCTTGTAATTAAATTTAACAAGGAAAACAAAGGATACGTTAATGGAAAGCGTGCTCAAAATTGAAGCATTTTTCAATGTCCACAATGTACACATAAAATCATTCCTAAAATGTTTCAATTTAGATATGCAAGTTAATAATCCTGTAAAACTTCAATCGCCGATATCTCGAAATGTGACTTTTGATCGATTGGCCTGTTGGAAGGGAAGATTCGTGGACGATATATAAAGATTTCTACGTCTTTTACAAAGAAGTTGGAAAACATATAAGCTTTGATTTGTAAAAAACATTCCTTAATTAATTATAGTAAAAGAGCTTGTAAGTGATTAGATACCTATAATTCATAGATTTGTCAATATATAATAATTGGATTATGCTGTAATTTTACAGTTGATGATGTCTATCCAAGATACGACTGTTGTGGACCGTTCCAATGCCGGTCATTCGTGAGTTGTATGAGCAGAAGCGACCAAGTGGATCGTGTCGTGGATACAGACGTCCAGCTGGCGTAGTTATTGAAGAGTGAGAATTGGTGTATATGACATTTACTCAGGAAGGGGTAACAGTTTGCATTTTTACAGTATATTAAAGTTAGTTTAACACTTAGATGGGCAATGTGGTTTGTAAACGTAAAAATTTAACACCATTGTCCGCAATTGTCCGTAGTTTGAGCTCCACCATCTCTGACATATATGTCTTTAAAAAAAAAACGTGTCGCGCTTTCCAAAGATATGGCGCTTAGGTCCCTATGACTCCCAACTGGCATAACGAAATGTAACACTTTGGGGTTATATTATTATATTTCGGTTCTGTACGATTTTGTGTTTACAGTGCAAAACACACTGAAAAAAAAAATTTAACATTACCTTTTCCATATTGTAACCAAAAACATTCTACAATTTCACTCTAATGATCAGTTCCATTCGAGATACAACTTCCCATAGCATTCCAAACCAGTGATATTTCAAAAATTAAATAAACAAAAAATTTTGTAATTCAAATATTTTAACGTTGCCATATATTCGTGAATAGAAAGCAGACTGAACCGATCTACCTATTTTATGCGCATGTGCAAGGATTTACTTTATTCTTAACACCACACATACCATCCAGATGCATGTTGCAAGACGGGGGGTGTTCAAAGAAGTACATTGATCTCTTAATATAATCAGAATTGCTGTTCAATTGTGACTGAATAAACCCATTTGGAAAGCTGTCTATGCTAAGATTGTAAAATACTTCATCTAAATTGCCAATTGAAAATTCCTATTAGCTCTAAATTCCATTTGAACTCGTCTTCCCTTTTGAAAGATGAAATATGTCATGAACAGAGGTATGTCGTCTTCACCAGCAATGGTTTAATCCACAATGGGTACGTAGACTTCAAACCAGTGAGCTATTCCAGTTGAAATCCATACAACTCGACCCCAGTACAAATGGTATATTAAGGTGAGCTTCTTTTATGAAAGTATTATTATTTTGTGTAATCCAATTCTAGGTTGGTTCTGGGGTGATCCCCATATTACAACTTTGGATGGTCTGCGTTACACATTCAATGGACTTGGAGAATACACACTGCTTAATGTCAAACAATCGCATGGCAATCATCCAGGGACGAACAAAACAAACTATGGACAAAAGCCTTACCAATTTAACTCAAGATGCCACAGTATTGACGCATTGTCTGCTAAGAACCCAATTCATCCCAAGGTATCGTCGTGGGTTCTGCCCTTACTGTCGACATCAGCATGCTAATTCTGAGAAACGGCGTTTGAAAGTTTGAGTTATATGAATGCGTGTCAATCAAATGAAATAAAAGGGAAGGCTATTTTAAAGTGGTGTAGTAAAGGACATGAATGGTTACTAAAATGACACAGTATTAAAAATACCAAGAAACAACTGATTTCTTATTCAAAAAATGGCACTGAATGGTGATTGACAGTTTGTCCAAACGCAAATGTTGGATTCGCTGTTGGGTTAGTAAGTCGAATACGTATTCGACTGCATGAAACCGTTGCGTTCTAATGTTGGTATGGTGAGATTACTATAGCTACGGGTTGGGTTTTTACTATCTATTTAAATGATGATGACCGAGCAGATAGAAAAAAAAAACATAAATTTCAGGGTTAAATACGTTCTAAGGAACACAAACATTGCTGTGCATGTATATAAAAAAATCATAAATAGTATGCATGTGCAACACACAATAATATTGGCTAGACTGTCAAAAATTTAGCTCACAAAATTTAAAATGTAAAACGGGAATGTTTCAGAAACTCAAAAGGTTTTGGAGGATAAAAGTGATATATACAACTTTATAAAACCACATTTTCTCGATTTCGTAAATTTCATTCCATATTAAAGTAACTGTACGTTACTGTAAATGAGTATACCAAACTTGAACGCTATTAACAGTTAAAGGGGTATATTACTCAATGGAAAATCATCATAATATAAACATTTTAGAGGCACTAACGCTTATACAAACAAAACGTCTCAAAGAAAATCTCCATTGGTCCTGAAAGGCGTTTTTCTAAATGAGTATTAGTAAGTATTTAGTGAGAATATCCAAGTTAACATAAAGAAAATCAAACTTTGACAATACGCTTACAAGTATTATTTTGTAACCACAGTTTACTAAGGGGTGGGGGTGGTAAACACCGCGGGAATTCATTATTATAAAGACGATATGATTGTGATGTTGGTACCATCAGTTGATAGCGTGGGCCTCCGTTTTATATTGCTTCCAACATGACGGCGTCACAATGACGTCAACAGTTACAAGTGGCCAAATTGGCCATGCCACAGACACACATCAGAGTATAAATGCAAAAATGAAATCAAAAAAAAGGTAGGAATTATCGGATTTTCATGCGGTTTTGGTCCCAAATGATATGGAAAATTACTAGTTTTTAATCAACATTAAATTTAGAGACACATATTTAAACAAAGAAAATAAATTACGATGGGTAATGCAGTATAATTATAGGCGATAATGTGCCCGAGGTCAGACAAAACTAAATTATGGGAATAGGATTGTCCTAATTTATGTGTTTGTTGTGTGTGATGAATGAAAAATAAAGGATTATATAATGAAAATCATTAGCGCATAATTGTTGCAGAAAATAGGGCAGTAGTAAACGACCAATCAGAATGCATTGCATTTTCAATAATGGGTAGAGAGGTAATAGAATCACTCCCCACCATCGACTTCGACGCTAACCCGGTGAAGGTGAATAACGTCAATTTTTGTTCGCCCAAAAATGACCGGAGGACTTGAACAATTATATGGAAGACTTTATGAAAGTGTTAACTATTTGCTACACCGGAGGAAGTTTACCTGGGGTGGTAACTCCTCCGCTTTGGTAATACGAGCTTAATATCACTAGTCCCCCTAAAAGTGACTAAATTTGGTTTATTTTGTACAATGTTAAAACGTGGATAATTCTTTTTCGCGGCGCACAGGGACAGTAGGTTCAATTGAGTACAAATTAACATATGTAAAACACAAAAATAAAAATATGAAACATAACATGACAATCTATGCATGAAGTATAGAAGGTATAACAATTTACGATTGCTTAAATCTGGACAGACCTATTATCGATTTTGAATGGTCAGAGCGCATTCAGTTCCGTCAGTGAGTAGAGTCTTCGATTTTTATGCTCACAAAATTTTTTCCAACCAACCTCCCATTTTGACTTTAGTAGGCCCCATGTGATGTACCTGGTAGCGGTATACTTTTACTTAGTGGCACAATTCCAGGCATTTTTCTTCAGAAATATTATATTTCTTTCAACTTTGAAATACTTTCAAGTTGATTTGAGTATTGTAAATAATGACCAATGTAGCTTGTTGTGAAATTTATGCTTTAAATTTACAATTTGGCGGAAACAACATATATATATATATATATATATATATATATATATATATATATAGATATATATATATATATATATATATTTGTTATCTACAGCTCGATGTCGATTAAAAAATGATTTTGAAATGTGGTTATATGTTAAGATTCCATCTCTTAACGTAGTAATTGTTAAATTGTACAGCCTTTATCACATAAGGTATTTAAAACCTTAAGCAGGAATAACCCCAATTCAAATTTGTTTATAAAATATATTTGTCTGCTTCAACTTCACCACAGGTATTTTACCAATAAGTGGTTGTCAGGGGAATTTCTTTCTCGCGAAGTTGGTGCTCAGAGGAATCTTTTCTCGGGTCCACTGTGTGGCATGTGAGAATCGTACATTATGTGATTTCAATTAATTGCGCGTATGACCAACATACCCCAAAAACTTGAAGAAAGAAATAGGGACAGAACAGTAATATGTAGAGAGTGTCTCCGTCGAATAGGTCCATTTAATTTGCAGACAAAACATCACAAATCATCACAGTTTATTAGTGTACGCAATAAAGGATCCCCAATAATATTTACCTAAAGGGGTAGCCCCACTATAGTAAATCACCAGTGGAATTACCCCTAGACATGATAATAAATCGACCAAGTAAGTATATCCGTGTCTAACCGCTTATGTATGTGTGAAGTTTCTAAACAAGGAAAAAGTCCAAAGGTATCCCCCTTAAAACTTCTACAGGACGGAAAAAATTATATATTTATGGCCTACACTAACAAAAAACCCTAACCCGAAGGTTCAAAACTAAAAAATAAATTTTACCATGTACCAAACGGTCAAGGGGGGTACATATGAAAACTCTGCCTAAAAGGATAAGCAAATCACCATGGTTGCTTTATGTCTACATGTATCGATTCAATATAGCTGTGGGAAGAGGCGGCAATTTGATTTATACAAGATGGAGAAGCTAGCCAACAAAACATATTGCAACAAGGTAAAAAAAAACAACAATATATGTGCACATACCTATGGCTTTACTTGGAACAAATCTCCCATGGCGATACGAAGTCCTATTCAGCCTGTTTAACAATGAGCATCGTAAGCATACATGATGTGTCCCAAGATCTTTTCAAATGCAAAAAGGCAGTTATCATTATAGGTATATTTATGATCTATTTATATTTAAAAGCAACCCCCCCTTTTGAGGTCAATATCCTACGCACATCCAAGATGGCTGTCAGTCAATGGTGCAAAATCTTGTATTACAAAACAAAAATTCAATTTACCATTAGTGTAAAAGTATTCAGCGGCAGTAGTGCTTAATAGTAATAGCCTGAATTCCCTAATATTCAAAAATCTGATTTACAGTAATTTACTTTGTACAGTAAGGGTTAAAGGTCCAGGAAAAATGCAACTAGGATAGCTTGTGGTTGTTCAAGTTACAAGGAGGGGGACGAGAAAGCATTCAAGATTTGGTTGGTGTGTGACATCATTAGGAAAATTTATTTTTCAGAGATAAGTAATAAGAAAATTTCCAGGTTACTTGTGTTGAATTATTCAGACCCTGACTGAAAATCAATAGTTTCACTAATGATTGTCACTGGTGTAGTGTATTTTTTTTCGGCATGGTTATTCGAATGGGATGCCCCGGTAAAGATTTGGAGTAGGTGTTTAGGTTATTCATATCAATTTCTGGACCTTTAAAGATCAACAATTGGTCTGTTTTCCAATGTTGGGGTCAACGGTATGGAAGCTAAACATGACTAAAAGCATAATTGAATCTGGGCATACATGATCATCGGAAGATACTTTTACTTTATTTGTCACCATTTAGGGCTAAGATGATGGTGTCCTTGTTAATGTTCAATTGGAGGAAATCACAGATGAAAATGTGGAAACAACAGAAACTGTAACAACATTGTCCTCTGGTGTTTCCCTATCTTGGTGCTGCTATAGACCAAACTCCTGGACATTCGTGTCTGCTCCAGAAGACTCAAAAACTTAAACTGTGGCTTACTGGTACGTTTATAATGCCCTTTTAAACACATTTAGTGAAAAACTTAAGTATACGGATTTGCAGGTAATGACTTAGGTGATAATATTCGATTTCTAACGCCTGATGTATTCAATTTCCACTTTTAGCTTTAAAAATGATTTCTACAAATTAGTCACAATGTAATATAATGTAACTTTAAAAATGCTGGAGGAAATATAAAGTTCTGTACAAATGGGGAAAGTTTTCCTAAATTGTTTATGCATCCTTCAGGCGTGGGGCATGATGACCCCTGTGATTGGACCTCCCGTTCCAAATGGACCCCCGCTGCCAAGACAAACATGCGGTAATGCAAACAGACAGAGAGTACTTTGAGTTTGGTGAATCATGTGAGTTGCCATGTGATTAACGTGTTTTTCTATCTTAAGGCGCCCTTCTCGATTTAGTAATGCATCTCTTATGGTCATTGTACTAACGGTTCATATAATTTGGAGTGGTTGTTTGATTTATGTGTAGTAGCCTAGTGCTAGTCAAAGGCAACACTTTTTCTGGTTTGTACATTGATTCCAAACTTACATTTTCCAAGAATCTCTCAACAAAAACGTATTAAATAAATAGTTTCATATGGATTTATGAAGATCCTTTCGGCGAAATTATTATATGATAATTTAAGCCAATTGTTAAAGATGTAGAGAGATGTTCCCAATATGACTGAAAAACTTGTTTTTACTCTACCACTTCTTGCTTTTTCTACTCTTAAAGCACAGAGATGTTTCATCACACGTAGTGAATTTATTAATTGTTTGTCGCATACCAACAGTTGAACCTATTAGAAATTTTTCTTGACCTCTTTGCAGGGAGGAGTCAACCAAAGTGACTCACTTTTTCTTACATTGATGATGCATCATGGGAATTGCTAATAATCATGACGGTTATGTACCGGTGTTTCTTGATGACCTCCTTTCTCGTATGAGATACTACGGTCTGGATACAGCTTGGAGTACAGGTGCAGAAACGTGGAGGTTTTAGACTCTACTGTACCTATGACAAGAGTTTGGTTTGACAACTTTGGCCCAGTGACAACAGTTCCAGCCAAGAAAATAATTAATCAAGTAAAGAGAATTAAAGCACCATGACATAATAATAACATCAGAATATCATGTCTGGGAGATCAGTGTTGTATGATCTCTTGAGGGCAAAATGAATTAATGTCCCCGGCAAAAGAATGTCGGCAGGGAGGATTACAAGATCGTAGTTGTAGCGTTTGTTTGTCTATATATCTGAGCCTGTTTGTCAACGTGCACGTGTCTGTCTGTTGCTTGAAAAATAGGTCATACTTTAACTCACGAATCTTTTGAAAGTTCATTGGAGGAAGGAAATCACAAAGGAAGAAGGAAACAACAGAACAGTATCGACCTTGGTCTGGTATTCCGATATGATGCTGCTATAGACCAACTCCTAGATATCTCTGTGTCTGAGAATTTAAAGATTTACTCCAATTCAATCCAGCTTGGGTCATGGATGCAACATCGGATCTTTCATATATGTAAGATATCAAAGGTCCACATTCCAATGTCAAAGGTTACATACAAATGGTTAAGTTAAAATGAAATTGGTCTCATTCTTGAAAGTTAATGAAAAACTTCATATCATATTGGATAGGTCACATTCTAAGGTCAAAGGTCACCCGAGTTCTGCGGGACATAGTTGCCGCACTGATAATTACGGATCCACTTGTTTTATTTTTCATAATTGTAGGAAAAACTATACTCCAAAATATTACAGCGAAGGTGGTTTTATGCATCGCTCATTTTAAAGGTCTTGTGGGAGAGTTGACACAAGTTCAGATCTATGCATATGCGCCTAACAATGAACACTCAAATTTTAGTCTTAATGAAGAGTACCCTATGCTTCCATTAATGGTAAGTTCGTTAAAAAACTGACTTTAAAGGCACCAAACCAAAGCCCACATTCACCGTGCTTATGAACTGAGACGTTAAATTAATCTATGAATCGGGTGGCATCTTCGACTAATCCAAAACATGACAAACATGGGAATACAATATTTGTCAAAAGTAGTTGGCAACCCTTGTTGAAATTCAGCTCTTTTACATTGACATAATTGGACCATTTTGAAGGGACGAAATTGACCTTGTTGGTATCAAGCTTGAAAGCTTTTGCTAATCCCTTAAAAACCTCCCCCTCCACACTGATCACTGTTGAGTTAATGTTAGGAGCACTGGAACCAATTTAGAGACTCAACTTGTTGCGTGGAGCGGGGACGATTACTGTACGGTAAGAAAAGTGTGCCACAATCTTTGGCGAGAGTGTAGCTTTTTAGTAAACTTGGTTCGTAAATATCACATAGTTGCAACATAATTTATGTTGCCTTTATCTAGAAAGCAGTAAATGTTGACTGTAATCGATATTAAATGTGCTAGATTTAAGAGAAAACGTTGAGATTCAAAAAAACCAGGTTTGGATATAAAACATAAATATAATAAATGAATGCATAAATCGTGTTAACGATACAAACACGGCAATTTTTATACCTAAATCATCTTATTAAATTGACTGGAAGTAAACAACTCGTTAATCTGATTTGTTTGGCCAGAAAATGCAATCCACATAGCACTTTGATTATTAATGAACTCCACTCGTATCATTTCAAAATCCCTCTATGTGTGTACAAATACTATTAGTATCCCCTGTGTGTTCATGCAATACGGAAAAAATACCTATGGTTGGGTGCCGTATCACAGGAGGCCGCAGGGCCATAGAAGTGATACGGCACCCAACCATAGGGATTCGTATTGCATGAACAAACAGGGGGAACGATTTTATCATTCAGTTAGACATGAATCCAAAGACCTAAACTTCATAGGTCTATGAAATTTCAGAAAAATATCAATAGTTTACTTACTCTTTTCCAGTGGCTTTTCAATGTGCTACAATGCCTCCATCCGAATCCATAAAAAATAACATAATTTTGTTTCCTCCTTCAAGGCTGCCATGTAAATCAGTGTCACAGTATTAAAAGTTCCGTAAAATTCAATTAAGAAACATCAAATGCAGAAGAAAGTTCCAAAAGACAAAAAGTCCAAAAAAATCGTTTTCAAAAGCTCTGAAATTAATTCCTACAGTTCAACATATGTTAAAGTTTATCTTTTTCTGTGTATTTAATGCTTTGATTGAAAAATTGGAACAGGTTGTTGATTGTGCCACCCGGTAATGGAAAATAGGCAGAACCTGAGTGTGTGGTGAGGTGTGCCGAACATTGACTTGGCGTTTGTGTTTGTAGAGGCCTGCAAATAAGGCCTACCTGACCTGATGTTCCCTGGTATGGGTGCGGAACATAGTGACTTCAGTTGATTGGTCAAAACTGGGCATTTGTAAGAAAAAAAATGGTTCTCGGAGCAGAGACTCAGTCTAAGTCAATGGGTGGCAATTCTGTACAATGCTAGGCGTATTCTCTTTTGAGCAAAAAAATTACAAGTTAAGCAAATCTTGTGATGATATCGTGGCAAGGAGAGATAGGAGGCTAAGATGTGACATTGACACTGTTGCTGCACATTAGTCATATTGGTAGAGAGCAGGGCTAGGCCTACACTGACTACAGGAGATGTGGAGCGTATGGAGCATGTGACGGTGCTTTTAGTGCTTATGGTCATGTGAAATCGTTACACTTCGCGGAGTTGATTTTGAATTTCACTGGGCTAAGACTAGACGTACACTTTGCTAACACTTTTACCGAGAGTCTGACCAATCTCTACCTTTTCCTCCTCTGAAACCATCTGTAAAATTGCTAAAATTGCTCACGGATCGGTGACCTGTCACAGACTTAATTTGGGAGACAGCATATTTCTTCCTGGTGAGGATTGTGCACCCGTTACTATTACTGAGTGGTGTGTATGTATGTTTGCGATAAGTTGTACTTGGTACTGAGCCCTTTCATAAATTTTCCCAACATAGATTTTCCGATGGGGTTCTTACTATACCACACAAATCTTCATTTCCTCCGTCATGAGAAATCATACTAGGTTTGGGTCTTGCCCACAAGACTCGCATTCTGGATGAAGATGAGAGATGTATTTCATACGACGGCAACTGGACATTTGCTATCGCAGGCATTTCTGGCATTACTGCCGTATGACTTTCCCTACATACAGTCACCTTGGTGGTTCTTTGTCAGTTCGTCGACAGTTTGACATACAAAATCTTTCACCTGTTTCAGGACTGGTTCAAGAATGAATGATGGACTTTGTCATCGATCATGTTTTCGAAACCGCGCCTGAAAAGTTGTAAAGTAAAAACGAATGTCCGAATTGTACCTTCTTTGCAGTTGAACAGGGTGATCGACAATTGAAACTGTTTGAGTCAAAAGCTTCAAATCCACATCCACAATTTCAACGTGATGATTGAATTGCCAAGACCCTCATCTTTCAGCTCACGAAGTGCTGCTTTGAATGCTTCATTGGAAGGTGAATGCCCTATATCTGATAATGTCAAATGACTTGTTGAATGGTGGAGATCTCAGATATCGGAACCAAGCCATGTTCTGCAGTTATCAAGCGAGCTGGCTCGATATTTCTCGCCCTTTATGCTGCGTGCACTTAGCCAAAACCCTTAGAGAGCTGCATCTAGTTCTGCATCTAAAAAAATTTCTCAAAGTAGATCTTGCCGCGTCCCTCTTCCCACGGCAACAAGTAAGCACGGAACATGCGACCATCCTTTTCATTTGCACGCTTTAGTTCTTTGTGGAATGATTCTGACTTTTTTCTTCTCAATTTCCTCGCCCGTGAATGAAATGCAAAAACAAAATCGACACGAAAGTCGTCTGCTGTGAAGTAATTTAGTTTAATCTGACCGCCCATTGTGCGAGTAGTGAAAAATCCGTGGAAATTCCAATTATCTCCGGGAGGCATCAGTACCCCGCCAGGGACGTTCGTTTTTATTACGTGCTCTTACACAGACACAACAATGCACGCTGGTACTATTACGGTGCATACCAAGTTCAGAGAGTTAGCTCTGTTATAAGCACTGAGTAATACGAGATAAGCCCTTAGTAATACGAATATATTACTCCAAAAGCAATTTCAAGTTGATTAATAACAAAATATCTCAAGTGCTATCCTCCCACTGAAATTGCAGTATTCATGTTTACTGAATAATAAATATAATCACCTTGTACCATCCTTCTCAGTACTTCCTGATCTCCATTCCATTTCACAACTGATTTCCAGTATTATAGAACAAGCCTGTATTTTTGGTTGAACCATAAATGCCGTTTTACAGAAAATTAACTTGATAATCAGTAGCATAGCCTAAAAAATGGAAGTTGGAAGGATTTTTTTTTGTAAATATTATTGAATCAAATGCTGCATCAACACATACAATTTGTCACCTTAGAAACAACTGGATTGTTCTCATGGACACCAGATAACTTTGACATTGTCCGACTTGTGCCTTGGTGGCCAGCGATATGAATGACATCTTCTGTCCTGGTTTTCTGAGTTCATATTTGTGACTGTAAAATGAGGACTCTGTTGCGTTTGAGTACAATGTTAATTCCAGCATTGAAAATATTTCTATGTGAGTTGTATTGGATTAATTGTAAGTTTTTCTGTTTACAAAAAATAAATAAAAAATGGATGTATATTGAAACAATCATATTCATCGATAGGTCTAGGTTCAAATCTCCTCATTTTTCCCCTGTTTCGAACAAACCGCCAATTTGAATTTCTTTTCTTTTCCTTGTTCTAGATGCTTTTCCACCCAGAATTCAGTAGTTAAAGGACCCTAAGTTTTTTAAAAAATTTGTTCAAAATTTCGCATTTCCCCGGATTTTGTTTCGTATTCCGGCCCTCAAGCCCGCCGTCCCTCCCCCAAAGGTAAAAAACTAATCCCTCCCCAATGTTGACACTACCAAGCTGAATCTTCAGCCATTCTTTATAGTGGTATTCCGAAGCCAAAGAAAAGAAATACGATTTAGCTTAGAATCATTGCAATGGGCACGAAAAATGCTCCTTTCTTCGACGGTACCTATAAAGATTTGAAAGTAACCCTGGTAACAGTCCGGAAATGATCGATACGAAAATCAAAGCTATCAAGCTTTTCAATTGAACTCTTTTTTTTCGCAGTTATTGAACATAATATTTTTTAAAAGCTAAATGGTTTATCACTGGAAATCGAGGTTTGTTCGCGAATTGGTCAGTCAAAATCTTGGTTTTCCAAATTAAAAATCCAGTTTTTGGAATTTTAAATATATATTTACAATTTCAAAATTGTAGATTTTGCTTGTCAAACTTCAACTTATTGCTGTACCCCCTTTATATTAATTACCAAAATTTTTTTTTTCGACCGGCAAAACGAAGGTTTTCTCTTGACCGTCGCAAATATGTGTATTTAATTGGAAATAAAATCTTGAATTTTATAAACATAGTGTTTCATTTCACCTAAGTCCACTAAGTGCATCAGTGAGAGTAATTGGTTTTTGCACTTCAAAACCTCATTTGATTTTTTTTTCGCGGGCGAAAATCTAGGATTTTTATGACTCGGGTATTTGGGCCTGGCAAAAGACACTGCTATTCTCAATTAAAAAATGAAAGCTCAGAACCATATAATGGTATATGGTTTGGTTTGTAATATGGAAAATAATTCCTTAAGTTTAAACAGTATCTGAATAATCCTTTGACAGACAACAATGTACACTGAACTTTGCACGTTTTTTCAAACACAAATAATTTTTTTTTATTTGTTGTTTATTGATATCCTAACAAGCATAAACCTAATCATATTAGTGCCGTACATAAAATAAAATCTATACCCTTTTTGTCTGAATAATTGCTGGTTTGAATCGATGCTGCCTAGCGGGGGAATTCTGTGAGGAAGACTATACTGCTGTGAGGACACGCCTTGTTTCGAGAGGCGTTTGTGTACTGATGCCAGGGAACCAGATGAAGGATTTACCTGTGGTGAATGTCCGCCAGGCCTCACTGGAAATGGCACAAAAATGCTCTTGGTAGTCTGGTTAACTGAATCTCTTAAGCAGTATATTCAAATGCGTGTGTCATATCTTTTTAATTTTCAGTGTAAGGACGTATACATTTTTAGAAGACGCAAGGCATCAAAAATGTGAAATTTTATTTAGGTCATTACCTTTACCTGTCTCCCTTTTGTTTTCGCATTTTACCTTCTACTTTTCAAATTTTCATTTGATGACATTTCTTACCTGACATAAACTCTAGGATTTATCTCTTTAAATTTTAATGCAATCTCGATTTATGCGAAGTAACGGTACCTGTAAGTATCCATCAGTGTTAAAGGTGGATTGAACTGCCTTTAATGTTGATATTTTACAGATTGCCAAACAGATTTAAATTGAAAATGTCCAGGTTTGGTCAGACAGGTGAAGTGCTATTTGGCCACTCTTAACAGGAACATTTGCCTTCTTTCTTTGTGTACATCTTCTTGTGTACATATTCACTTTTATCTTGATTAGATTACGATGAATGCTTAAATGGCAAGAGGAAGATGGCAGTCCTAATTTACTCACATAATGTGAAATACTCTAGCAAGGCTAACCTGTGTACCTGCGTGGATGGCTACAAACTAAACGCAGATGGAAAAACAGTGAGGGTAAGTGACTCAGGGTGTTTTAATAGCGTAGAGCATGTTTTTGCAATCTAAACAGCATGCTGAACCTTTGACAAGCCACAGAGTATAAGCTTTTTTGCATCAAAAAATAGGTTTTGGCAGTAAATACCATTAATCAAAGATTGCTCAGAACCCTCACCCCGGGCTGATGTCTGAAATGTGCCCAAAATAGGCTGATTTTTTTTCACGTTCTCCCACAAAACCCGGTCCCATGAGCCCAAAGTTTACCTCCAAAGCACACGCCTGTAAACTGAACTCAAGGCATTATTTGTGTTATGTTTACCTCACAAACCATGATTATTTGGTATTTAAAGGGATGATCAGCGATATGCTAGAGAATAAAAAAAATGTGGAAATGCATTTTTGTAGCTTATAAATATGAAAGAAACTATTTCAATTCCATTTAACGTACTACTTTAGCTGACTCTCAGAATTTCCGAATATAATTATTTTGAGAGAAATTAAAAATAGTCATCTAGACTAACGATATTTACCTAAATGTTCATTCCAAAGTTAGAGATGAATCGATTTTCCTTTTTCATGCAGTAAACATTTATTCACAGTAATATCAGTGCCAATAGTTTACCGTGTATACAAAAATTCCGGCTCCCGAATTTTTATAACAAAGTTGTGAACTTCTATATGAAGGACTTATCTCTATTAGAATTGAGTGTTTTAACTAACAAAAATTCTTCTAGTACGAAATATTTAGACTTGTTAACACACCACACACAAAGCGCAATATGTTTTTTGAAAAAGCGTTGAAATTTCCGGAATTTGCAATACGATGCGCCCCAACGATTTGTCCCACCCATCGGAGAAGATATTTCCCGATGCTTAATGGGAAAAAAAGTCGACATCCAGATCCGCGTAGTACAAATATTCACCGGAACAAGTTTAGTGATCATTAGTTGTTAGTAAATGTCTACTTGCGTACGTATGCACTCTGTCCACTCCATCGACTGCAAATACGATCATTAAAGAAACTTTCTAAATCGATCACTCAAACACATGTTTTTTTGGTTCTCATCCATATTTTTATGTTGCCTAATTTGATATATTTCTCGCAATTTTCGAGAAGCAGCGGTAAAACACTTTTTTTCCTTTGGTCTAACCACCTAGCACAGAAGAAAAGTTGATGCGAGTAAGCATTGAAAAATCCTGTTGTCTTAAATGAGACGTATAAGTCTAATATTTTTATGGTAAATCAGTCAACAGTCCCTTTTATCCTATAGTAGAATGGGAAATGCAATTGATGTTTTTCTCACATACAATTTCAATACCAATAAAGAATTTCTGGAAGAATTGAAAAAACTGTGTGTCATTTTTTAATGTGTTCCTTTTGGGGATGTTTTTTAAGAGGGAAAATTTGCTATAGGGTATCCCCCCTAACATGTTTTCATTTTTTTTTAAAATATTCTTTACCATATCTATATCTTCGACCTATTGTGTTGGGACAATATGTTTTTCACGAGATTTCAAGATCCTAATTTTCCGTTTCTGTTGAAACTGGTTTTTAAAATTATTCATTGGGTTCTTCTCTTCTCATGTCCATACACTGTGGTTCTCAATAATCCAGCCAGAGATGAGTGGCTGGCGTAGCTAGCATGGGGGCGTTTGGGGCCCGTGGACAAAACAACCAACCCGGGGCCCTCTAAGGTTAGCACCGAATTCATTTTGCTTCTTCAAAGCAGTGGCGACTTTTGTAGGGTCCTCATCATTTTTTCCACTTTTATTTTAAAATCGTTTGAATTTTTTTTAACCATAGGCCACCCGGCTTAAAACGCATCGGCCTTAGCTTAACCTATTTTGGTTCTTCTTCGAGATTTGCCTTAATAAACGTAACTTTTTATAATCCTAATGCAAATTTTTAGAGTCAAAATTAATGGTGGTCGAACGGAACCGTGGACCAACAGATATCATTCATGTGGGCCATTTAAAACACAATAGTACTCAATATCTTAAGCAAATGAATGAACAAGAGCTTAAGTAATACACTTGAGAGCGCCACGCCATCCAACATTCTTGAGGAATTTTTCCAAAATTTTTGAATACGGGTTATAAGATGACTAGGCTCTCCGCTCTCTTCTCTCTCTCTCTCTCTGCTCTCTCTCTATTGCCCCAATTCTTAGGGCCTTTAATCTCCGGGGCCCAATTCACCTTTTATGCAGAAACTAGTGTTAGACTTTAAAGAGACATGGTCCAAACCACTTTCCCAGATACCCCCAATTTTGGTATTTGAAGAAAGTTAATACTTTTCTCATTTACCCTTTGAAATCTTAGGCTAAAGGATGTATTGGTTTGGATGTTATGAGCGGAAAATGCGCCCCATTTTGGTCGAACAATATAAATTTTACCACAAAGCTCTTGGAATTACAAAATCACGTTTTTAGATCTCACATCAAAAATGGAGTGAAATATCGGCGCGAACTTTACAGATGGGGTTTTGGAGGTGAGGTCATTCATCAAGATTGAAACTTATATATTTAAAACGGGTCATCCCCTTTAATGAATAGCATTCAGGGCTAGATGTGCCTTTGTGTTAATACGGAAAAGGAGTGGGTCCAAAATAGAGAAAACACGCTAAACGAAAGTATGCTTTAGTCTTCAAGGGCCATCCAGGGCCTTTTGTTTTTTCTACAAGTCTTGTTTTTCTACTTCTCTAGAATTTTCGGGGCCCCCAATTCTTCATTATTCAGGAAAACTAATGCTAGGCATAATAAGTAGGAATTTGGCATTGGCTTCAAATATAGGCCCAGAAGGGATCCACAATTTAAGACAGAAAAAAAACCAACGCGGGGGCCCATAACAAGGGCCACTGCTGAATCACAGTTGTATTATGATTTTGGTACTATAGGGGCCGGAAATGGCCAATAGTAATTTTGAAATGGAGATGCATATTGGACATTATCAGGCCTCTTGCGTATCCAGTATCAATGCAGACGTGCCTACATTGATATTAAGATAAGCCTCTGGTCGTATCAGGAACGGCAGGCTAGAAGTGCCTTTGAATTAATAAATACAGCATGATAGGATTAGGCCCTGTGATTTTGAAAATTGCAAATCTTAACATTTTCTTCATCCCTCCCTCTTTCTTTCCCTTTTCTTTTTTCGTTTTTCTTTCTTTTTATCTCTTCTTCCTCCCTTCTCTCCGTTGTCTCCAAATCTCTTGGGGCCCACCCTAACCTCGCGGCCCGTGGACTTTGTCCACCCTGTCCTATGGTAGCTACGCCCCTGCGAAGATGGGTACCACGTCTACTTCTTTACTGAATCCGCAAGGTCCCTGTTTGTACATTGTTGCTCCAGCAGTGACCATACCAAGATATGTTCCATTGTCAGTGGGCTGTTCCACAACCACAGGTAGTGTCCTGATCTGCTTCCAGGTAGCCCCACTTCTGAAAGAAGGAAACCTTAGGTCGGCCAATTTGGTTCTCAATATGTTGAGCATCGCCATTAAGCCCAGGGAGGATCAGCTAATGGTGGAAGATGCTCTTCAGGTTCAATACCAATAGATGTTACTTGGTTGATGGCAAGTTTTCTTCCACAAGGTGACTCTCCTGAGCTCATTAGATGGACTGTTTCAAGAGGTTGGACTTGCTTAAGAAACTCTTCTCTCGATTTAAGGCGGGTTGGCAGCAGGCATCTGTCCAGGAAATATGGTGACTTCACAGTAGAATTAGAGACTTGGCAGCTACTTTCTTGCATGCTCGCTACGTACGGTGGGTGTCTGGTGGAGCAATTGCTGCTAGGGATGTAGAAGTTTTCCGTTTGGTGTTGAGGAGGCATCCTGTGATAAGCCGGCAGGAGGCAACGCTGAATCAAGCTTCTTGGCATTGATCTTTCCCATAAAGGGCAAGCAACTCTGCACATGATTACCACAGGGCAAGTGCCGTCGATCTAGGGTATATGGGCACCACACCATCCTTGTGCCCGTGAACTCTTTTTATTGGGTCATAATAAATAAGGAAAAGGTTACATAAATTCTGTGTTTCACCTTTAAAGTGAGACTCTTACAAATGTGGCTAGTTGTAGCGGCGGTTTATAGGCTTTTTGTCTTGTTCCTTTGGCTCTAGCGATCGTATAGCGCAGGTTAGTTTGCACGGGACAGAACCGTACGCCTTGGCCTAGAAAGAAGGCTACCGCTTGCATGTGATTGCGTTCTTCAAAACTCAATTTATTATAATTCCACATTCCGTTGATGATAAGGCATCAGTACCTGGCAATGAGCGAAGAAATCTCCAAGGTTACGTCTTGAAACATGTTAACATACACAATCAGTTTCACTACAGATCCCTAGGCAGTTACCTTATTTTACATTTTACCCTGAAATTTTGTAAGTAGTTAGCTATCCTAAAAAAAATGCGCAGGGGTCTGGGGCAACCCGCTGGGGAGCTTTGGCGAAAATACCCATGAGAATGCAGTCAAGCATTACCATGAATCGACCGACATCGGAAAAAATCGCTTTAGTTATCTGTTTGTTATTGAACCAACATGGACTATTAACACCAACATGCACGCTACTACGTTAGCATGGAATGTATTTAATACACGTGCGTGGCGGTTTTATCGGTTACATTTAAGTTTTAATTATATTGCTATCTAGAATATTGATAACCAACATGACTATTAACACATAACTTACCACGCTACTACTTTAGTATGGATGATTAATAACCTGTGCGTGGTGGCTATCTGTTACACTTAATGGTTTAAATTATATTGCTATCTAACAGTATTGATAACCAACATGACTATAAACACATGGCATACCAGCTATACGTTAGTATGGATGTATTAATACACGTGCACGTTGGTTATCTGTTAAGTTTAGTAATTTAATTGCATTTGATTACCCTAATTTTAATGACTGCCTTCCCTAAACACATGGCAATCACACACAATTTTAATATATCCCATAATAAAACACATAGTATGATTGCATAATTTTTTCGCACATCAACCCCCTCGTCTATTATCCAAACGCCTTAATGTGAGTGCAATCAATAACAAAATAATAAAACTCAAATAATAGCATAGGTCTTTAAACTAGCTTCCATAAAATACCATCTTTTACCTGTATGCAGATTGATAATACCACTCTCCTAATCTAGAACTGAATATTCAACTAAACACTAATCTGATTTATTAGCCTCCCATGTACTATCTCAATAACTCTAATCATAGATTTATTAATTAAAATTCTAACTTCATTCCTTTAACACAAATTCCATTTTTAAAACAGTAACAATTCAAATATGATCTGGTCACCTTAATTCACGACTGGTCCTTTAATGCTCTAAATTTTGGAACATCAATGCAACTTAATTATTTGTTCTTATTTATAATGTAATCAAGATGCAACTTCCGACGAAAGTGATTGAGATAATAGCGGGATAATAGTCTATGATTCCAGTCACTAAAACAATTGTCAAAACCAGTACTCAAGTTTATAAATTAAATATTTAGTACGATATGTTACCAGAAAAACAATCTCAATTGGATCCTCTGGGAGCCTTATTCTATTTTTAATCAACGGCTAACCTTACTGCGCGTGCGTGCACAACGCCGACAGAAACAAATTTGCATATAAATAACAGTCCCCATCTTCGACGCGCGGAGAGAGAAATGTATGTGAAATTCATCAAAAAATTCGTTATAATTACAAATACTAACAAAGTTATAAACACTCCAAATAATCCTAGCCTCACTGATAATCCTAATAATACGATTATCAAAACATTTTATTCACGGATTAAAACGAGAGGATACAGATACAGGGCGAACTCACTTCACACGGCTCACTACTGTACAACCCTATTCCGTATACGATATTACCGTAAGACAACACCAGATTCGCGTAGAGTGAATGGGGTCAAATCCGTGACCTCAGTGTCTTCACGCTTAGCATGAGGAAGCAGCTTGGCGAAGATGGCGACTGCCAACTGATTGAATTTTTGTACAATTACTTGGGTGACCTCTCTCCGCTCATAACATGTAAATTCTGAGACCTAGACCGGTACTGTTTACCAAAATGAACCTTATACCGAGGTCAATTGCATTATTTACCTCAATTTGGAGTGCTTTTTAATTAAATAATTAAACTGATTTCTCAGAGTAAATTCATGACAGAACGTTGAGATCATCACACGACATACCTACCACGACAAATTCCTTCGATACAATCTTCGCATTTTTACATCATTTCACACAGCCATAATTCCTCCTAGACCCTATTAAATGCCTGAATACATTTTACACAAGTAATGACACATGAAACTGGCCAACTTGGCCGTTTTGCAGCATTATCGAGACTTCTTGTAGCTGGTTTCCAAAATTCGCGTACCGGCAGAAGCGAAGAAATCTGATCAGGCCAAGGAATCGCGCTAAACCCATGAGGTGGACGACGCGGTGATTGGCGGATTCGGGCCACATGACTTATTTGAATCTACTGAATTATGCACAAGGGGGGATAGACCCTGCCGGGCAATTTAAATCGACTTCATGTCAGGCTCATAAAGATACCTATAATTACTCTAGTAATAAAATAGTACCCGTGAGCCATTATGCCATTTCCATCCCGCTACACAGCCCCCTCCACAGTGTGGGCCGTCCCGGCCCATCAACCAAGAGCACGAGCCGGATGGAATACCGCACTAGCGCTATTCATATTCCTATCGCTAACTCTCCCATTCTTCCGACTATCTTCCGGTCCAGTGAAGTCTCACAGCATTCGGTGTAGTCATCACAGCGGTCAAGTGTGTCATCTTATCCGTTCATGGTTCTCTCCTCCAAGTCAACTGAAGGCCATTACACAGCCAGGGTGTTGCCTCCAGCCAGTTCCGTCGTCTGGTCATCGCCAGTGCCCCGCCCTTATTCATCACCACTTTGCTAGTTCTTTCCTGAAAATCTCCAAACACGCTGATGTCCTAAGAAAGTGCTGTACACCCCTATGTTCAGCCAGTCCTCGCTCACCCACATCATCGGGTTACATAGTCTACATTGTAGTGATCTGCACAGGGGCAACATTAGAGAACTCATTGGCAGGTGGTTTTAACTCAGATCGGCACCAACGTGACCAAGTCAGTCCGGAGTATTCCCGACTGCCAATGATTACCCTTGCTACATCACCAGATAGGATATCTAGCAAGTTCGTGACCGTTTTCCATGAAAAGTGTTAGCTACCCCTGAATTTTTCTCGGCCAGACCGCTACACCAAGATGCCTTCACTCCAATCTCCAATATCTCATGGCGGATCAAACCAAGCCCCACTCCAGCATACTCGTGTTGCACACAAAATCCATCTTAGTAACCTCACTCTGGATGTCCCTCAAAGTCCTCATCCAACTGCTGTCCTTCGTCTCATCATAACACTCTCATCCAACTGTTTGGTAACCATTACGCCCATCCGGCCACTTCAAGTCATTAAGTATCTGGTATTCAGTAAGTCATTCACTCATGCATGCGTTGGTACTCTACAAGTCGTTACACCCGTCGGGTATTCTGCAAGTCCTTTAAGCCCATCTGGCTGTGTATAAGTCGTTACTCATATCCGTTACCTAGAAGGTCGTTATACCCATACCGGCTGTTCGACAATCCATTATCCTTCCGGTAGTCTACAAGTCCTAAGCCCATCTGGCTAATAACAGTCATTGCTCATATCAGTATTCTACAAGTCACTACGCCCATTGGCTGTCCTAGAATGTTAACTACCCCTCCAGCTATCTACCCCAAATCCTCTCCTCGATACCATAGAGAACTACCCCCCAATACTAAACCACTGAGTATCATACTCGGTTTTGCCATCCAAAACTCTCAGGACCACATAAATCAAGCTACTTAGGATAATACCAATAATTTGCTCCAACACAGTATGCCCACGAATTAACAGTAGAACCGGAACTTAATTTATTTACACAAGTAGGCCCAGGCCAATCCACTCTCGATGTTTCACATTACTCTGTCATGTCCTCTAGCGTAACCTACAGGGGGGGTTGCGTCTCTTCGCCTGGAGTCCTCCGTGTTTTTGTCATACTCCCCCGTTTTTTTTCATCTCCCGTCGACACCTCATCTTCACTCTCAACTTCGGCCAAGTTTCGCCATCCGCATCCCCATTGCACCAGATTTCTCCCTATCCAACTTGTCTTCCGCCGTTGACTCCTGAGCACTCTCCACGCCCAATTGGGCACTGTAATCTACACCCGACTCTATTGTATCACTAACGTTACCACTGCCTCCTTCTTCTGCACTTTGAGTCCATCTATCCTGTTCCTCAATTTCACCGTCACTGGTCTTCTCTGGCGTGCGATTCTGTACCTCTCTTTCATCCTTATCCTCCACCACATGCGTTGCCTGACCAGAACCTCTCCCTCACCTGCGTTCCACCTTGGTTCCGCTGTATCCTGCCGCATGCCTTCTTTTCCCCGTCACAGTACTGTCCGCTCACAACGGTCTCGTGCTGCTACTCATCGTCTTCCTTTGCACCAACCAATGGGCCCGATTCGCTCTCCCTCCGTGCTCGTAATTCCAACCACCCAGCTCCGACCTCATACAATTTCACCTGTTGCCTGCCTACTCTAGCCTTACTGCTGCCGATTTCTGTATTCGAAAGACTACATCCGACAACACAGGCACCACCATGTACGGACCTTCCCACGTAAGGTCAGAGTTTTTTTCGAGGTTGTGGTCTTCGTTGCCGACTGTAGAGCCACACGAACTGGCCTTTCTTACACACCGACCATATGCCCCGTCGAGCCTAATTGCGTTTTCTGTCTCCGCATATGATCCCCCAGGCTTTCGGCCGCTCATGAATTCATCGATGCGCTCCTCACTCTTCGGCTAAGTCGGTATCACACTCTTCCTCACCCTGGAACTCCCACCAATCACCAAATCCACAGAACCCTAACCTCACGGCCTAACTCTCTGGGTTGGGGCTTCGCCAGTCGATTGCGTTAGCTTGAAATCGATAGCTAGGCCCACATACGGCCCACATACCTGATTCTCAATCCTCGGATGCTGAAAGGGCTTGAATCTGTGCAGACCGCGTTTACGATGGTACGATTGTAACGCTCAACTAGACCGTCTGATTTGGGATTGTATGGAGTCCGTACGCGTCTGTCCTATGTCCAGGATCCTGCACTATTCAGTTGAACACTTTCGACTCAGTTTGCGCCCTTTATCTGAGTGCGAACTCCTTCGGACACCGACCTACAAATGAACTCGTCTACTAGTTTGGCGGCAACCGTCTCTGCACTCTGTTCTGGGATGGCATAAGCCTCCATCAAACGAGTCCAATAATCACCAACAACCAGAGGAACATTTCCTATCTGTCTCAGTCAAGGCTCCCAAAACATCGATAGGACACGCGTTCCAATGGAGCTTCCTACCTGGTACTGCATGCAGTGGGTGGCTCGTGCCGCTTCGGAGGCCCCTTCCTCCTGGCACAGCCACACACGTCCGCAAGTACGCTCTCACTCAGTACTCATTCCTCCCCCATAAAATAGCGATCCTTGACCTTCGGTAAGGTTTCATTTCGCCCAAGGTGTCCACCAGCCTTAGAAGCATGCAACTCATCTAACACCCGTTTCCTCATCGCCCTCTGCAACACAATAGCCATTGATCGTCCTGCCATCGGCCGCTCCCAATTTCTTTACCAGAACACCTGCTTATCACAGCGAACCTATCCCACTTGGTCCCCAATAAGTCTTCAGGGCCGGTGATAGTGCAGATACTTCCGTCCAGGGAGGTCTCTCTTCTCCCGCGTCCTTCTTTCTCCCAATCATGGCCCGCGTCTCGTCCTTCACTGTTTTCCTCTCTTATCCCTCCACAGGGGTTTGTTTCGGGCTCCACATCCGTAGCGAACTTAGCGATCACCGATGGACCATGACCACTTCTTCCAGTGGTCCTCATTGTCCAGCACCCCAGCTTCCAGGTTTTCAACCCGTTTGACTGGGTCCCATCGCTGTCAATTCCTTGTTCCACCCTTCTCCGTATCCCTAGTTTCAACTTGCACTCTGGCACTTCGACAAGCTTCTAGAGTTGTTTCCCGGGAAGGCTTCATCCTCAGCCACCACCCGTTTGTGGCATGTCTGCATCCGACCTCGTGTATCTCCACTTGTTCCATTTCCTCTATCCCTCCCTCTCTTCGCTCTCTGGGCATTCTTTGCCTCCATTCTCCCTCACTGCCCACGGTATCCCTCGACAACCCATCGCATTCGTATGACGGTTCCCTGCCGATACTGCCAAGTCTATATTGAAGCTGGATAGCACTTCAAGCCAGCGCGCCAACTGCCCCCTCCGGAGTCTGAGTTAAACTAACCACCTCAACGACCATGGTCCGTCCGCACCTTCACCTTACTCCCCTAAATAGGCGATACTTCTTAGAGACACAATGGCCAGTTTCCCTTCTCGTCACACAAGACTTCCTCGCGGCCGAGACAAGACTTTGCTGCACATACTCGATCACCCGTTCCCGCCATCTTTTCTCCTGTGACAACACAGCCCCGATTGCACTTACTGGCGTCCGTATCCCGGATAACTGACCCCTTGGTCGCGGGTAGCCAAATCGGTGCTCCACAAAGCCTGCCTTCAGCTCTCGAAAATGCCTCCTCACCCTCGCGGTCCACTCAAACTTATCCTCTTCCTCTGTCCCAACCGATGAAGCGGGGACGCAATCCCAGCAAAACCACGGAAAAACCTGCGATAATATGACGCAAGACCAGAAAACTACGCACCTGCGTTTGGCGTCGTAGGCGTTGGCCATCCCTACCGCGTCTACTTTGACCCGGATCTTCTGAATGTCCCTCCTCGATACCAGCATCCCAAGAGACACTACCTCCTTCTGAATAGAATGGCATTTCTACGGTTTAAGCTTCAGCCCGGCTCCACGAAACCTGCTCAAGACCTCCGCCAGTCGACTAACTGACTCGTCTACTGTATTACCAAACACTATCACATCATCCAGGTATACTAAGAGATTTTTCCCCACCTCAATCCAGCTAGCCACCCTTTCCATCAACCGTTCGAACGTTGACCGGCGCGTTGCAAAGTCCGAAGGGAAGAACGTTCGATGAATACAACCCCTTGGAGTGGCGCAAGCAGATTTATCCTCGGCATCATCATCCATCTCCACCTCCAATAGCCCTCGGCAAATCAAGAGTCGTAAATACTTAGCCCCTCCAAGGGCATCCAGCGAGTCGCTATCCTGGGCAAGGGTACTCTCCTTAACCGACCTCATTGACCGTTCTACAATCGATGCACAGCCGCTTATACACCTCCTTTTTATACACCATAGCCAGCTGGACCAAGCACCTCCGATGGTTCAATCAGCCCCTTTTCCAACAACTCCCTTCACCGGCCTTTCCACTTCCTGCGCTGTAGGAGATATCGCCGAGTGGCTGACGGGATAGCTGTGCTTTTCCCCGGAGCAACCTTGCTTCACCCGTTTTTTTTTTTTTGTTTGTAAGTGTCGCCCAAATCAAACTCGCCCTTCGAAAACACATCTTTATAGTTAACCAACAACTCTTCAACCTTTAAGCGATCTTCCTCCGCCAACTGAGATGTGCTGTTCTCAAACAACTCCGCAGGTGACCGGTATCTCCCCAGACTCCCTTTTTCAGCCGCCCCTCTGCTCTCCGCTCGCTCCAACACTTCACTCTCATCCACCATCTCATCGAACTTAGCCAAAGTACAGCCCCGGTTTACCTCTCGGGGAAAATCACATACATTGGTTATTACGACTGAGACACATCCTTGGCCTTTACTAAACCCCCTACAACCCATAATCCTTCTCACTCAGGGGGTCTGCCACAAGGTTCAACCATTCCTCATTGACCGTTTTGTCTGTCGCCTGATCCCACAGCAGACATCAATCGCCCGCCAATCCAGTTTCCCGACTCAACGGCCCACTCCTAGATATGACTCTGCGTTACACCTCAACCCTGTAGCAGATACGAAAACCTGACAACCCGCTGGTATCGTAATTCCTCTTGCGACCAATCCTGAATTTTGGTGCTGCATCTTCTGTCGACTGACAACATATACCCTACCTCCTACGTGCAACGCCATCCGACGAAAAATCCAACACGTGCCCGACATTCTAAGAAATCCACCCCATCATCTTTCTCACATCTGCGACAGATACCTCAGTGCGGCCTATCTCCACTCTTATGCCAAGTCCGCCTTACCCCACCCCTTACGGCTCTTCCATCCCTGCAACAAGTCCTATTGCATCACACAGTTTCAACTTTGGCCCTCTTCTCCGCTGGATTCGAGAGATACAAATGCAATGGGATCACAGTAACTGTGGTCCCCTATAATTTTTTTAAAACAAAAAGATTTTTAACCAATGATAAATTTAAAAAAGTTTAAATGTATCGACAATGATGACACCGACACCCCTTCCGCTACAGGGACCATAAAGGTCTGCATGTTCCCGACTGACATCATCCTCCAGCTGCACCTCCACGTCAGAGTCATACTGGCTTCACCACGCCTCCAGCAAGCCTTCCTTTCCGCCGCTCTCGGCCTCTGGTTTGTCGAGACCCAGCCCGGGGTCCTCTCCTGCTATCGCATCCATTAGGTCCTCACTAGGACGCCCGCTGCCGCTATAAACTAGACGTGTCCGTTTGTAATTAAGTACCTAACAGGGCAAAAAGAAAGACTTGCGCCCTACCATTCCTCCACAAATCACCACGTCCTCTACCCATTGGGATAATGCTGGCCCGCCAGTGGTCCGTTGCGTTGGGTGGGTAAATTCCCCTCATTTCCTTGCACGATCTAACAACATGTCCCTCCTGCTTACACCTGCGACCCAACACTATGATGACTACCAATTCCTGCACCCTAGTCCTGCTGCCTCGCAGCGAGTACAGAACAAATTCCCTTTCCCCATCGGGGGCGAGCTGCCCACTCGATGCGGACACATGGATCAATATGCCCATTGTGCTAAAGCATAACACATCTCGTTGCAGGTGAAGCACGCTCGCGGCGGAACCAACCCCGGCCTGGGGGGAGCAATTGTCCAAACTTGAACAACTCGTGCGCGAGACTCATCCGGTAGCATCTCTCCTACGGGCACCTGCTATGGGAGGGTTTCCTCTTTCCACACAAGCGTCTATCTTGGAGCCAGCAGAGCTTCTTAGCGCGCCTATCAACAGCTGGCTGTAGTCTGCTGCAGCAGTCTATGTCACGCGTGCCACACCGGGACCCTCCCCTCTCACGGTCATACACAAACACTCGAATGTCCTGAGCCTCACTAAACTTTCCGCAGCGTCTCTGGCCTCGCCTGAAACAGATCCTTACGAATAACTGGGTAAGCTATAGCATCTTGAAGTAATCTCGAGCCAAACTCCTTCCTTCCTTTCAGTTCAGCGGGTAAGCTAGAGTCGTCAACCTTTTATATCACTCCAAGCTAGAAAATCTCCCCTGGCTTCGGTTTCCCTCTGAATCAACTCTGGAAGTACCTTTCACTACACTCCCTCGTCCCAAACTCCTGGCCATCACTTTCATCAGCCCTCATACTCATTTCCTTGGGATAACATCATTAGCACCAAGATAGCAAGCGCGTCCCCATAACAACTTCCGAACAATTGGAGGGTAGTTTCCCTATGCGTCCAACCGTTTTGTATTCCTACCTGTTGTCAAGTGTAACCGAATCTCTCCACGTGTCCTTGTTCCGCAAAAGTCCACGGTTTGCTCTCACCGTTAGTCTGAGTGATCTCTTCGGTATTTGTCACCCACTTTTCTCTCTTTAGGGAGGCGGGAGAACCGGCTGTGTATCGAGTCCGGTTTCACGACCTGAGGCAACACACAGCTCACTCTCACTGTCTCTCTCTCTTTTCTCCCCTCATACTGTGTGACAGGCCGATACTTCCGCACTCACGCAACTGTCACACTTCACACACCCCTAGCACTTCCGCAGCCTTACGCACAAGCCCCTCTGATCTTCCTTTCTCGCTACATTCCGCTACACAAGGTACGTCCCTCCATGTTCGCTCACCCGCCTCCGCGCCACAAACTTAATCCTTACACCCTCTTATTTCCCTCTCTTTCTCACCTGTAGCATTTCTTTTCCTTCTGATGTCCTCATCCTTCCTTTGTATTGTTCTCTCCTCTCTCTCTAATTGCTCTCTGGAGGCATCTTCCTCCTGCTTTAACCTCTCAAGACGATTTTCTTCCTGTTCTTCAAATCCCTCAAGCATTCTCCGTCTCTCAACATCCATTGCGCTTCTGCTCCCTATTCTCTTTCCCCCACTCTTCTCGCTCTCCTGTGCCTAACTCACTCGCTCTAATTTGATCCTTCGCCCTTCCTTGACTCGCCTCATCATTAATTCCAGATATTAACCTTTGCCGCCAATAGCGCTGTCCAGATGTCTTTCTCTCATATCCCTTTCCATCTTTAACCTTATTCCGTCCGAATGTCTCGGCTCTCTTCCTTACCCTTACGTGCGCCGGTATTCGATTCTCTTCCTCTCTACACGCTTTTTCCCTTCTTATCTTCCTTCCCTAGACCACGAGCCATGTGAACCTCTCTGTCTCCTCTCCCTTTAAGTCACGCTTGGGGGATCACAGGGTGGTTCACCAAACTCCTTTTACTACACGTTCCCGCAATACCCTTTCATCAATTCAGCTGGCAATTCCTTGCTCACCCGTCCTTCCATAACCTCATCCGATCTCTACCACTTCCCAATCTAACATAGTGTTCTCGTCCCCCCCGTAGCATCACATCAACCCTTCCGTCTACAGTCATATTCATCAAGCTCAATAATGCGATCATCCTTACTTCGCACAGCACTCTCTACACTGCCACACTGTCGAGCCTCTCACAACTATTCTCACATACTGTTGTACCGCTCCTCGTGGTATCTCTATATCCCCCCCTGGTGTTTGTGGAATACTCATCACTGGAATCTCTGACCGAGTCACCTCGCGGAAGCCCTCCACATCACTATCATTACCTTTCATACATTTACGCAATCCCTCCTTTCGCCTAGCACCTCCCAAACCTTCCATGACAATTTGACTTACCATGTCGGACTTCCTTGGCATTAGCCCATCCTTCTGTCACACTCCAAAGGAATCATCATCCCTGGCTCTCCATCCTCCCTCTGATTGGTCCGACCAATCTCTGCTCCCTCATTGGTAAGCATGCCTCTCGCGGCTCCTATCCTCCTCTGGAATTGGAGAACCTCTCTCAGCCCTCATTGGTACGTCCTCTCTCGTCCCGTAATGCCCCATTGTATTGTAGAACCTCTTTGTTTCTCATCCCTCATTGGTACACCTCTCTCGTACCTTATCCTCCATTTTTTTCCTATATTTTGTTCTTTTTGTTTTTAGTTTTGTCTTATATTTATTTTTTGTTTTGTTGGTTTGTGTGTATTCAGGTTCTATTTTGTGGTTTGTGTTTGCATGTTTGTGTTTTGTTCGTATAGGTTTATTTTGGTGGATGTTTGTGCTTTTGGTGGGCTAGGGGGGTAATTTTTTTGGGGTGTTGTTGGAGATGTTTTCGTGTGATTTTTGTTGTTGTTTTTCTGGGCTATTTGTTTGTTGGGGTTTTAAAATATGATTTGTTTTTGTTTTTGTTTGGGGATATGTAGTTGTGACCGGAACGGTGTGGGGGGTGAGGTTGGGTTTTGGGAGGTATATAGACTGTGGATCAGTTGTTTTTTGGTGTTTGGTGTTGTTTGTAATGGTTGCGTGTTGTGAAATAGATTTTTTGGGATGCTGTTTAGTCTGTGGTTTTGTGCTTTGAGGGGTTTTTTCGGGGGCGGGTAGGGGGTTTGTTAGTATGGGGGGTGTATTTGGGTTTGGGTCTTTTTATGTTTGGTTGGGTTAGTTAGGTTTCTGTTTGTGAATAATGCTTCGATTGTAGATGTTGTTGTTATTTAGGTTTTGTGGGTTTTTGATTGTTGGAATGGGGTGTGTTTTGGGGTTTGTGGGAGCCTCGGTTCCGTTTAGCGCATTTTTTTTGGATTTTTTTTTATTTTTATGTTGTGTGGGGATGGTGTTTAGTTTCTTTTGGGTTGTTTCTGGGGATTTAGAATGGGTCTGTGGGTGTTTGGGAGATGTGGGTTGTGGGGACAGTGTGTATGTGTTTGGTACTGTTCTGGTTTTTGAGTGGGGGACTTGGTTTTTACCTTGGGGTTGGTTTTTTTTGTTTTGTGGAACGGGGGGTTGGTTTTTGTTGGATGCATGTTTGTTGTTATTTGTTGGTTGGTTTTATTTATTTGTTTTTTTGTTGTTTTTGTTTTTTTTGGGGTCTACAGTGGGGGAAGATATTGGGGTGTGGTTTATTTTTCTGTTGTATTTGTGTTTTTTTTTTTATTTTTGTTTGTTTTTGTTTTTTGCTGTTTTTGTTTTTGTTCTGTGTTGGTAGGGATTGTTTGTTTTTTGTTTTTTTGTTATTGGGTGTTTGGCTTTTTTATGTTTTTGTTTTTTGTTTTCTTGTTTTTTGTAAACACGCGTCAGCCCTCAGTGGTAGCATCCCCTCTCGTCCCCTATCCTCCATTGCCATTGCACCAACCGCTCTCATCCCTCATTGGTAACTTCCTTCTTTCTCGTCTCTTATCCTCCATTGCCATTGTAGAACCCTCTCATTCCTCATGGGTAGCATCCGAAGTTCGCCGCCTTCTGCCAATGTTCCTATGTATATTCTCCACCACACCAAGCCGTAGCCTCCAAATAACCAAAAATCCCACTCTGACACCAAGTTGTTAGCGGGCGGTATCCTGCCTTTGTTGTTGTTCTTTGCTCTAGATCGTATAGCGCAGGTAAGTTTGCACAGGGATTAATACTCACGTCTCCCGTAATCTCGAATTGCAATACTCAACTAACCCTACGTGATTTATTAGCCTCCCATGTACTATCGCAATAATCTAACATTAGATTTATTTAATTTAATTCTACCTCATTCCTTTAACACAAATGTCATGTTTAAAAGTAATTCAAATAGTTATCTGGTCACCTAATTCACGACTGGTCCTTTAATGCTCTAAATTTTGGAAATCAAATGCACTTAATTATTTGTAATTATTTTATCATTTAATCCAAGATGCCACGTTCAGACGAACAGTGAAAATTGAGATAATATCGGGTATTAGTTCCTACTGATTCCATTCACTAAACAATTGTCAAAACCAGTCCACCCAGTTTATAAGTAAATAATTTTAAGTACAATATTTCTCATAAACAATCTCAATTTTTGGATCCTCTTGTAGCCTACTCTATTTTTAATCAAGCTAACCTACTGGCGTGCATGCACAACGCCTCACAGAAAACAAATTTGAATATCAATACATCTCCATCTTCACGCGCGAGGAGAGAAATCCCAATATGTGGAAATCATCAAAAATTCGTATCATTTACCAAATACTAAAGTATAACCCTCCATAATCCCATAGCCTCACGTGATATATCATAATTGACAAGATTATCAAACTTCTTCAAGATAAAACGAGATACAAGGGCGAACTCACTTCACCGGGCTCACGACTGTCCATCCCTATGGCCCGCTCTTTTTATACGAGTGACCGTAATAACACAACAGATTCGCTGAGAGTGAATGGGGGTCAAATCCGTGACCTCCGTTTTTCCGCTTACATTGAGTACCAATCCTTGCAAAGAGCGACTTCAAACTGATTGACTTTTTGTACAATTAGTGGGGATCTCTCTCCGCTCATAACCTGGGAATTCCTGACGACCTAGAACCGGACTGTTACCACAATGGATCCCTATACCGAGTAAAATTGCATGATTTAATTCAATTTGGAGCGATGTTAACGAAAAATAAATAAACTGATTTCACAGAGTAATTCATGAACAGAACCTTTAGAATCATCAACACGCATCCTACCACGACAATTCATTCGATAAAAATCTCGCACTTTTTACATCATTTCACACCCCTAATTCTTCTAGACCCTAGTTAATGCCTGATCATTATTTAACAAGTAATAAACATGAAACTGGAAAACTTGCCGTTTGCAGCAATTAATCGGATTCGGGCCACATGACTTAGTTGAATCTACTGAATTATGCACAAGGGGGGATAGACCCTGTCCTGACAATTTAATCGCATTCAATGCAGGCTTCCAAAATAAAGATAAACCTATAATATACTCTAGTACATAAAATAAGTACCCCGTGAGGCATTATGCCACTTCCATCCCCGACAAGACTAGTGACATCCCATAGACCCTGTTGACCCCGGATGTCCTACCCTCCCCCCCCGCACCTTCCATCATGATATACCTATGGACAAGTCTGCAGTGGAGCAAATACCAGTTTTCTGAAATATTTGTGTCGGAGCTGGGGGTATGACACGATCTGCTCGATTTGGGCATTGGGGATTCCCATGCCTAAAAAATGATGCTCCGTGGACAAGTCTGTTTTAATGACTTATTGTTCAGTGGACCATATCTTGAGAACCACTCAACCAAAATGAACAAGTTTTTCAGGCAAGAGAAGATGCTCCAATTACATATTCTTAATGATAAAATAAAATTAAAAAAAGTGAAAATATCAACTTTCATTTTGGGTAAAGTTTTTACTGGGTCACCCTGTACAGTTACAGTTTTAGAGGAACCGTTCCTATGCTTTCCAATCGGTACGGATTCGATTTCAATCAAATGAAAAAAGAGTGGAAAATGTCGCTTTCATTTTGGGTAAAGTTTTTACTGGGTCACCCTGTACAGTTACAGTTTTAGAGGAACCGTTCCTATGCTTTCCAATCGGTACGGATTCGATTTCAATCAAATGAAAAAAGAGTGGAAAATGTCGCTTTCATTTTGGGTAAAGTTTTTACTGGGTCACCCTGTACAGTTACAGTTTCAGAGGAACCGTTCCCATGCTTTCCAATCGGTACGGATTCGATTTCACATACTTTAGACTGTAGGTTCAATGCCTGTGTAAGATTTCTGCATTTTCCCTTTAGGGCGAGGGCTCGATTCATGTGTAAGACTTTCTACAATTCCTCCTATTTTTACAACAACAAGTCTATTACGGGTCGAAGTATATATGTGATTTTTACAGATATTGATGAATGTATGGAAATGATTTATGACTGTCCAGTCAATGCTGATTGCATCAACACAGTGAGTTCATATGAATGCTATTGTAAAGAAGGCTACAGGAATGCATCACTATTCAATGAAACGGTATGCGAAGGTTAGGGCCTAAGTTTCCGCTTGTCAAATAGTGTATTGATAACATATTGCATTGCCTCACAATCTGTAACCTAAACTATACACCTGTTCGTCTATCTTAAAGAAACTATCAGTGATCCATCCGAAGGAGTTAAAACATTTTAAATTTTGTAGAGATAGCTTAAAAGTGGAGAATAAATATGTTGAATTCTCATAAGTTGTTTTTTTTCAAGTGAAAAATTGATAGAAATTGCATTAAGTGTCCGTACGGACAGTGATGTTTAAAGTATCCGATATTGTCTTTATTAGGTTGCTTTTGGTCCTATATCTTATGGGGTATGTTGGGATACCTAAACTTGTTACAAACATGCAGAAATCGGATTTTGATGATTTTGTTTAGATTCTGGTTGAGCAAATCACTGATGGTGCCTTTAAAGGAATGATGCATATCGCGATGGATAGGAATATTTTGTGTGCCCCATCTTACTAAATACTTACTATCAATATAGGACCTAAAGTATACATTTTTAGAAAATGACAGAATCAAAAAGGAATTGGGAAATATTAGCAAGGGCCATAAAAGTAGCAACATTTGCATTTTGTACCGTGCGTATTTATTTATATTTAACTTTTTCTCATTTTGTTTTAAATTTTAAACTAAATCTTGATTTATACCTCAAGATCTTTAAAGTATCAGGATTTTGAAGGTTTCTTTCCTTTTTTCTTTAATGCGTCTTTTTCTTCATTGTCATCTAGTAGCCTTTCACGTGAATATCAACCTCTCAAAATAAAGCATTCAGATACAAAATTATGCCAAATGATAACGAAAGTAAAATGAAAGTAATACTTATTCAACCTCTCAACTCAAATTATGTTACTTTTAGGCTGCATAAAAAGTTCTCGTCCTAGGGGTTTGAATTGAAGAGGGGTAGATTTTACATGTTTTTGCTATACAAATTCGGCAGACAATCCTGAAATTTTATTACATACGAAAACAAAAGGTACCAGATAGGCAAAGAGTATTAATAAAATAAACAATGGAAAGGTGGAAATTTCTGGGAACAAGCTGAAAATGTCAGAATTGGTGCAGAAATGTGTCCAGAATAATATACTAAAAGTCCCCAACAAGATCCTATTTGTGGTTTTTTTTCTGCATTTTCAGAAATAAGGGGGCACGTTTTGTACAGGGGTAAAATTACGAAATATTTCAATTGTCCTTAAATGTGTTCCAACATTTTGTCATGTCCAAGGATTAAAAAAGTATAGTGTGTCCTATCTAGGGCTTGTAGTTATAATATAGGTAAAAAAGGTTCAAGGTCATCCTGGGGGTAAATTTTCAGAATGGTCGGATTCTTATGAAAAGAGTGTTGTCAAATTCGTTCATCTAGTGTACATGAACACCAAATGAATATTTAAACAGGTGATGGTCATTACTGCAAAATACAGGGCCAAGTGTGATGCGGTTCTACAGGCTCTATGGGGGGCACTGCTTTCTGCTCTTATATGTCAATATTGAATCCATGTAGGTGATTTTTGAGATGACATTCTGTGTAATAATGACTCTACGAAATTGAATCTGGTTTCAATGGAAATGGATCATTTTGAAATATTTCCCCAATGGACCTTGGAAGATTTAGGTCTGTAGTACTTAAACTACAGGCTGTAGATAGGGCAAAACTATACCTTTATGATCCTTGGGACATGACAAAAATGTTGAACACATTTAAGGACAATTTCTACTATTTGTAATTCTACCCTGTACAAACTTTGCCCCCTTATTTCTGAAAAAGCACAAAGAGGATTTTAGGGGACTTGTAGTATGTTATTCTAGACACATTTCTGCACCAATACTGACATTTTCAGCTTGTTATCATAAATTTCCACGTTAAAACTAAAATTCTGGCCTAAGAGCAAAATTCGTTGACTATGTGAGGCCAAGGACAGTAGGGGGAACGATGTCGAAACTTCATAAAATTTAATTATAAAATAAAACATCTTAAAACAGTCTGAATTTTCTGAATAATTCGAATAAAATGTTGTGACTGAAAGTGTTTTTTCCCTCAAATTGTACGGCCAGAGACATATAGTGACGGACGAGAATTTATTAGATTTATTTCAATAGCTTTTAACTCTCAGATATAAACGAGTGTGAAGCGGATTCTCCCCCCGTGTGATTTAATGCAGCTGTCACAATACTCAGGGTTTTGCAGTGCACGTGTGACCCTGGTTAAGGCAATGGCAAATTGGAGAATTGCACCGGTAAGACGTTATATTTATGTGTACATTATTTAATCTGATAGCCAAGATTCAATAATTACAATGAAACATTTTTTATACGAAGTGCGGGGAACAGATGAGCGTGAGAGAGAAAGCATTTTGTTCCATGGCAAATACTTTGCTAGATTAAGTGTGCGTAGTGCAGAGGAGTACAGGACATACCAGGAGTGAATGTGATCTAAGATACAATGTCCATGCATTGGGGTATGCCCGGTTACAAAGCTGCTCACAAACCCAACGGTCTATTGTGTAAAAATTATTCGCCATTTTATTTGGCTTGCCATTCACCAAAGGTTCTCGAGAAAATGCTAAATAGCTTAATAGCTGCAATTGTATTTTGTAAAATTAAATTGATTAGGATTTCAAGATAATGGTTACATCTGTAAAAGCAAATGGGAAACGGCCTTCACATTTGTTGTGCATGATATAAAATATGGATTCGCTTTTAATCTTACATTTCATGCCATCTCCAAGCCGTCACCCTGCAGGATAATATCAAAACAAAAAATTACATTGAGTATTCATATAACTATTCACTATGGTAATCCCCTGCAACCACCACAGTTTTCAAACTGTAAAGTTTGGTACTTTTTTTTTATCACATTCCATAGATATCAATGACTGCCCGTGACCCAGAGCTCGGTGAAAACTGTGAGGACTGTACCAATACAATGGGTCATTATGTGTATCTGTTGCCTGGCTTGGGTGGGGATGGTTTTACTGCACCAATGAGATGAGTGGGGCCATACATTTTCAGGACAAACTGCAATGGACACCATTTGCTAATTGCACTGATTAGACGGAGTTTCTCTGCACTTGTCCACAGGGAATATTGGTGATGGAATGATTGCATAAGTGAGTTTGTTAGAGGTTTGGTCCAACAAACAATTTTCGCTGTCTGCTACAAAGCTTGATGGAGAGCATAGCTCACTGGTTAGGGTATTAGTTTTGGTGCGGTGTCCCCCGGTGATTTTGGTGGCGCCACTCGCTGAGGTGCTTTTCATCTCCGATAATAAGAATACTAATTGTGGTGTTGTTCTCATGTGCAGATAACCAACTGTACATGCATACCACAGTCAGTTTGGAAAGGAGTAGGGTGATTACCCTGTGAATGGACCCAATAGATTAAGATTCCAATACTTCTTTGACAAAGAATAGGGAAAGAGAATACTATCCGAAAATATAGTGTGTCTCAGCTCTGATGTATATGGTTACTTTGGAGGGACGTTTGTGTTTTTAATAGGACCATGTCCGGAAACAACCTGTAGTCCATTCTCTACCTCTGGGCAAATGATGTAATAACCTGTAGTGCTTGTAAGCGCCCGTCAAGATATGCCGTCTTTTGTGCGCGCGTGTAAAAACGCGTCGCTTTAAACCAGCTCTCGTGGTTTACTGGTGCGACCATCAAATCTCGCGCTGACGTATGCAGGATGTAGGGGACACGTAGTATAGGATGAATATAATTCACAATGAGAGATGTCCAAAAAAAAATGGTGTTCAAAGTAACACAACCTGGTTTAAAACGTGTGTATTTAATCTCATTTAGCTCTTTGATGAAGCAAACAAGGCCTGCAAAGAGGATTTTGAATATGTTTGGATACAGAGGGTTCATATTTATTGTTTATGTTTGAAGGGTACACACGCAAGGAAGTCACTGGTGTATGTGAAGGTAAGATTAAAATAGAAAAGCAAACTATTTATTGTATTTCTGTGATCTTTGTCCATTTCTTTATTAACAATTGGTTAAGTATGAATTAAAGGGGGGGGACCCCCAAACATTATCTTATCCCTAACCGCCTGTTGGAAAAATTTGTTTTCAGATCTCGGACCAATTTCCCACTAACTCAGGGCAGGGAAGGGAATCGCCCGTGAATTTTTGTCAGGTGCGTTTTGAAGGTTTAAGGGACGTTGTGGATATACAACCTAGTATTTTTTATCGAGGGGTTGGACTTCAGTAGCTAAGGACAAAGTCTAACTTCTCCCTGTAGACCATGCAGACCAACTGCGGTCTCTTTATTCGGCAAACTATCGGTATCTTATCAGATTTTCGATATGAACAAAAACAATCACAGCTTAGTCAGTCACAAAACTCAATTACATTAGGTGGCCGTTTTCATCATTCATTGGGACATGGGTGAACAACAACAAGCAAAGAGCCAACTGGCAGTGAAAATAGTCGCCCCTCTAGATTTTCAAAAATGTGTATTGTGCATGGTTGTAAAGCTTGTATATAAATTAGCCCTCGCCTGAAAGTATTAAGCCCAAATCAGGCGGCTACGGGTAAGCAGAAGATTTTATAATTAATGTCGCGACGAAATTGTCATCAGCAGACGACGCGGAAGTGGCGTTAAACACAAGCAAGCACATGCGGAGTGATTACCACGGCATGCCACAATGTTTGACCAGTCTGTGACCTTTTGGTTTTCAATATCAATGAGTCGAGTCTATGATACATTTGTTGATTAAAGTTAGGCAAAACTGGCCCAACAGTAATTGGATGTCATCTTTAGCCTCTTATTCATGTCCCTATTGTTTTTGGTATGTATTTTTATGTGGAAAATATATCCTTATTCTTCAATGGGCTTGATTATCATTTGCGAGCAATTTGAAGAAATGTGATATTTTTGAAAATGTGCCAGTGCCGCTTGAAAGCAATGGGTCAGCTCATATTTTTTTAAAAATTGTATCATTTTGTATCTTCCTATGTTACTCACTATACTCAATCACCATCATCGAGGAAACTGTGCTTGAATTACTGTTTCAGTGATGTATTTTATATCTACCTATAATTCATCCTTCCACTTATGCGTCAACAATGTGAATGCGTTTATCCTAGATATTAATGAGTGTGCTGCCACAGGAGATAAACCATGCGAATTGAATGCAAACTGTACCCAAACACATGGGTTATCAAACGGCAATTGACCAAGAAACTCATAGGAGATGGTTTTACATGCTATGGTAGTTTTAACACAGCCTTTTCAAGTATACAGTTGTGTTGATGTTTTTGCTGTAATTATAACCTTCAGGATAACAATGCTCATAACAAACACACCATAAGTGTGCAGAGAAATATCTATTCCTGAGTATCAATAGATCACGAGCTGTTAGCTGCCAGATTTTAAGTCAGGATACCTTTAGCATCGTATGGCCGTGCTATCCTTTGATACATGGTCTCAGTTTTGGTTAAATTTCCCTAGATTACGGCTTAGCATTGTATTTGGTTATGGATCGCTAGAACATGCTACCAGATGATACAAATGTGAAAAATAATATGTGGCTAGGTTCCTTACTTGTATTTAGCAGAAACAAATAGTAGTATTGAATTAATTCCATGGAGATGTGATTTTGCTGGTCTAATTTGATTAATGAGGTTATTGGATCACCTATAATCTGTTTCAAAATTAGAGGACAGTATGCATATTTCCATGGGGTGGATACTGGATGTGCCATACAGAGGACTAGTCCTTATTGCCATTCCAAAAACATATTAGTCCATATACCAAAGTTGTGCACAGAATAGCTACTGGAAACTGATTTAGTTCTTAACATAATGATCTGTATAATAAAAGACTATTGCCATTGTTGGCTGGGATGTCAAGAAACATTTCCACTTTGCGGTAATCTCTTGTACAAAGTTGGATGGCCACATAAAATTCCTCTTACCTTTCATTGTGAATGGACCGACCTAAAACATGCTGTAGTATTTATGTCATTTAATTGAAGACTGTTGATTTTGTTAAAGATATTGAGGATGCGCAGAAGATCCAAAAACACTAGTGTCCTCAAACGCTGCATATTGATAAACACGAAGGGTCTATCAGTGGGCGTGCTTACGAGGGCTATAGAGCCAGATGGATATTCTTGTAAGGTATGTTAAAGTTGTATTGTAGAAGGCTCTGTGCAAATGGTGTGAAGCATGAGATTGGTATAGCATTTGGCATATATAGAAATGCTAAAACGTTACAAATGAGCTCAAGTCCACGCTGCTTATAAGGACGCCTTTGTTATCTTAATCTCAACCAAAAGGACCGTATTTGAAATAATATCCATCTAATGGTAACCCAAAATTTTAGCAAGTGTTCAACATTCGTTTCAAAGGACGGTGTAAAAGGAGGATAGGGTCCGGCAGGAACCATAGTCGAGCTCCATAGACAGCCACGGAATAATGCGTGAAACTAAATGTGCGCATGAAGAGTCAACTGAATAGAGTGCCCTATTCTTTACCGTTGTAGGTGGACGATGAGTCCGGTGGACAAAAATACAAAACTTTTTACACCAGTACCAAATGACCCTCTTATTCAATGACCAATTCGTCATCTCACCCGAAGGTCACATTTTTTCCTGCCAATACTTCTTGATGCTCTTGTCACTTTAAGATCACGCACCCTCCTGGTGAATGATAATGTACCGCGTGTTCATCGACGTTGCTATGAAAACGTTTTGTATTGCACAATGTACATAATAATATTCAAAATAACAATATAATAACTTCACCTCCTGATTATTGATAAACAATATTTTTTGTAGTCTTGATTTGAACATGTATTTGTCGGTATTAATAAAACATGTTTAGGTACAACGACAAGTGGAAAGGTCAAGGTTATGTTTTTCCCGAAGCATCCCACTTTTATATCTATTCAACTAATCACGATTTTCTATAACCTTTCTGTTACATAGATATTGAAGAATTGGAGAGGATGATAGATAAATGTGTAGAGACGATCAAGCTAAAAAGATATTCCAGGGATAACCTGTGATTGTGAAATAGGGTGCCGACCCAAACCTGATGGGTTTGGATGTGAAGGTAAAATTTTAAAAGTGTCAAGTGGCAACTTGTTAGTTGTGTGATAGCTCACAGATATGCATGTAACTTGCTGAAAACTGCGTGAGTGTTTCTTGATCCAAATCCAAATTAGCTAGCAGTTATTTGTGTTAACTTGTGTGTTATAAGAAATAATGATTTTTCTTTGAAACAAGCTGAGAACTATATACTCCAGGAAAATAGAGCACTTCTATGTAACTGTCATGTCTAAACAAATTTGAAAGTGGCAGTTAAAAAGTGATCATATCTTACTATTTTAATAGACTGAGTTTGCTAATGTCCTCCTAATAACAACTAAATGTAAATTACCAAGAAGTTACAAAACCTCAGCAAGAAGTAAAGGTAACCCTCTGGTGACCCAACTAGGGATTACTGAAGCTTTTCTTTGATATCGGAATATGATTCTAATCTTTAAAGCTTCCAGCAACAATAAATGATTATAACTTATAATTATTAAGCCAATGCACGAAAATGAAGTTATGATTTATGTTTTACATGTGTTTTTTTTATTACGAATTAAAGTTATTGTTTCAACATTGCAAGGTAGCTTTGGAATGCAATGTGACAGACGTTGCAATCATGGTATTATGCCAGGGTCAATGGCAAATAGTATAAGGCAAACTATTATTAATACAAAAAAGGTACAAGTCAGATGTTACACAACAAGATAAGAACCACACCATACAGGAAGGGGGGAGGGCAGTACTGACAACAAAATTTACTGACATTAAATGATAAAACAAAACTTCGCATATTACAATAATAGTGCAGAGGTTTTAAATTATGATGTTCCGAACCTTAAATTTGCATTGTTTTGTCATTTCTATCACTCTTTTTTCATCTGTTTTTTTTTCTAAGATATTGAGAATGTATGTATATATTGATGACTGTAAACAAGGTGCAATAATACATATAATGACTATGAGCACCTGTTTTGAGGGATTATGTTTGATGATTGCAAGACAGGATGCGAATGTAAGTTAAATTAAGGTCTTCTTATATTTGTTTTGAGTTCTGTTGGTAAGCTGGCGGTGTGGGTGTGTGTATGGTTGTTTGTGTGTGTATGTGGTTTGGTTGTGTACGTATGATTGGAAACTATTGTCCATATTGGAAAGTTTTCAAGCCTTGTGCAGTGATTTTTCTTTCTGTTCTTCTTTGTGGGGACATTTCAAAAAAATTCATAAGGAATTATATTAGGTCCTTTATAGAAAGACTCCTTAAAATGCATTTTTTTTTTTGGAATAAGCTGCGTCACTATCATGTGCTTTCCTTTCTATCGAAGACAAACCTGTCCAACGCTTACCCTACTGTGATGCCTACCAAAATGTGTTTTGTGGGTCTTGGTGGTAAGTCTCATGTTTTCCTCTGTGGTTGCAGTCGGATCAATGTATTGTCCTGCTATAAAATAAACGGATAGATTTGAAATTCTACCACGCAAAAAAACCTTACAGTAGTAAACACTTTCAGGTGCCCCGATGTTAGAAAATGTAATTGTGACCCGGGGTAATCATGACGTTGACCTTTGTGTGTTCATTGAGCATCCTTGGTTTGTAATATGAGATTTAGGGTTGACTTGTTAAAAAACTTAACCGCCAATTGACCGGTGCTTCATGCCGGTTGCCTGTGGTTTTCATGAGTATCTGAATTGGTTAAATAATGAGATGTCGGGGTGACTTTAACTCCAACGCGACCCGCCAATGGACCGTGGTTTTCAGACGGTTGACCTTTGTATCATTGAGAATCTGAAATTTTTAAATTAAGATATTAGGGATGTCTTTAAACGCAACCGCCAATTGAACCGGTGGGGGCCTTTCATGTGGCGGTTGCCTTTGTTTTTAATTTAGCAAATCTGATTGTTAAGATGAGATTTAGGGGGCAGTTTCAAACTCAACCGCCAATTGACTGGTGGCCCAATGGCGGTTGACCCGTGGTTTCATTGAGCATATGGTGGTTTCACTATGAGAGAGTTTGGTGGCTGTTTCAAACTCACCCGCCAAATTACCGGTGGGTTATAACGGTTTGACCCTGTTTCAATTATCAGTCTGGTTGTTAACTAAATTGAGATTTAGGGAGACTTTAAAAACTCAACCGCCAATTGACAGGTGGTCATGACGGGTTTTGACCTGTGTTTAATGAAGCATCTTATTGTTTTTAATAAACTAATTGTTAGGGAAAAGGCTTTAAACACAAGACCGCCAATTGACCGTTGGTACTGGCGGTTGACCTGTGGGTTTCATTGAAGCATCTGGTTTTCTTAAAGTAGAGATGTTTTAGGGATGGCTTTTCAACGCAACGCCAATTGAAGGTGGTTCATGACGGTTTAACATGGTGGTTTTTTTATTGAGCCATCTGTTTGTTATATGAGATGTTAGGGATGAACTTTTAAAAACTCAACGCCAATTGAACCGGTGGTTTCATTGGCCTGTTGACATGTGTTTCATGAGCATCTGGTTGTTTAATTAGAAGATGTTAGGTGGTTGACTGTAACACTCACCGGCCAATTTACCGGTGGTTCCCATGGCTGTTGAACCTGTGTTTCATTGAGCATGCTGGTTCTAAATTATGAGATGTTAGGGATGACTTTAAAACTCAGCCGCCGGTTGACCGGTGGGTTCATTACGGTTTTTTTGACATTGTTTTCATTGAGCATCTGGTGTTAAATTTATGATATTTAGGGATTTGACTTTAAACTCACCACCAATTGACGTTGGTTCATGGCGGTTGACCTGTGTTTTTTCATTGAGCCATCTGATTGTTCAATTAATGAGATTGTTAGGATGGCTTTCAAACTCAACACCGCCATTGACTGGTGGTTCAAAGGCGGTTGACCCGTGTTTTTTCAAATTGAGCATCCAGTCTGAGTTGTTATATGTTTAGGATGGCTTTAAAACTCACCGCCAATTGACTGGTGGTTCATGGCTTGTTGTACTGTGTTTTCATTGAGCAATCTTGGTTCTTACTTTAAATTATTAGATTGTTAGGGTGGCTTTCAAACTCAAACCCGCCATTGAACAAGGTGGTTCATGAACGGTTAACATGTGTTTCATTGAGCATCTGATTTGTTTATATATGAGATGTTAGGGATGCGTTTCAAACTCAACCACCAATTGACTGGTGGCTCTTGGTGGTTTACCTTGTGTTCCTTGAGGAATCTGAGTGTTTTAAATTATGAGATGTTAGGGATGGCTTTAAACTCAAAACGCCATTGACTGGTTGGTCATGGCGTCGACCGTGTTTCATATGTGAGCATTGGTGTTAAATTATTGAGTGTTAGGGGATGGCTTTCAAACTCAACGCCAATGGACAGGTGGTCATGGCGGTTGACCGTTTTAATGGCATCTGATTGTTTTTTAAAATTATGAGAGGTTAGGGATGACCTTCAAACTCAACCGCAAAATAACCGGTTGGTTTATAACGGTTGACCCGTTGTTTCATGAGCATTGTTGTTAAATAATGAGATTGTGAGGGGTGACTTTTAAAAACTCAACCGCCAATTGACAGGTGGTGGTTCATGACGGTTGACCTGTGGTTAATTGAGCATCTGATTGTTAACTAATAGATGTTAGGGATGCTTTAAAACGTCCAATTAGCCAATGACGGTGGTTATGGTGTTGACAGGGTTCATGGGCATCGGGTTGTTAAATATGAGATGTTAGGGATGACTTTAAAACTCAACCGCCAATTGTCGGTTGGTTCATGGACGGTGACATGGTGTCATTGACATCTGGTGGTTAAATTATGAGATGTTTAGGATGACTTTAAAAACTCAACCACCAATTGACCGGTGGATATGGCGGTTTACCTGTGTTTCATTGAAGCATCTGTGGTTGTTAATTTATCGATGTTAGGATGGTTTCAAACTCAACCGCCAATTGACAGGTGGTTCATGGCGGGTGAACATGGTTGAATTGAGCATCTGGTTGTTAAGTATGAGATGTTAGGGATGGCTTCAAACTCAACCGCCAATGACCGGTGGCTCATGGCGGTTGACTGTGTTTAGTGGAGCATCTGGTTGTTAAATTATGAGATGTTAGGGAAGGCTTTCAAACTAAACCGCCAATTGACTGGTGGTCATGGCGGTTGACCCGTGTTTCATTGGAATCTGTGTGTAAAGTATTGATATGTTAAAAATGGCTTTTCAAACTCAACCGCCAATTGAAAGGTGATTCATGGCTGTGACCGTGTTTCATTGAGACATCTGGTTAGGAGGGCCGTAACACTACACCGCCAAATGATGGTGGTTCATGGTCGGTGACCGTGTTTTACTGAGATCTGGTTGTTAAATTCTGAAGCCAACCTTTATTTATTACAGTGGTGGAGCCGTGCGATTTAAAGTGCATGAAGCGTTGGTGTTTCAAGTGGTAATAATTCGGAGAGTAATGAAACCTTGCCAGTGTATCAGGGGATTTGAACGAATAAAATTAAAACTCATTGTGAAGGTAAGTGATTGATTTGGTCCTTCCTAGAAATTATGTTATTATTACATTGGTTTTATTATTTTTAAATCTTTCTTTAATTATCATATTTTTTTTAAAAATGAAACGTACTTCAACCTGCTTAAAATTAAAAGAAAAGTGTATTAATATTATTCAAATGATCATAATGTGCATTAATTATTCATGTAAAAAAAACAATTTTGTTTTCGATGGTGATAAATGTATGTGTAGTTTCCATTTTTACTTTTATTTACGTGTGTTTAGCTTGGTCCTTTATTTTTGTATGTCTGTAGATATTGATGAATGGCTTTGGATCGATAACTGGTTGTTCTCACAACTGCAGCAATACAATTGGGAGCTATATTTGTGTTGGTGTTGAAGGTTTACGTTGAATACGGCGGATCTGAGAACGTGCATAGGTATGTATAAAGGCTTCAAAACAATTTTCAACAAATCGTGGGTTTTTTTTGGCAATACATATTGCTTGTCCCATATATCACTATTCATTGTGTGAAATAAGGTAAGCTCAATCGAAAGTCCTTCATATAGAACATCACAACTTTGTTATAAATTTCCGGAGCCGGAAATTGGTGTTATACACGGTATCTTGTTATACTGAGGCATAAATGTTTACTGCATGAAAAACTAAAAATATATTCATGACGAAAATGAAAAATCCGATCATCTCTAAAATTTAGCATTTTAGGGACTATTTTTAGTGCTTGATGACTCCTTTTAATTACTCTTAAACATTAATAAGATTCTTTTTCCATGAGATATATTGTAGAAGCCAGAGAACAGTAAAATATTAGAGTAGGAGGCCTATTTTTTAGAACACACAGAGGTATTTGTTTAACAAGCAAAAAGAAAAAGAGCATGTTTCGTAAATTAGACCAACAATCAAAATTAACTTTAAATATCATAAGTTACAAAATGTAATTACAATTGATTCGTGCCAGTTCATAGGCGTTAAATACAGGGAGATGGGGGATACTGTATATCCTCCCAATATTTTTTGATGAGGGGAATAGTTCATCGTCATCTCCCAATGTTGACGCTTGCCCATGTTGTTTTTTTACCAAAATAACTTATACGGATGTATCATGAGCCATCTTTTTTGGATTAGGTCAAGGATTCCAACAATCTTCCATCGTTGGGATTTTATAATATTTTCCCAAATTAAATAAACTTCCACAGTTTACCGAACGCCAACGCAGATGCGTTTACTTTCCTAATGCAAATTCTACATTCCAAATAAATCACATCGCATGGCATCTCACAACATGCATACATGTCTTGTATCCGCTTCTGCGAGCTTCACCTACACAGAAATGATAGGGAGCATATATTCAACTTTTATTTGACAGCGTTTTGTTTGAAACGGTCGAGGGTCAGCGATGTGTTCTGTAGAAATACAAGGTATAGTCTTGTCTTGATTATTATAAAGAATGAAATCGCTTTCTCTATTTTATTTTCTACAAGATATAAATGATGCGAAGAGAATTCCACTTTTGCTCTGATCCAACAGAGTATGTCATAACCTCCCTGGAGGAGTAATGTGTATATTTGCGAACAATGTTTTTATTTTAATGGTTTGCCCTGCGTGTGAAGGTAAGAATAAATACATTTTTGCTTACGCCTTCCATTTTCCGTCAGGGTATACAAAGCCTACAAACACTGAACAGAAGCGGCACATAAAATATAGTGTTTAAGATGCTATTAATGAACAGCAAACAGATTAATATGGATTTGGTCATCATCACAATACAGATTAGTGAAATTATGAAGGGATCAAGCGAGGTAGCATTTGTTTACTCACGAAGCTAATAACGAAATGGGTGCCACCTTGTGAGATTCTATCCATCATTTAGCACCTTTTAAGCAAACAATCAAAATACATTTTAAATTTTTAAAAGTAGCTTCCAAAGATCCATATTCAAAGGGACTGTTTAAGTTGCCTCTTCATCAAATTGTTTGATCTTTTTCTTACAGTTTTGATGATTGTAACAAAAAATGGACATTGCAGGCGACATCAATGCTAAATGTGACAATATAGAAGGCGGATACAACTGCATTTGTAGGCAAGGATTATCCAGAATGGTGCGGACTGCATAGGTGAATTACTTAACATCGTTGTTTTGTCGGGATTTCAATTATTTGTCCGCAGTTTGAATAGAAATTCGAATGTTACCTGGCCGTGAAATGGGCTTGGTCTTGTATTTGTGCACTTTTTTCTTTCGTTTCTTTTCTCTTTCCTCTGTCATCAGAGGTCCTGCACCTCGACCCTTTAACCGATTTCACATACTTAGTCAAAAGCAAGCATCGCTGACCGCACCGCTTCTAAGAGATTTTGGCCTGAAATTATGCTTCAGGAGCATATGCTCCAGGAGCATATGCTCCTGGAGCATATACTTCTGGATCATATGGTCCTGAGCGCTGGTCCCTGGAGCCTTAATAATCTGGAAAAATATTCAAGTCAATATGCTCCAGGAGCATATTTGAATACGCAAATGGTCCAGGAGCATATGCTCCAGGAGCATATGCTCCTGGAGCAGTATTTGACAGAATATTTCTCCCATACTCCAGGAGCATATTTGCCATATCTTCCTGGTACCATTTGCGCATTCAAATATGCTCCTGGAGCATATTTGACTTAGAATATTTTTCCAGATTAGTTATGCCTCCAGGACCATATGCTCCAGGAGCATATGCTCCTGGGCATAATTTCGGGCCAAAATCTCTTAGAAGCGACCGCACCACTACTCCGACCATGACCAGTCTTAGGGCTAAGGGTTACACAGGCAAATTAAAAGGTGCATTCTTTGAAAATCTACCAATACTTTGCCTCAAACAATTAATACTTTGTCACCAAATATGCTTCAGAGAACGTAGCCCAATAATGCTCGATAGGCCAAAGAATTGTTACGGCTAGGTTCGTAGTCTTTGACTACAGTCATGTCTAGTTTATTTGGTAAAAGTAGATTGGTTAAAGGTTTGTGCTTCGAATGTTTATATATGACACGCACACAAGGAAACCTCGGTACTAAAAAATCTTGAGCAAGGAGTGAGACCAATTGTTTCCTTTCTGTGGATTATAAAAAAATCGATATATGATATATATTTTGTGGCACACCCATTCTTTTTTTTCAAGGTCATTTAAAATCAAATTGGTCTGTGAGTGACTCTTTCAAATCATTAATTTTCATAATAAATCAGAGTAAAGATAAAATTCACATGCATGTGCCTATGGTGTTGGCAGGAAGGTTCATAATATACTTTCAGTCAACCCATATTTATGTATAGATAATGAATGTCAAGAGATCACAATTGTGTTCTGTCAATGCTGACTGTACCAACACAGATGGCTCATATATTTGCTCCTGTGATGAATGGCTACATTGTGATGGAATAACTTGCATGGGTGAGATGGAAGAGCTTAACCAAAAAAGAAACCAAACCAAATATTATGAATTTCTTGTAAGTACAATCTCACGTTAAATAATTAATTGTCTCTGTAATTCCACGTGAATTGTAATATATATTATATATTATATATATCTATATATATATAATATAATATAGATATAATATATAATATATATATATATATATAGCTGTGCTCAATTAGATTGTAATATTTTAAAGTAGACACAAGATGTCGCTAAGTATACATTTAATATGACCCTGTTTGTCATGTTCAGTATCTCCCTGACAGTGTTACCCACCTCGCGGTGCTTCAATGATAAGCTAAAGTTCTCGTGTTTAGTAACAGAATAACTGATGCATACTCATTTTGTAATTTACCTAATTGAAATTGCAGATGAAACGAATGTGCTCTTGGTTGCAGATGAAGTGTGATGTTTAATGCTATCTGTAACCAATACGAAGGATACCACGACTGCAATGCAATGATGGATATTATGGAATGGATTGTATTGTGCAGTAAGAGATTATAGGCAGATGTTGCAACAAGTATTCACGTTGTTATATGGCCTCCATTTTTCTGATTACACTCTCAAATATTATTTTCTGCAATTTTATTTGAGAAAAGATTTTCTCCCGGGAAAAGCACTTTGTTTTACTATAAGAGAGAAATGGAATACCCCTAGTTTGTTTTTGCAACTCCCTGTTTTAGATTGCACAATAGGGGAAGTGGTGAATTCCCCACGGATGTAACTAAGAAACTTGTTTATGTTTTGAGATCAAAATATGTCAGAACCTAGGAATTCCCCCACAAAGTTATATATATATGAAGTGATGTAATTCGGGTGATGATTCAATTGGTCAGCTAGTGTAAGTGTCTGTTTATATGCAATGAGAATATGGAGTGATTATTGTTAGAAAGGAATCTATCTGTGAGTAGTTAAAATACTATCACTGGAAGGACTCTCGCCAGCCGTTGAAACTACACATGAGCTGAATTAGAGCTCCTGGAGCTATACCAGTAATAATTATAGCTAGTTTTACCCTGCACTTAAAGGACATACATCAAGTACCTAGTGCCAGGATAATAATTCCATGTGAGCAGAGTTGCTGGAATTATTCTACTGTCATCGTTGAAGCCGAAAGTGTGGGAATTCAAAATAGGATTCCAAATGCGGACAGATAGAAATCGTGGTGATTATATTGGACTGATATCCTGTGATTTGTATTATCGTCGCGGGACTTAATTTAACATTGTCGTTCTTGAACTGCTGGACCACAAGATTACCTTCAGGACTGAGAAGATCCCGTGGAATATTAATACAGAGGAGTTTGTATGACAACTTGTGCGCTGTCATTTGAAGTCTTCGCGTGAGGACTTCATCGTTGAACTGACAAGCTTCTTCGTGGGACATTAGTGGACATTCTTGAGGACAATAAGCTCAGTTATATACATTGTGTGTAATTGTGTGATTTTGATTTATGTACTTTTGTTTGGACATACCAAATTTTGAACCAAATCAAGTAAAGCTCATTAAAGTCTGTTCTATTATATAAATTACGACTCACCGTTCATCTGCCCGCACAAGGCTCATTATTTGTGTTTGAAAGGATTTCTGACCTTGGAGACGTCTACGAGTACGTCATAACAACATGTATATAATATGATTGAGTTAGTAGATTTATTAATGGATCGCGAAGAAGATCTTCCGCATTTGAAAAAGGTATGAAGACGTATTTGCATTGTATTGCTCTCTTGCAGATTCTATTCCAGGCTTTAACTTCTGTAATCAATATCTGGGAAAGCAGTTCATTATGTTTCACACACATATGGGTTTCTGTTGACCTAAATTGCAAAATGGTGAATACAGAGTCAATGGACTGATGTAATCAATGTATATCGGTTTATAATTCCTTTTTGTTTATTAAATTCAATCTGAAATTGCACAATCTGATTTCTTTGCATTGGCTTCCCTGTTGTTGTTTTTTAATGCATTCACAATGGCTCATTGCAAATGCATGCCAGATTATTAACAAATGTTAAAGGAAATGGCAATGATGGACCTTAGTTTCATGATTGATTTTGTATCTTTCTTCTAGATATAAATGAATGCAAGAATATAGCAGGGACCGAAGATGATTGCCCGGTCAATGCTTATTGCAACAACACACTAGGTTCCTTTGATTGTGTCTGTAATCATGTATCTGGTGGTAATATACTGGTAATAAAATTGATATCATTAATCACCCGCATTTTGTGGTCACGTCTGGGTTTACTAATGTTGACACTTTAAGACTTTCTCAAATTTACCAGAATATTTTAAAATTTCTTTCTACAAAATATAAACAAATTAAAAAACCAAAAAACATTAAAACATTTAAAGTTAGCCATTTCTTTTGCAATATAAACATCCCAACGGGCTTTTTAAACCTAGTAGACCCTCTCCCTCTTCCTTCCATTTTTCTGTCCTTAATCTGCTACTTCTGTCTGCTCGCGCTGCCCATGTTGTTTTTCTTTTCCTTTTTTGCAACGTTCTTTGTCATTCCCCCTTTGGGTCTTCCCACTTTTGCCCTCTGCTGTCCCATGTTAGGGCGACTCTTGGTATGTCATTCCTTTCTATGCGTAGTACATGCCCAATGACTTCCAACGCCTGTTTTTGATTATTGCACTTTAATCGCTTGAATGTTTGCACGTTGTTCTATTTTTTTCTGTTTGTGATCTATGGCCAGTTATATTTTAGTATTCTTTCTTCTCAATACCTTATGTAGAAACGTGTCATTTTTTTCGTCACCTTTAGTTATCTTCCAATCATTTTAATTATTATTCTGCCCATCACCTTCGCTACTACTGATAATAATGTGATCCCTCTCCAGTTGCCACAATTTGCCAGGTCCGCCTTCTTTTCCAAGTTGGATGATAAGTCCCTTCTTCCAGTCCTCTGGCACCATTTTGTTCATCTGCCATCAGATTTCCACCCCCTACCTTTACCATCATTGCAACTTTCTGGTTGCTTCATACACTGTCATTCATTTGTCCCAATTTCAGCTGCTCGTTGCTTTTGCTACATTATCTGCCCAGTTCCTTTTGTCTTGTCTTTGTGGATCTCTTCACTTCTCTATCATTTCTTGTGTATTCTACTTGCCACTTTTCCTCCTTCAATTCTTTGAGACTTATGTTGCTTCCTTCTTTACTTTAGCTCTCTTCTTTCCTCGATTAGCTACCAGCTGTCCTGTGTGCTTATCCATGGTTTTCTCCAACAACCTCTTTAGCATTTCGTTTGTACAACTATTCACATTCTCCCCACTTGCTTCTAACTCATGCTTTTCATCTCTGGTTCTAATTGCTTCCATCAGCTTCAATTAATTTTCTTCAGTCTTAAATTTCTGCTGGATTTCTGGAACTTTCAGTGTGTTCACTTAGAGCTGAAAAGAGTTTTGTCTTTTTGGTCCGCCCTGTCCAATTTCAGCAGTCTCAACTTTGGCTATGCCCACCATCCGTCAGTCATAACTTCACGGACCCGTGTAGAAAACTTTCTTACCCGTGGTAGAAAACTTTCTTACATAGATGACCCAAGAATAATGATAGAATATTGTGAATTTTTACAAATTTTTCTAACTCAAATAAAATATGAGCCTCCTTAACTACCTATCGCATATTTTTTTAATTTCCTAAGTGTATTTTCCCTGATCATATAAGATATAAAAGTAACATGTAACTGTAAGAAGTCTTTATCATATTTTTGTCATTTTGTAAGAACAAATTCAATAATCCTATTACAGTACAAGATTCATTATCAATATCCCACTTCATGTCACTGAATATGATAATATTGGCTAAAATGCATCATGGTTGTGTTTCTGGTTATTATTAAATCAGCTTCATTATCATGCGCTGGTTTATAATCTAATTATTAAATCTGAAATGTCGAGACAATAACGTGGTAATTATTGTTTATATCCAACAAAGACATTGATGAATGTTGTTTCTCCTTGTGTTTGACTTAGCTGACTGCCCCACTACCGATGGTGTCCTATGCCTGCAGTCTGGTCCAAAATGGTTTCCGTGGTGATGGGTTTGAAGACGGATTGTGTACTCTGGACAATAGATAATGTGAAGAGAACACTTTAATTGTAGTGAGAATGCACGCTGTGAGAATTTAGACGGTTTTTCCTACAATGTATCTGTAATACGGATACTAAAAATGGCAGACAATGTTCAGGTAACTATATTCAAGTTCCCGATTATTTCTTTTCGTTTATTTAATTTTGGATTTTTAAATTCCCCAATAGTAAGGACGCTTCAAAACTCGAAGCATCGGCCTGATCTCTGGTTCCGCCGGGTTTCTGATTTTTTTTTTTTTTGGGGAAAAAACGGGGGTAGAAGTAATATAGTCCTCCGTTAACTCACATTGTCCGCTACAACGGTAAAGAATATAACACTCGATTCAGTTGCACTTCTCGCAATTTAGTTCACGCTTTTTATCCGCTTTTTCTATGAGCCCGGACTGTGGCTCCCGACGGACTAAATTACTTTTTTGTTCTAAGCAATAATACAGGTAAACAGTCCATAAATGCCTGCCGAGTAACCACCGGTTGAGTTTTGAAGGAACGTCTTGCCCGTTTAAACTATCAGGTGCTAGACTGGAAAAGATGCGTGCCATTCCAAAGCTATAAGTACCATGTTTCCAACGTCGGTTCATTTTCTAGCGGAATCGCCCTAACCATATTCCCTTAAACCCAATGCCATTTTTAGCTATTTTTTTCCACTTTTCAAAAATCACGGATCGGAACCCATGCTTGTGTTTTAAGGGGGAAATTGCTCCCAGATTTAACAAGCACCTGTGCACAACTCCAGATTTCCTGTTTCCACAAGTCCATCTTTCATTGTTGTTTCGCCATTATAGGTTACACATTAAACTCACTTATACACAGTAGTCTATGGGGAAAATGGCAACTTTTAGCATGTTTTCTTTCACATTTAAAACTCTCACGAGGAAATAGAACAATATCACAACACACAGTTTTCAGCTACAAATTATCAATAACCAAATTTTTTAACATATGATGAACCATAAAAAAAAAAAAAAAGAATTGTTTTTTAGTTACGAAAATCACTAAACTCGCCCGAACGTCAACCGGCAACACTGATACTCTATAGTCGGCGCCAAAGCTAGTAATTGCAAATCAATTAAATCAAATTCACTTCCAAAATGCCACGAAGTTTGAGAAAAACATACCCACTCTCTACCTACCATGCTCATAATGAAATGCCCTCACTTCTCAATATAACTATTAGTGTCATTTTTAGACTTTGAGAAGCACTTTTATCCCGATTCCATGCAAGAAATTAGTCCACCCAAGATTTGTTGATCCTTACGTACGGCAGCCAGGTTAGTGGTGTATACCTTTATGATGCACGCCGGGGCTTTGCACGCATCGTTTGTTTCAGGGTTTCAACACAATACCCAACACTCCACAACCACATCTATAAGGTCACCTTCTCGGTTACGGTTTATCCCGTATATGTTTACGTCAAGGCAGAGAGTGTTATTAACCAATCCAATAGTCATGGCAAAGGCCCATGTGTTCTGCACAAAATCACATGTCCGCACTTGGATGAAATGCTCAAGGAAGTTTAGAACCACAGACATTTCATGATCATGACTAAAATAATGTGTCGTGGTCTAAACATTGTAAAAGTATGGCATTATGTGGACTCAATAAACCCTCTGTGTACAAGGTAGGACACTACTCGGGCCAGAATTCTGCGAATTAACAAACGCGCGCGTCGCTCGTTGCGAGTACCGCGTCTAAGTGCAACCCCGATGGTTGTGTGCAGTTTTGCGGAAAGCGGCGTACGTTCTTAAATCTCCAAGAAATGTGGCAAGAGTATAGGTATGGGGACCCTTAGTCTCTACATCGGCATTTGTCTTAATGACAAAATTTTTCATGTTAACTAAAACCCAGGGATGAAGGTAACCCATTTGCAAACAAATTATTTCATTGTTGATCTTTGTTGCATTTTGATAACCCATCTATGACCAAAAGTCCTGAAATAATAAAAGAGTGTCTGACTCAATTAGAAGCCCCCTCACAAAAGAAATCCGCCCGTATAAAGCATAAATAATTGTTACTTTTGTTGGCCTTTTTCTTAAATTCCACGATTTGCTTCAATATTATCTGTTAATAAACAGAACAGACCAGATGCCGAACGATGAGATTGAGAAGAGCAAAATCGCAGGTCCAATAAGAATATTTCAAAAGAATTCATCAAGAAAAATGTTTTCAAAACAATATTTAGTATCAACATATCTTGACGGGTCCCCTTTGGTTTTTATATCACTGCTAGATATGGCCCAGATTTGGGCGATTCCATTTTGCACAAAATTGCATCAGCATATTTTATGTAGGCCTATCAAAAAGAGCAATTCAAATTGCAGAATTCACAATACTCTGCGACTGCCAGTGTCTAGCTCTAGTGTTTACCCTAGATAGATTTGCAGACATTCGGGTCGAGATCTACCAGAGATCCTAAATAAATCGGGATAGGGCACTCGATCAACGAGGTGGAGGCATATGTGACTCAGGAGACTTAGGATGCTATTAGGTGACTCATCGAAAATGGTGGCGCTATTACTATCGATATCGAATACCTATGGGCATTTTGTACACAGTTGCAGTTTCACCCGCCTGGATCTACTTCCTCCAGTAATATGGTTACACCTATGACAGTTATTTCAAGGTTCAGTGAAAAATATTTAAACATATTAGAAATAACGATTACAAGCATTGAAAAGACAGACCTAATAACTCTGCTAAATTACTGATAAACCTATATTAAACATAATGTTATGTATTTTTATACAAAAATGTAATGTGTTTTAGTGTAACGCATGTAATAGAGTTATCGACCGCACTTATATGATGCTTTTTGAAATTGACAGGACTTAATGAGTAAAACAAATACTTTTCTTTCCTTTTCTTAAGGATTCAAAGCGCAGAGTCATATCGATAATTTTGGGATGTATTTGGGTATGTTGGTTATAAAAAAACATTTAAAAAAACGAAAAGAAGATCGTCCGAACTGATAATTACACACAACAATTAAATATAATATGTTGAAAATCGATTAGACCAGTGGGCCATGCCATTGAGGAAACAGAGTTTTTGGACGGTATTGACGCTGATTTATTTTATTAAATATATCGGCTTATTAACCATAAAGAAACAACATCAACCAAAGTCAAGCACTCCATTGCCGGATGGGCAGGCAGACAAGACAAAGAACAAATAAATATAATCAGACGAGAAAAAGAAAAATCGCATGAAGACTACAAATATCGGTATTGTTAATTCTAAGTACGTATAATTGAAACTTGTGTACTAAAAATCTTCACAAATGGTCTTGTATATTTTACACGCATACGCATTTCGATGGACGCCTCTGTCCGACGTACAGATGTAGAAACAGTCATTGTGAACTCTTCGCATGCGGATGCTAGTGGCAATCGACCAACGCATTAATTTTTTTCAATTTGTTTTATGTTTTTGTGTGTGTGAAAACCTTTCAAAATTATTTTCACATGGACATTTCCACATCCCAAATGTATTGAAATCAATCCAAACACGCCCTAGTCCTTGGATTTTTTGATGGTTCCTCAAATGACCTGCAAATATTAGGGAAACCGTCTCATATTCACCTGATTTGTGTGTTAGTGAACTTATCACAACAATTGCCCAGCACGGAGAGAGTTAAAGTTTTGACTTTTGTTTATATTCCCCAAGATATCAATGAATGTGCTAATGAAGAAAATGAACAACTGTCCATGTGTGCTTAGTGTTTCAAAACCAGCATGGTTCTAGTGGTGTGAGAATGTGATGAAGGTTATGAAGGAGATGGAGTAAATTGCAATGGTGATGTTTGCACTAATCCATAAAATTAAACCTAAGATATTAACTCCAGAAAAAATGCATAGGTGTAATTTTATTAGTGAAACACTGGTGGTTAGATTATAATGGTAATACAGCTAACAGATATCATCAAATACAATAATAATGTTCACCTATTTTGTTTTAGAGTGAACACTTAATTTTTATGTTATTTATTATTATTTATAACATTCGGCATTTGCCAGGCAGAACCCAATATTGCTATATGCATTAAATTACTTAAAAATATTAAAACCTTTAGACAGACCGGGTGCAACTCGGAGCACTAAATTAGTTTTAAATAATTACTACAAAAAAACTTTAAAAAATAAAAATAAAAAACTTGTAAAGTCCTTTATCCTTTCTTTAAGCAAACTTGAAGGCACAATATAGAGGGTAGATGAGATTTTGTCAGAATTTTTTAAGAGTGAAAAAGTGAAGTGGTATGGAATGGATGGAAAGCCCGCTAAGCTAACATTATGTACTGTCACAACTGGGGGAAGATTGCGGTTGTCCAGCTCTTATGAAAGGATCACATTTAATTATGACAAAGCAGAGCAAACAAACAAAAAATTACCAATATCGACACAGTTTGATTAATTTGATTTTGATTCCACTAGACTATCATTTAAGAAATTTTATTGTGTGCAAGTTGTTTTCTTTAAAATCTAGTTATGGGCAATAGAGGGCGCTATAATCACAAATTGTGATCTTTGTAGGCCTATATGCAAGATTCCCACAATGGATTTTTATGCTTTTTCAAAGGGGTAATACATGTATCTCTGCCATGTCGCGACCTATATGCAGTTGCAAAATTGTGGTCACCACTGCTTAAAATTGTTATAAAGCAAAGATGGCGATTTCCAGTTTCAAAAACAGAAGCACGATGAAAGAAACGAACAAATGGCTGTCCTACTCCCTTTTTATAACTGAAAAAACATTCATATTTAAATAATAAACCTATTATAATGATTTAGCAAGGTCAACAAGCAATGATAATAGGTTACTCTCCTATTTTTAATGTTTACCATAATATTTGTTATTTACTCGTTAGATGTTGATGAGGTGAGAGTATGGGGAACTGATAACTGTGTTGCATTCACAACTTGGTGGTATTTGCACCAACACCATAAGGGGTCTATACTTGCAATTGTTCAGAAGGATTAATTAAAACGGAAATCTTTGTGACGCGTGAGTCAGGTGATAGCACTTTGAAAGCAGCCATGGTGTGAAAAATGTTTGTTACTATAACTTCTTAAGTATTGTTGCATACTATAGGAAATTATACTTGAATTCAAAATTAACATCGGTTGCGGAGTATGTAAATGATTTCGCAAATGTCTGCGACTCCGATTTTTCAGATCTAATTCTACTTGTCTTTGACTTACACGGGCACTTCAGGCCGATTGGGGCCAATCTGGCAGTTGGAATTAAATGTATGATTCATCAGTTAACTTCCAGTCAATCCTGAATGGGTACATAACAAGTATTTTGGAAAAAAACTGTGCCGGGCCGGAGTATGATTTTTAAAGAGTTGAAGCAACTAAAGTAGACAATTAAGTATAAGCACTTGGTTGTTTCTAATTGGGAGTGGCACGGTTTCTTGGTAAACGTTGTTAAAGTATAGAAATTAATATTACTCTCAGATTAATGGATATGGTATTGGAAGTGTATGCCATTGTAAAAAGTGGAAGATTGCAATTTGCAAAATAATGTGGCAAGAAAACATTTTTATTACAGAGGTTTCACTTAATTTAACAAAACAATTTTGGTATGAAAATACATTTTGATACAAGAAATAATAAAATCATGAATTTGTTGATATTATGGTTATTAAAGGGGATATTTAGAGATTATTTTGGTGGAGAATATGACAAGAATAATGCCAAAAATGTTTTTTCGGCGTAAAAACATGAAATGGCTGAATACAAAATAGGGATTTCAAAGCGCCAAATTAGGTTTATATCAATTTTGATAACGCTGTTTGATGGCTTTTTCGATAAAAAAGGGTATTTAAACACAGGATTTTTCGACCGATAAATGGACTTGAACCCAGCTTTCTGATGAAAAGCCAAGTTAAGAAAAATAATTGAAAAAAAATGATCATGAATTCGATTTAACAGTTTGCCCATACACTGCATTATCAAAAACACACCTTTTCTCCGATCGATAAACCTGTTTTTTTCGATTGACATGGTTTTGAAAACCTGGCTTATCCAATCAGCAGCCTGGATTTGCATTTAAAAACAAATCACTTTTAAAAGTTTTTTTGACGTTCTCGGTCGCGAAACCAAGTTTTTTTAAAAGAAAATTTCCAAACCTGGAATTATCATAAAAACCATAAAACCAATCCAAAGGAGTGAAGACGTTTAGCTCAGAGAAGTCCTTTCTTCTACGCTGCCAAAGATATCGTACTTTCAATAAGATTTTTGCCATTGCATTTCAAATTTTTTATTTACACAACTGCTGAAATACAAGGCGAACCGTATTTACGCGATGCTAAATATGTCCCCGCCGAATGCGCGATCATAACATGTGACAAGCAACTACAACACCCCATCCCTCCCCAACAACCCCAACACTTTGCTCCACCGCCTCCCACAACCCGCAAGGCCCCCCCCCCTTACCACCCGCAACAGACCCAACACGCCCGAACCCACACCCCACCAACCCCCCAACACTCTGCAAAACCCCACCCCTGCAACAAGCTTAGATACTTAATTTTACGCTACAACTATCAGGTCGAGAACTCATCAACCCGCTTCTTCTGTTCCACCAAGTTACATCTTTGTCGCCCTTACGGAACCCAGATAAATTGTATACACTGTGGGTTAAACATTTTTAGGCAACGGACTAACGGACTAACGGACGAACAGACGCTGCGCTGCTCATTTTATAGTCCCCCGTTCCGATCTTGTTCGGCGGGGACAATACTGGGACTCTAATGGGTTTCACAAATGTCACACTACTTTCATTCACAATTTTGGGCCTGTCCACTTTGGAAGAGGTAGTTACTTATCACAAATATAAGGGAGGTTGCCCCCCCCCCCAATGGGTTTTTTTTTTAAGTTTTTTATTCTTTTTGTATTTTTCAATGTGCATTTTTTAGGCTACTACATGATTTTACAGGTATTGATGCTATAACTTTAAACGTACATTTTAAGCCCCTATATAGTACATGTATTCTGAGAGCATATTCTCTGCAGATTTCAGAAATTATACACTTGGCTTCATCATACCATGGTGACTCAAAAATATACAGGTGCAACGGGCAAAAGAAGTAAGAAAAGGTATTCAGTTTATGGGTTTCACCACCCTAAACATACAGTGATGATACAATATTTATGCACAATTTTAAAATCATTTAAAAATTGCCCCCAGCCATGTACAACTTTTACTGGGACAATACTTCCATTACACAACGATACATGGTGGGGTGGTCCAAATTAATGCGAGATTTCTTCTATCCTCCCTAATCTGGTACTGAATATAATATTTTCATGATTGAGATGTGTTACTAGATGTAAAATCACAAGCTTCATTATGAAAGTTTGAAGAGAGAGATTCGACAAAGCGTTTTCGTGAAAATTGCCTTTTTTGATCAAAATGGAAAGGCCAGAGAGGTGCCTTTTTCAGATTGTCGCAAACATTTGTGTTTTCTAGATTTTTAGTTTACTGAAGTAAAGAGGAGCACAACCTAGACCTGCCTATGATATTTGCACCTAATATCATGCTTTGTTTGTCCGTAGCACCCATTTGTAGCATTGTTCTCCTCCGCCACATGCTCCACCGCCACATGATCCACCCCTGACTTTTAGCTTAACTAGTTACGTAAATTAGTAACAAAACTAAAATCATATTTTTTGCTCAGAAGTTTGAAGGCCAATGTCCAAGGAATAAAACATACACAAAACCGCCTGTCTCATATAAATTAACAACTACCGAGCATGTAAACAAGTTTTGGGAACTAAGATTGCAACAAAAATCACAACCCCCTTTTTAGGTGGTGCCCAACTTAAAAAACACATGACCATAAGCCAAAAAGAACAATTTTAATGTTACAACACCATGGACGTACCAGCACTTTTAAATCGCTTTTAAATTTAATACGCTACGGTATATTAACCATGTTGTTATACTCGAATCCGGAATCTGCGTCGTGGTCTTAATCCCGAATACATTTGATATAATTAAGTCAAATTTACACATGGCCAAGGGAATATAACCATACACTTGTCAGTGCTCTCTTTCCATAGTAAGATACCAAATATCTATTTGGGCCTATTACTCACCTAGTATGATAACCAATGGTTTCTTCAAATATTAGATACCAAACAAAACTACTCAAATAACGCGCAAATCAGTAAAATATACAATAGGTCCTCGAATCAAGTTAAATTATTTGGTCAATTTTAGACTTAAAAATACTATATCTCCAATATAATGCACATACTCATGCTGCTACCACAGTGGCTGCTAGCTGTTAGATTTTGCTTTTCATGCTGAGCCTGATATGGGACTATAGCATTTGACCATCGCATACCAGGGTCTGTAAGAAGTACTGCTTTCCAGACTGCCCAGCCCTCTGTAATTTGTAATAATAACACCAATACAAAGTTCAGGCAGCAGATGAATACTAGTACTGGACTTGGATCATTGGAGCAAGTCTACAGATGTTTTATACAATATTGGCAAAATGTGTTGACATATAGCTACAGGCCTCTCTGAAAACACATACCTTCACCCATGTCCCTGCATATTTTGAATTGACCACTGTTACCTATGGTTGGTATGCATGTATCTCCATTCATTGTAAATGTTGTGAAAAACACAGTCTCCAGCACGGTCTCGACTTATATTTTTAACATTGTTCCTGAAACATTAGCGTTACTTTGTCATTTGGTCCCCTTGAAAAGTCATTTACATACATCTCATATTAATACACAAATTTTCAGGAACGTATCAACATTATAACCACACAGAAATAAAAAACCTTTCATTACAAATAGACTTCCTTTCCAGTTTTGGAACAGTGGTTGTCTATGCCGGGTCGCATGCGACCCGGCAAAAAGAAATTCTGTGGCAATGACCATGGCATTGATGTTTAGCTAGTTGGCCTGGTTTGGCAATGGGCAGATTAATGGCAAACTGTAAAGGTCATTGCATAGTGTCGTGCCGCTTAATTACCACTTTGGCCGCTCTGATGATGATATTTACGTCACTACGCAAAAATGTCAGAATCGCCAAAGGTGACCCAATAGGCACATTCTCAAGCCAAAAATCGATCTCCCTGCGCTCGGGCCGCCGCATTGCCCAAAGCGTCAAATCCATTGAGTTGACTTTGAATCAACTTTGGAGCGGTGCCGCTCGATGACGTAATTTCAAGCTATAGTGCCGGTTGACTCGGCTTACACCAAGCGGTTTGCCGTGAGTCGGAATTGGTCGCATGACACAATGTAATCACCATTAACACTAGTGATATTGGTGAATAGGTGGAAAACAGTTACGGTCCGTTTGAACTGCATTGCAGTGCAGAACTGCAATGCACCTATCAAACTAGTTACTGCAAAACTTGCAGTTATACTGCAAATCAATGCAGTAGTGCAACAAGTTTTGATGATCAAGATGCGTATATTGCTGCAGTACACTGATTTTTACTTCAATCCTTACACTCATCAAAATTTACTGCAAGTAGTGCAACCGTAGCATATTGCAGTGACCTGGGTTGGACCATGCAGAAATCAGGAGTGCACCGGCAGTGACGGAAACGTGTAGTAACTTGCTGCTCTGCATTGCAGTAGAGAATGAACGGACCTTTTAGTGATATGTATATCAAATCGTCAGGGATCAGCATACGGAAAAAGCATTAAATTGAGTCCAAACAAGCATTGTTGAGGTCAATGGCCTTTGAAATGGCTACCACAAATATTTTGTATAGGCAATTACAAAACCATCTCAAAAGCCATTGATAAAGATGAATAACTACAGAAAGATAGGATTGAACAGGTTAAGGTTTTTTAATTCCGAAATCACTAAAATAATGTTAATATTGGACTTAACAGTTTTGATTGCTAGATATGATTGAATGCAGTGATGGTTCCAAAATCTGTGGCAAAGAGAGAGAGCTGTGCAATCGGTTTGGCCAATGCTTCATGTCGTGTAAGTCAGGAACATCGCGACTTGGTAGCGAATACTTGCTCAGGGTCAGTATTGCACCTACATTATTGTTGTATGTGTTTGGCTAACTTGAAGAGATGTATTATGAAAAAATTGTCTAAACATCAACTTAGTTATCATGCTGCACACTACTGGGATATTGCTATATATTCCTTCATATTTTTTAGAAATTTATACTACTGCAAGAAATGATGGAAAAATAATCGTACTTGATAAATTACGGGAGAATAGGATATCCAGACTGGCTATAATTTCATGTACAAATCGGTTTGTACAAATACACTTATTGGAGTCGGAGGATTTTGATTTAACTAGCGTGTTTGGGAGGGAGGAAATTGACTCCTTGGCACAAAATGGCAGTAGCGATCGAGCCCCGAAACTCGTGTCCACGAAGAATGTGCTTAGCAGTGTGTGTTCCAAAGATTATATCTCTTTATTACTTTCAGAGAGAGCGAGGGGGTCATTCGGGTTATCACTGATAATTTGGCAATTATTTAATGGGTCTAGTTACACATTGTATTTTTCGAGAGCCACCTCCGGGGGAATACAGGAGTTTATGTGCCTATGATACGCTGGAAATTACAATGTTACAGAAGAAAATTATACAAGAGGAGTATGTATACAATGCATGTCAAATGTGATGTTGTGGTTGGACAGTTAAGTTTATGACAATTAGTCTAGTATATTGTGATTTTAATATATAGTGAAACCAGTGTAAATATTACTTAACGGCGATGCTTCAGTAAAATACATTCATTTTCATTATATTCTAACAGTTTAAGGAACAACTAGTAAAATATGACAAATTTCAGGCACATAACATTACAGCAATTGGTTTCTGGTAAATATAGCTACATTTTTTCTTTAAGCTGCGTACATCTCAACAAATCACCATCAAACGTCATACACCATGAATTCTAAGCCGAAATAAGTTTTTGCACTGTCTCATTCACATGACAACACAACACAAAAAAAAATATAAAATCTCATAATTGACAATTGTTTCAACGTCTTTATCTTCTCCTCTCTTATATTTAGCTAACATCAGTATTCCAAGGAAGTTTACTTACAATCATCAACAATATCACTACTGACTTCACAACCGTTGGATTATAATAGAATATAAAGTCAACACCAGTTTAGCTAATGTAAACGTGGCGCAGTCGCCATCTTAGTGGTTAACTTGCATAAGCGGGATCCATGGTGACAACAGATGAATATTGCAGCGACCTTACTTGATGTTTTGATGGGGGGGTTTGGAATTTCGAAATTTGGAAGATCTGTTGCGTTGCCAAATACTTTGGAAGTTTCTGGTGGGTACTATTTCCACCATGGGGGATCTGGTTACAACCACAGTTGTTAACACTTGTATACCGAGTTGCATATATAGTGCATGCGCAAGGTAATGAACAAGCGTGTCTAATGACTAGCATCTGCATTGTTGTACACACATCGCTTTTGTTTACATTTTTTCCACCTTAACGTATTACAGCTGATTTTTTCAAAAGAGGTTAACAAATTTGTTTGAGTTTAGTAATATTTTTCTAAGGAATTCTTGTGATCTAATATGTTTTTACAAAGACCAATTCCTGAATTCCGTCATTTAAAAAAAAGAATGTTCAATAATTTGATCGGAAGACACCCGAGTTATACTAAATAAAATAAATAAAACCATCCAGTTTCCTGACTTTACACCAGGTAAGGGTACAATTAGACCATGTCCAACATTGTATTACAAACCAAATCAATATGCGTGAACAATGCGGTTTGAACGTTCACCTGTCAAAAATGTAAGTTTTACTTTTATACTCATACTCAATTCATCATCAAGATGACAATTTTGACGAATTTTGAATCCGGCGCTGTTCCTCTGGTAGAAAACACTTCATTTCAATGTTTTGAAGTTCTTATTGCAGAAACAGTTTGCGATGAAAAAATAGTCATTATAGTAGTTATTATACTGCTTCAAGGTGAATAGAAAGATGAACTAATATCTCGTTTGATTACTGGTTTTTGATGTACGAGTATAAAAAGCCGCTTTCATTTTGATAATAAATACGTTGTAAACCATGGATCTGTCTTGTTCATAGTCTTTATTGATTTGGGTGTGAATATAACCTATGGCAAGTTCCCACATGTGTAAAGTCAGGAAAAATGGGTGATTTTATTCAATGAGTATAACTTGGATTTATGCATATGCACATTTTTTTTTTTTTGAGACCTTTCAGAAATTGCTCTTTGTAGTGATACATTACCCTTGCAGAGACTTCCTGTTAGAGTTTTACTGAATCCACGACAAAAAAAATGAGGTATCTTCTTTTTGAATCAGCCGGTATGGTTTTGAATCATAGACACTTTGAATGTTGGCAATTTGCAACCACGCCCGACTTTAACCGTAATATTTTGAGAACATTAATGCATCCGTAAAGCGAGTACTCAAAGAAGAGAGGTACAACCTGAATACCACAATAGTAATAAATGGTCTCACTAATAGCTATGCTTTTGAGATCAAACATATTTCTGACATACTTTCCGGATCCCGGAATTTTGGGATAGTTGAGTGATTTTAAAACAAGCCATTTGCTTACCGTGGGTCCCTCTTTAAATTTAATGAATTTGAATTCCGTGTGACCAGTTTTATTCGTACAATTCATAATTCAAGGTCAAGGTAACTATACATTAATGGAACATGGCCGTGACGATTTGTCAATCACTAAAACTTCTGGTCACACTAACAATTGGGATTGTATTGAAATGAGCTTTGCGTAGAGCACTGAAATTTTAGAACATTAATAGTTTATAATTGGGTTTTCTATTTATTTTACAGTTTTTAAATCACATGGTTTAAATTTCCATTCTTTTAGATTATCAACGTCCTCCATTAACTACAACAATTCCTGAGACAACGCCCGAATCTTCTACAGGTGAATTTTCTAGAGTCCTACTTTATTTTGCTATTTTCGTCTTTATTAGTGTGAGAATACTGCTGCATTATTTTCAGCAAATAATAGCACTGTTGCTATCCAAGTAATTGCAGACTAAAGCACGTCAATTCCTTTTTATCGGGAAGTACAAGCCATTTGTTTATTACCCATCATTTTGGAAAAATTCAGGTGTATCACCACCACCGAATTTAAGAATTGGAGCTTTTTTTTACACATAAAATCAAATTCAAATCACTAAAAAAAGTTGTTTGGCAACAGTTTACAACAATAATAACTTTTTATAAAGTTTGTTTTCTATAGTAATTTACAGGTTTTTTAATCCAACATGCTTAAATTTCAATGCTTATAGATTATCAACGTCCTCCATTAACTACGACAATTCCTGAGACAACGCCCGAATCTACAGGTGAGCTTATAGAGTGAGACATATTTTGACGATTTTTCGTCTGTAGTAAAGTGTGGATAATTTAAGACTAGATACCCAGGTTCGCAACAGAATTAAAGTTTAAAGCGGGAAATTGGTTTGATTTGTGGTTTTGCGACGTTTGTGCGTGTGTGTGTGTGCGTGTGTGTTGGGTGTGTTGTTTCATCAAGGCGAAAATATAGATGTCATGTCGGAATGACCTTGTCTATCGCATTAAAAGCGCGAAATTTTAGTTGGTGGGTTAGTTGAATCATAGCTCAGCCAACAATAACAACAGCAGGTCGGAAAAACGCTAACCTAGAGGGAACGGACACTTAATATAATTTGTAAACCTGATAAGTGTGACAAGGATACCAGAGGTGGCAATGAACTGAGTTTGGGGGGGAACAGAGAATGGTTTAAGATTGTGAAATCCAAAAAAGTTTTGTAAACTCCTATCTTCATCTTCATCTTGGGGGCCACAGCCACAGACCAGGGGTCCATTACTGCTTGTGGGAGGCTAGAGTGGTCGACATTTAAATCTTGTTCCGCAGGAAACCCATAACAGCCGCTTTGAAACGGCTTCCCCCCAAATATGGACACAATATCATCAGGCAAAAACTGTTCCAATTTTAATTTGTACGAGGAATAAACGAAAAAAACCTTTTTTTTATCTTTAAATAAGCAGTTCTAGAGGTTGGGATCATGAATAGATGAATACACAATGTGGACATAACATTCAAATTAGGATAGGGGGAATAAAGGAATTACATTCCCCAGGAATGCATTGTTGTTAACAATGACATACAAAACTATTCATTTGCCAGGGAAAGGAACTCGAACCCTTACTACCTGTGTTGGCTAAACGTCATCAATTCACATTGCATGTGGAAATGGTGAAATTTTGAAGGTTTAAAACAATTTATAAATTCCTGAGGAAATATGACCCACCATTATTTATATTCCTGAAAATAAAAACCTTTTAATGGAAGTCACCTAGCTATTTTCCAAGACGGTTAACTAAGTCAAGAGAAAGTGGACTTTTTGAGGATTGTTGGTAATTGAAAAGAAAAGCAACCAGTCACGTGACTTTGGATATTCAATGAATATTGTGCATTGGTAATTGGCTTTTAAACTACAAATCGATTGCCAAAAACTTTACACTTTATCAAAATCGTTGATCTCCACAGCTCCAACGAATAAAGTATTGGCCAATTGTCTTGGATGTGTGGGTGGTGTCTTGGTTCTGGCCTTAATACTCCTAATAGTGTGCTACCTAATGTCTCGGTACCGATCCAACAAATATGTGATGCGATCAAGCAAATGAATTGAAGCCGGTCAGATTCAATTTTTACTTTTACATACGCTGTATTGCATCAATTCAAAAAAGTACATGTTGCTGCAATTCCCCATTGACATTGACCAATTAATTCCAAAGATATGATCAGTTGAAGGGTGGCCAAAACAATAGGAAACAAAAGACATTTTCTCTTGTGTTGGCATGATCTCAAAATCAATATTTGGACTTCCGACTCATTTTGCTTGATTCACATCACATATTGGAAGTCGAATCAAGCAGATCCTCATCAAGCTCTGGTCATGATGTCTCGCAAAGTCAGGAAATACTCTTTATAGATTTTAGCCGTGATGATTTAATAGGGACGTCTAATGATAGCCTTTCTAAAATTGGAGGTGACGGGGCGTCTTTGACAAATCGGAACGGGAACGAATTTTCCATATTGGGCAAGAGTTATGAACAAAATGCCCGCATGTGTGTCAGATTCAATCCTGACGTTTGGACACTTTGATTCCGGGCATTGCATACATAGCATTTAAATAATTACTAATGTTTGCAATCAACCAGAAAAGTTCTGAGTAAATAATAATCTTTCCCTAGAGGCATCCCATGCCACTAGGGAAAGATTATTCTCTGGATCAATATGAGTTACAATAGGCTCATCACAAGGACACAGTTCAGTGGGTTGTACTTGTACATTCATGAACATGAAACTGACCTTGTGTGATCTTGGATCATATATCAACCCCAAAACCAGGGGGTGATTTTCTAAATCCATTGGTGAATGAGAAGCTACTGAACTGTGGCAAGGGAATGAGATTTTAATAGCTCATAGTGGATGTTTCCAACATAGAGTACCAAGTAATTTCAACTCAAACCAGAAAAATGTTATAGGTTCCGATTAGAAATAATTATCTCGTCTTCCAATGATCCATAAAATTGGATTTGATATCAGAAGAAAGTGTATTTTTCTCTCACCCCAGTGAATGAGTGTGAGGCCCAGGGAAATGGTTTCCTTTTGACGTTATGAACAAAACCTTCCCAAATGTGATCGAGCACATTTATTAACACCCCTGTCCTATGGGTCAATTTAGTGCACATGTTTGCTTCTGCTATCCAAACGGCCGGTCTGATTTAACTCAAACTTTGTATCAGATTGTTTAGTGACATGCTTTCAGGTGAAGGAGAAAACATCATATAAAAAACGGACCTTGATTGGGTCAGCAACCTTTTAAAATCTTGAAGAATAATATGCACGCAAGTTTCTTTTTTGTTTGTTCTACTTTTATTCTGCTTGTGTTCCATCAACCAAAACTTTATCATAATAGAAAGACACATAGCGATTAAAATTATATTTTTGTTAGGAAAATCCAATAAAAATAGTCACTTGTCTTGAACTTTCCACATCTTGGCTGATGGCTGTCTTGATCACAAGTGATTTGGTTCACTGTTCTTCCGATGCGTGCCGTAAAATATCACTACGGAGTTGTATGGTGCTAGGACGCTCACTCATAAAATCATTCTCTCGAAGTAAAAAAAAAAAGAACCAGTGGTGAATTTTCAAAACGTAGGCCCTATGTTATTAAAAAATATGCCGTTTAGATGCACTGCGCGACGAACATCATAATGAACATATAAACCAACACCTATAGTCTGTTTGCCAACCCAGCTCCTGTTTGTTCAAATACCGGGGGGTTCTGAATGGAAAAGGGGGTACGGGATGTGCGGCCAAGAAGGGTATAATTTTCAGCGATTTTTGCATATTGATCGGTCCCTTTTTCTTGCAAATTGGTATATGAAAGGGTTGCATTTCTGTTGCAAGTATATTTTCCAATGGTCAATCAGGTATGAAGAATGCAAGCAAACCACGAGTGTGAAAAAGAGTGCTGCCAGAAGGGCTCAAAATGCATTTTAACAGTTAGCTTTCTCTCAGCTTCTTTCGCCCCAAAACCTCCACCACTGCATGTATAAGGATGGGTAGCAAATCTGTCAATTTTGGTATATTTTCGGGGTAGTGGTTTAAACACTCGGCCGCACATCCCTACCCAAAAAATAGAATACTCGGTTATTGGTGAATATTTGAGGATAATTAATATATTTTCTGTGTGTTTGTAAATTGTATAGTGATATATTCCTACCATGATAGCAGAATTCATTACCCTTCACACTTTCCCAATCTTACAGGATGATCTACGGGCCAGAGCCATATCGACAGGCATTGATCCAGATCAGTTCATCTTACCCTTGTCGCAAGTGGCAGTGAAAGTTCAAGAGGAGTAAGTTTGACTTTTTGGTAGATGAGATCACGTGCATGTGAAAACATAAATGAAAGAAAGTATATCCACAGACAACTAGAATAACTTCGTGGTTCAACACGGACAACATGTTGTCAAAAGAATAGGCTATTTAGCAAAGTTAATTATCTCTTAATTGAAATTATTAAACGTATGTTTGTAAGGCATTGTTCAATACATATCACATGTTTGAAGTTTGATAAGTGTTATGAGACTCAATACAAACAAGGCCTTGAAAATTGTATAAAGAAGATGAAATGACAAGGAAAATAATGGCAGAAAAACCATGCTCCAATAATCGTACTCATGAAGGATCCTATATCAACTTCGGAGTGTGTGACCTCATTGGTTAAACATGGATTCCTTGAGGTCATAGGTGTCATAAAATTATAATCAACGCAAGTAGTGTCGTCTTGTTGGGCATTTCAATCGAGAATTTTATTAATAGTCTTCTGGATACACAATAACATTGTCTCCTTTAAAGGTGCTTGTTCCGATTTATTCCGGATTTCAACTTCTCTATATCCCTAACGTCCTTTTCGGAAACAAGTCCAGACCAACCTGACGATCACCGCCGAAAGGGAGTTAGCGTTGCTAGATCTAGGGGTCATTTCCCCTAAAAAAAACAAGGCAGTGGCCCGCTCCGTGATTGTTGGTCGATTTTTTGAAAAGTGGCAAAGATGGACATTAATGGTGCATTCGTGATTTTTGCACCTTCTGTTTTATTCATTGATCAAAAAGCTTATTCTCAAAATTTGAGCTGATCCCGATCTTGCGGTTTTTGTGTTATGAGCAATTGCTCGTTTCGCACGGTCCAATAGGCTACTGTGCTGTAATTTCTGTCCGTTTACGGACAGAAAATACAAAAACTGCGAATTTCTTACAGATGCGGCCGAATTTTCATGTAAGATTGTGCACACGTGGATTACTAAGGCTAACGGTTCAGATGATATAAAAATCTCAACATTTTTAGGTAAGTCGGGGGGACAAGGCTGTGGATCACGAAATGCCCCTTTAAAGGGGCATTTAAATGGAACGTTTGGGATATAAGAGTGCCCACCTGTTTTATTTTCGGTAATGAAGCTAAGGTTGCTTTGTCATTTTGAAAGTAGGCGATGGGATCAAAGAGACAAGATCCTTGCATAAGGACTTTGATTACGCATATCGACGAAGTCACAATTTCTTTCCTTAAAGGGACACTGGCACATTTGAAAAATAGTGCGTCCTCTAGATTTTTTAAAATTTATATTTTTGCATGGTTGTAAAGCTTTTATATACATTAACCCTCACCTGAAATTATTAAGCCCAAATCAGCACGCGTATGGGAAAAAAGAACGACTTTATAATTATTGTCGCCGGCGACATTAATTCAGCAGACGACGCGGAAATGGCGTGTAACACAAGAAAACACACGCTAGAGTTGATTCTCACGGCATTTACCTTGTTTGACCGGTTTGTGACCTTTGTGGTTTTAATATCAATAAGTACGAGTCTATGATATTCATGTAATAGACGCATTTGCTGATTAAAGTATCGGCAAACTTAAAGTTGGCCTACAAATTCCCCGGGTGTCTTTAGCCTCTTATTAATGTCCTGTTTTGGGCATGTTATTTTTATGTGTAAAATATATCTCAATGGCCTAGACTATCATTTGTGAGCAAATTAAAGACATTTCATATTTTCTGAAAATGGGCCAGTGCCGCTTTAAATATCAATGACCAGTAGATTACATCATGCTGCATTGACTCGAGCAAGTAATAGCACTGTTGATATTCAGTAAATCCGCTAGGTATGCAGAGGATAAAGCACTTAAAATTCCTTTTTATCTGGAAGTACAGAGCCATTGTTATTACACATGCAGTTGGAAATATTTCAGGTGCTATCACCACCCCGATTAAGATTTAGCTGTTTTTTTTTTCATGACGCAAAGCACAAGGTACCTGTCCTCTTTTACGAATAAATAAACCCTGGGCTTCTACTGTGCGTTTAATTAACCGTGATCATATATTTCATCATTTTTCCGAAAAGGAAACAAAGATGAAAAAAATCATGAAAGAAAAGTTGTTTGGCAGACTGTGACCTGATCTTTGTGCAGAAGCAGAATCAAAACCAGTAACTTGCAGCGTAATCCCATTTCTATTGAATTCACCGTTTTGTTAGCATAGGTCGCTAGATCCCCTTCTTTTGTATTCTCCTAAAAACATGGTAGTAAATTGAATAGAAATGAAGTCCAGCAATAAGCCTATGGTCTCAGTGCACTGTTCTGCACAAAGTGTTGGGTCACAGCTTACTAAGCAACATATCTACCATGAGTTTTGTTCACATTCGTTTCTTTTTTCAATAAATGATGAAATATACTGTCAAAATAATGACACTCCCACAGTTTATTTTAATCGCGAACGAGGCCATCTCAATCTAAACTAGGCGGTAATAACACTTGAAATATTTTCAACTGCATAGACAGTAACAATGGCTCTGCAGTTCCAAATAAAAACGGGAATCTGAAGTGCTTTGTCTGCTACTTACCGGGTGGATTTACTTACCAAAAATGCCATTATTTGCTTGAGTCAATGTACCATAGTGTATGTCCCTTGGTCACTGATATTCAGAAAAGAAATTGAGATGGCATTTCATTCATTTTCATGAAAATGTGCAACCTTTACGATTGACATACCCAATAAATGATAATTATAATATCTATAGTGGATTAATGGTTTACATCGGCGAAGTACGTAGTCAAAATTAACAATATCTCCTTTCCTCCCATGGCCAAATGAACCAATTTGTCATAATTTGCAGGTATATTCTGATGGGAGAAGTAGAACTTCATCAAGTAGCCTGCCAGACATTGTCTACCACGTGCTCGTGTCAACCAGCCTCAAATCAATGGTTCTGATGCAGCCGTAAGTATAGATTTGGATCCATACTAGATCAGTTCAAATTGAGAATCAGTTGAAATTATATTAATCTTATGAAGTAGTCAGGAGGCGGTTGTCTCCTACTTTATATTTTGCGGCCAAATTACATCACAGAGAATCACTTCCAAATTGTTGTGAAATCGTATTTCCACCTGGGGCGCCATTGAAGTTTGTACAGGGGTCAAATGTCAAATTAATGATATTGTTGCAAAAACCCGTAAAAAAGGTATAGTTTGCCCTATCTGGATTGGATCGTTCAGGAGTTATTAGCAAAAAGGTCAAAGGTCAATATTTTGATCTACAGTGGTCAAAAAAAATGCACAAAATGCACGGATTTCGATGAAAATGGTCTCAAATTGATGTTTTTACCAATCCAATTCATATTCGGAATAGTTTACCATATCCAGGATTACTTCTTACCATAGTAACACCCTTCTTCTTCTTAGCGTGTCCACAAGTCATTAGTAATGGCTTTATTCAACTGAGTAAGCTGATCCGGGGTCGCGTGTATCCATGATACGGACGCTCCTAACATGGCCCAGTAACACCCTAATTTGGCCTGAGTATTAGAGTCCAACTGACACCGATTTACATTCGAGTATTACTATGGTAACGAGAGATCATAGATAGGGCAAACTATTCTTAATATGAATCGGTTTGGGCAGAGGATCAATTTCAGACCATTTTCATTCAAATCCGTGCATTTTTCTCATTTTGACCCCTGTAGACCGAAAAGTTCACCTTTGACTTTTACTACAACTCCCTGAGGAACCTTAGACTAATGACCCATTTTGGAGGTTTTAGCACAAACTCTTCAATGGGCCACCTCGTACAACCACAACCACTGTCATTTTTCATTTCCACAACAAGCTGGAAGTGATTCTCTGTGATGTTCTTAAACCTATAAACTTAAATATCAATTTTGGCCCAACTTGGTGCAATGACCTGTTCTTAATTACTACAATTTATATAAAATATAGATAACACAAGATGTGTGTGTGTGTGTGTGTGTGTGTGTGTGTGTGTGTGTGTGCATCTAAGTAAACTTAAATTTATCAAATTAGTTGTAATTTGTCCATGAATATGCCACTAATGTCCTGCTAAGCTTTTGAAACTACTTTCACTTATTCTTGCAATTCTAAGCCTTTCATCAAGGCGTTGCACTTTAATTTTATTTCCTACAGTCTCTGTATACTCTTGCGCATCGCCTTTCCGCATTTGTTTTGTGTGTTTGGTTTTCTTTATTTTCCGGGATATATCTTCCGTAACTTTCCTGGGAACTGATTGGGCAATTTACATAGTAAGGCGCCGTGCGAATACACTGCGGTCATACAAACGTGATACTACCATCTGACGGCATTTTTCATATTACTGCCCGGCATTCGTGGTGTGGTTAAAGAGACACTGGCACATTTGAAAAATAGTGCTCCCACTAGACTTTTCATTTTTTTTGCATCGATGTAACGCTTGTATATGCATTAGCCCTCGCCTGAAATTATCCATATTACCCATATCAGCGCTCTTATGGGTAAACAGAACGATTTATACATCAATGGCTCCTGCGACATTAATTCAGCAGATGACGCGTAAATAGCATTTTAACACACAAGAAAACACACGCCGGAGATGATTCCCACGCCATGCACCCTGTTTAACCAGTCTGTGACCTTTGTGGTTTTAATATCAATGAGTACGAGTCTATGATATGCATGTAATAGACACATTTGTTGATTAAAGTTAGTTAACAAATACCTGGATGTCTTTAGCCTGTTTTGGGGTATGTTATATTTATGTGCAAAATATATCTCTTTTCTTCCAATAGCCTAGAGCAAATGAAGAAATTTCATATCTTCTGAAAAAGTGTCAGTGCCGTTTTAGAGAATTCAGTTGACAGCTAATGTTGGCACGAGCAAGTAAGCAAAGTAGAAAGATCGTATTCATAGCCAGGCCATGTTGGTGGACAAGATAGACGCATTCAGTACTACAATACCTTCACCTTCAATGATCCCTGTGCAATCGCTTAAATATGATTCGATTGACAGCCTTACTGTGATTGTAGTCCTGGGAATGTATGCATCTGTCCACCAAATGTCTGGTGGCCGGACGTCAATATTGAATACCGGTTCTATTAGTAGGGACACTCCCATTATGGTGACCGAATATACTTTATAGACATATTATGCTTGCACAGAACTGTTCCTATTTGCGCAAAAAGACGCCTCGCTCCACCTGGCCGAGGGTTCCGTCCTCACTCCGCCTCCGGGCAATCATTTTGTTGGAGGCCTTTCTTTGACAAAGACTGATGCAATTCTATTTGATTATTGCAACGTCTATCAAGTTCTGCTCTGCTGGATATGTTGCAGCCGATGATCTCCGAGCAGCCCATGATCGTCGAATACCTCGTGCTAAGGTGCAGACCCTTGCGGACCAAGTCTGGCGTTGAAAGGTAAACAAATTCAACAACAAGAAAGCAAATTGTGCATCGCTGTTAGGAAGAGATGCCACATCTCGTAACGGACGTGAGTCAGCAAAGTGATCTCATTACCAAACATGCAAGAAGGGGAAGAAGGGAGGAGTGGATACAAGTATTGAGCATCCAATTCGAGGTACGATTCTTTTTTCTTTTCTTTTTTTAATTTTCTAAAAGTTATATTTTGTAGGTCTTAGCACTTGCAGGCTGCTATACAAATAATTACGCTACCAGTTAACCATAAAAATCCCACGGTTTTGCTGGATATAAAAGTAGAAATGAATCCAAATTTCAACTTTTGGTTAGGGTGGTTGCTTGGAAAATATATGTTCACGACTAGACAAAAAAAACTTTTACAGTGTTAATCACGCATGTTATTTATTATATAACCTCCCCCTCATCCCCCTTAAACAATGCTATGAAGTAGACAGGTTGACATTAGTAAACTAGGAAATTCTACCGTGATGAACTTTGTTATTTGGCCGTAGTAGAGCGGTCCATAATGAAAACGTCATTCCGATTAAAGATTGCGTCTGATTTGCTCGTATATGTAGGGTGTGCATTGGAACTAGGTGACAATTTCGTGATTAAGGAACCTAATGATACCATGATAAGTAAAGGTGATAAAATAATATTTGGTTTGTTGTAGTACAAACAACATCAATACCAGTGACATAGGAAATGGAATTAGAAAAATATCAGTTTGTCGTATGTAACAGGGAAAATGATATGCATCAGAGAGAAGCCAAACCGCGGAGCAGATGTCAGCGAGACAAGCCAAGAACCAAGGAAAAAAAGGACGTGTCACCACCAAATCGCCCAATGTTTGGAAGAGATGCTCCTCCGCGAAACAAACCCGACAGGACAGTCTCCATACCACCTACAAGGGAAACTCAGGAACCATTAGGGAGTTTGGAAACAAACTTTGCAAACCAGTACTTTTGGTGAGTATTTAGTTTTTAATTAATAGGTGTTAATTAATACTTAAACCCAAGGTGTCTTTTAAAACTCGATCACAAGGAATACATTCATAGACTAACCTCAGCTGGGATACTACATAGATACATTCAAAACAATATGAATCCCTTTCACAAGCTGTGATCTTGCATTAACGTGAGCACGTGTCTGGCAAAAATATCAAAATTATCTGCTCATTTAAAGGAAGGTAGACATCTTAAATGGTCTTATGCTTAAATTTAATTTTAATTCTCTAGTAGATTTGGCATCTCAGGACAATGTTATTGACTAATAACACTTATGACGTATTTGAAATCATTGACCAGAACTTGTTCAACTTGTTCCATGCAAATCTTGGATGAATATCTTAGTATATTACTCCCAGATGCAAAATTAATTTTTTCCTTTCTACTATCAAGAAATATAATGTATACCACTTGATGAGATGAGATTAAATGAGATTGCTTATTGTCCCCGCCGAACGAGTTCGGAACGGGGACTGTGAAATGAGCAGCGTCCGTTCGTCCGTCCGTCCGTGATAAAAGTGTTAACCCACGTTGTGTACGATTTACCTGGAGTTCCGTAAAGGCTACAACGATGTAACTTGGTGGAAAGAAGCGGGTTGATGAGTTCTCGACCTGATTAGATTTTGGGTGTAAATATGCTAATTAAGTATCTAATTTGCATAATTTATGAAAATGTTCCCGCAAGGCTTGTATACAAGTTATCTGGAGTTCTGTAAGGCGTATAATGATATAACTTGGTGGAAGGAAGCGGGTTGAAGAGTTCTCGAACTGATTAGATTTTGGGCGCATTTCGGGCAAATTAAATGAGCTATTTAATATGCAAAAATCGGCGTAATCGCTGTATTTTTGAAACGGTACATCGGATACGCAAAATGCCTTCACTACATGAAAAGCTTATCATGGTGCGCATCTTCTTTGCCATTTGAATGTGTGTGATATATGCAGCTCAGGCATGCAAATGAGCTAATTAAATATGCATAATTGCTGTATCGCTAAAACGGTTCATCGCGGATATCGGGAGGGGTGGGATGTCTCGAGGAGGGGGAGGGGTGTCTCGAGGTGTGGTGTTTTTTTTTTTTTTTTTTTTTTTTTTTTTTTTTTTTTTTTTTTTTTTTTTTTTTTTTTTTTTTTTTTTTTTTTTTTTTTTTTTTTGGGGAGGGGAGGGGACGGGTGGGGTTCATATTGTAAGCTTTATACATTGTAGTTGCATTTATTACATTTTAATGATCGCGACATTCGGCGGGGACATATTTTACGCATCGCGTAAAACCAAGTTCGCCCTTTTAAAAAAAATACAAACAGCTCTGAGAATTTTCTGCTGTCAAAGGTATTGTACAAAACAAAAGTAAAATGTTATACTTTTTTAATTTCATGATTTTTTGACAATGACATCAAGTGACCTCTAGACTACCATAGACTTCAACATTTTGTACAACCTTAAGTTAGCACATTCACAAATGATGAGTTTTACGTTTAAAACAGCATTTCTATAAACTCAATTCCTGCGACCCATCGGTTATTCCCACTAAGTTTGTGAATATGCATTATAGAGTGTAGAAGAAGTATTTACAAGTGTGCACGAATAGGTCAATAGATAAATAGATGGCAGATGCAGCGCCATCACGTAGGCTCTTACAGCTGTACTCTATGGTATGAGCTAAAGATAGCTTGTAAGATACAGTGTTCAAATAAAATTTCAAAACCATCTGTGATTGATGCTAATTATTGTGCAGCTCCATATGACTTGTGATGTAAGGTTCTTCTACCAATACAAATAAATGGATCTCTTTTGAACGTTGGCATATTAGTTCATTGAAGGGGAAAGTCATATGGAGTTCAGCAGCTCCATATGGCTTGTGCAGCTCCATATGACTTGTGATGTAAGGTTCTTCTACCAATACAAATAAATGGATCTCTTTTGAGCTCGTCTTTTGAACTGTTGTTCATATTAGTAGTCATGATCAGATCAATCATCATTTATTTGTCCATCAACTTAATTACATAAGGAATTGGACAATATTAAGTAGATACATATTATGGAATTTAAAAAAAAATACTACTAAATTGAAGAGGAACAAGTCATATGTAGTTCAGCATCTCATTGCTGCATGAATTATTGCATCATAGTCTGTTTGTTTTTTCTTTTGATGTCCTTCATAAAACATCAAGCAAAATAAAAGGTAACACTAACTACCAATTATTAACATATCTTATCTTTAACAGATTCAACTAAGTCAGATAATTAATGGATTTTAGACTAAAAGGCTGATCGAGACAAGATATTCATCATCCAGGGAAACGTCTACGGCTTTAAGTCACCCGATGGAGATTTGGTTTATTTAAATTGAAATAAAACATGATAAAAAGTAATTCATTTTGCAACATGGTTAAGGTTTGTTAGTGAATACCAAGATATGCAGCCTATAGAGGTTCTACACAATGGCCGGTGTAAAGAAACTGAGTGTCCCCTATGAGAGAGTGTCCTAGCTACCATTTTCATAGCAACATGTACGGAATAAACCGTGACCTTTTAGGCGAGGCCATTTGGGTACAGTGCTGAAACAAATGATGCATACAGCACTCAATAGCGAACACAATAGACAGATGGATGGTAGGACACTCAGTCACACGGATACAGTAGTTTATGACACCGGTACGTTTTCCTAAATCAAGAAAGGATTATTAAAGACTCGTCTATGGTTGTTTATATCCACAACGCGCAGTCACAAGACGGTGAACAATTTCGAAGAAGCTATCAAATAATATTTGATAGTAGTATTTTTAATATCTAAATTTGTCATAGTTCCCTAGCAAACTCCACCAATAATTGTTCTTACATATTACATGGGTGGATCAGGCAAGGTTATTTGCATTTGTTATCATTATTTTGATAATCTTTAGCGTTTTACTTTTTTTTACTAATCATGAATAAATTGTAAAAGTAACACCCTCGGGGAATCTAGTAACTACTAAGGAATATTTCATTTCACATATTTTAAGATTTAGATGCAAACACTTGCAAGTATTTGAAAATGCCACCTTTAAGACTTAGTGCACCAAAGAAGAAAGAAACAGCCATTATAAACATTACGTTTTTGGAATGGAATTGGTTTTGTGGTCCATATTACCCTTAGTGACAATAAAATAGTGTGTTTAAAGGTGCGTGACCCGATCAACAACCTCAACCCCCACTTTCCCTCCATCAAAATTGACGGCCCATATCTAACATCCAGTTTGTTGCCAAAGTGATTAAGAGAATTGTGGTATCAATGTTTAAAGACTATTTGTCAATCCATTTGCTTAATGAAGCCTTTCAATCTGCTATACCGCGAGGCCACGGCACAGAAAGTGCCTGCTAGAGGTTAAAGGAGACCTGCTGCATGAGCTTGATAACAACCGGGTGGTTCTCTTAGTAATACTAGTCTCTCACAGCAGTTTTTGATACCATTGACCACAATACTCTCATTCACAGACTTCATACTTTACTTGGTGTTTCTGGCCCACCACTTGAATTGGTAAAATCCTACATGTCAGACCGTCATAGTCGTGTCAACATTGATGATCAATTTAACGTGATGTCTCCCTTGATTGCGGCCTGCCCCGGGGTTCTATTATGGGACCTCTCTCTTTTACCATTTACATTTTCCTTGGGGGGGGGGGGAATCACATATGAAATAGATATGGGTGTAAAGCTGGCGCTTCGAAACCCAGGGGCATTCGGTGACAGAGGACTATTATGGGTCTTTGAGTGACAGACAGCCAAAATGCCCCAAAATAAGGGGTTTTCGGGTGACAAGTTTGCAAAAGTTTCCCGAAAATGGGGTCTTTTTAGAAAATTTTGCAAAAATTTCACCCAAAATAGGGTTCTTTGAGGGAAAATTTTCCAAATTTTCCCCAAAATATGGGTCTTTGGGTGACATTTTCAAAATATATGGGGTCTATGGGTGACAGCAATGCTGAAAATGGGGGTCTTTACAGCCTTACATGCATGTCACCTCCAAGATGGGAGTGCCCCCCCCCCCATCACATCGCGCCTTGACTATGGCAACTCACTGCTTTTTGGTATCACAGACGTTCAAATTAAACAACTCCGGCGTATTCAGATTAAGGCTGCACGTCTGGTCTGTGGTGCCAAAAGGCACGGTCACATAATCCCCTACCTGGCCAGGCTTCACTGGCTTCCATTTGAAAACATATCCATTTCAAATTGTTTTCATTTACACCTGCATTAATGGGTCTGCCCCACAGTATCTTTTACATGATATTGATTTGTATAATAACTCATCAGCATAATCTCCGTTCTTTTTTCTGATTGTACTTGTTTGCATGTTCCAGAAACAGAGTCATTGGGACAAAGCCTTCACTGTGGCAGGGCCACGGCTTTGGAACACTCTCCCATTTTTTATAAGAGAAGCACAATTTCTCGCTGTCTTTAAACAGGGGTTAAAAACTTACCTGTTCTCATAATGGTCATTTGTTCAGTCATTATTTCAATATTTCTGTAGACTTACTTTTACGCTTTCATGCATTAGTTTGCGTTGCGCTTTGAACTGTGTAAAAGCGCATTATAAATATATTATGTATTTTGTATGTATGTATTTTGGTATCAGAAGGAAGAAGTTTTTTCTCCTTTTCTCATTACCCAGGAACTGTTTTCCCTTTCCTCCTAATGTGGTTGACCACATTAATAACATACACTGTCCTATGTGTCAATATAGTACACATTTTTTTACTTTAAAAATCCAAACGGCTGGCTGATTTAAAAAGGCTGACTCAGAGATTTCCCGAGGATGGCGCCCTCAATCTTCTAACAAATCGTGTTTTTGCATATAGCTAATGCTTGTCCATATACTAATCACTGTGTGAAATAGCTAAGCTCAAACCGATGTTCTTCATATAGACAATCACAACTTTGCAATAAAATTCCGGATTCGGAATTTATTGTATCCCAGTATACTATGGTACTTTTATTATATATTAAATGTTTACTACATGAAAAGGAAATATGCGATGCATCGCAAACTCTGGAACTGAGCATCTATTGTAGATGCTCTTTCTGTAATCATAGGGGTTCTTTGAATTCTTACCCCAATATCATGGTACCTTAGAAGCTCAGTTAATTCATGAATGAATACACAAAATAAAACGGGTGCTAAGGCACAACCTTGATTGACTCCATCTATATCAAAGAAATCAGTAACGATATTACCAAATTTGACTTGTGCTTGAACATTAGGCAAGACTTCCATATGTACCCCCTCTCATATATTTACATGCAACATAAACTGTTATTATTTTAGCTGTTTATTCCGTTTTTGATCAAACAAGGCCAAAAATTAAAATAAATTTTGTATCATGTAAATATATACGAGGGGGGTACATATGGAAGTCTTTCCGAACATTATTATAAAAAGAGTCAATAATTCTCCAGACCCTCCCCCTAATTCCCGTATTCCATGCAGCGTGCAGAAGTCCCTCCCTCCATACAGTGTCGAATACTTTTCGGAAGTCCAGTAAGGCAAGGAAAGTTTTCTTCCCCTCAGCCAAACGACACGCGGCAATACTTAAAAGTGTAAAAAATATGGTCGTCGCAGCGATATGAATGCCGAAACCCTCCCTGGACTTCCGACAGAACATGTTTGCTTTCAAGAAAATTTGAGATATTTAAAGCAATAATTCTATTAAAAATCTTGCCAACACATATACCCCTGTAATTGTTGAGGTCCTTAGGATCACCTTTTTTTTAAAGATTTGGACAATTGCATCTCGATTCCAATCTGTAGGAATGTTCTTAAATTCGATTAATTTTGAGAACATATCTAAAAGTGATCTATGAAGGTGGTAACCGCCATTCTTCAAAAGCTCATTGGTTATGCCGCCAATACCTTTATTATTATTTATTATTTTTGGCAGCAGACACCGCGTCAACCACAGTGTCAAGATCAGTGTCCCTTAAATAATCAGAATCATCACCATAAGAAACCACCCTATCACATCGGAGCCTATTAAGCAACGTTTTTGTTCTAATAGCGGAATCATCCCTTAGATTAGAATTCATTTTGCCAATAGTACTCCAGTACTGCAGTATGGTTTGATTCATTTTCTTTTTGTCAGATATAATGTCATCACAATCTGGATCTTTGATACAAAAGACCCCAGAATTACTGCTCTTATTATTACCTCTTAAAGCCTTCCAGAAATCTTTGCTTGATGGGCCTCCTTTATTTGCAATATCAATAGATCTTTTCACACACATCTGTGATTTTCTTTTTGATAAGATTCTTGACATGTATGCGCTTATCCTGATAGGATTGCCAGAAAACGTCCCCCATTTCTTTGTTTGACCCATCCTCTTTAGTCCATTTCCTGTGTAGCCTAGCTGCCTCTCTACTATCCTTAATTGCCTTATCAATATCCCCGTCAAACCATGGAAGAAAGAGATAAGAAGGAAGCACAACGACCCACTTTACTTTGACCAATCCTTCTGCCGCCCTATAATTGCAATTGGTATTCATATCCTCACAAGTGGGCCTTCCGAGGATAATCCAAGTCCGATTTTCTCTCTCGAGAAAATTCGCAGTTCGTGGTGGTTTCTTCATTGCGTAAAGATTCCAGGTCATCGGGAATCATCTAATCAGCACGCGATGAATGCTGCGAAGAAAATACTCAAACATATGGCGGCTTACATGGAAACCGGTCAACACGCCCGGGGGGTCTTGGATTTTGGTCGGGAACCCATGCTCGTTCTAAAAAAAGAGGGACTAGCTGCAAATGCGGGACTACCGCTTGGGGTATCAAATTCACAATAATCAAGTTCTAGTCCCGCTAGGGGTACAAATTCAGTTGTGATTATGGCTGAACGCATAACGATGTACAACACTGCGTATTTAACGAAAACAGCAACAAATACACACCGGAGACAGCCGGAACATATTGTAATATGCAATATACTTTTTACACTTTTACGTGTTCGTGTATAGAGTTTTCAAAAAACTATCCAGTAATGATTGCTCGCCGATCATCGATTGCGGCAGAGGGATTATGATCAAAGGGTCGCTGTTGAATCCCTTCCTTTTGTGCGAGTGAATGGATAAACAAATTAAAATCGGATTGTGGAAGTCGTTGTACTTACTTCTATCTCTTTCTTCCATGGTTAAACACAAATCCTCGCCAAATTGTAAAAGCCGATCACCATTTGAGTTACGAATAGGGTCACCATACGGTATTTTATCGCCTATAGATGAGGTGACATCAATATTTACAAACATTAAGTTAGCACCTGGTCTGCTGACATGTTGGAGGTGCGTGGTGTATGCCCATGCGGTTACGGCGTTCATTGGCTTTATCACGCCTAATTGAGCGCGAATTTGAAAAACACAAGCCCTGCAGGTGCTCCCGCATACTGCTGGGCAGTGTTTTGTTCGTTGCCCGGCGTTGCCATCACATGTCACCTCATCTATACGTGTATTTATATCCCCCTTCAGTAGATAGCTGTAACGTATGACAAGATCTGATTATATAAAGCGTCTGTTGCATCAATATCTGTACACTCTACCGGAAAATACGCAACAATGTAAATAGGTTTCTTCATACTGAAACGAATCTTAATCCATAATCTTTCATAATCATCAGATCTAGAGTCTAGAATGTCATCATCGAGAATGGCAACTTCATTACCGCCCCTTATCCTTTCTATTTTTACCACACCAATGATAACCAACGATATTAACAGCATTATCGGATTTCAAAAAAGACTCCGCTACTCCAAAAACATGAATATTTTAATCATGTACAAGCTTATCTAACTTATGAATTTTGGGCCGTGACCTATTGACATTGTTGAATGCGATTTTAAAACATTCACTCTTGCAACTGTCTTCTCTTGGATACTTCTTCTTACCACCATGACCACGCATATGGCGTTTTGTCTGAATATATTGGCACTTTGTCAATATCATTCAAAACACAATTATCATACAAATTATTATAAACAATATTATCACGTTCAATATATTCAAGTTCATGTTCGGTATGTTGTAGTTCATCAGTCAGAATAGAGAACTTACACAAACTACGTTGCTGTCTAGATCCTAGTAATCGTGATGACGTGCAGGGTGGGCATGGCCTGAGATACGCATCTCATTGTCATATCGTTGCAATGAAGGCCGACAAAAAACGGTCCTTTTTCATGTACAAAAGACTTATGTCCAAGTTCTACGAAATACCACGAAATCCATAATGTTCTAATCCTTAAGAAGTACGATCGATGGTATCGAATGCTTTTGATAAATCTAAGAATATATGGCTGTTTTTTTTTAACTGCGGTATTATTTTATCCACCAATTCAATAATGGACATATAGGTAGAATGATTGGACCGAAAACTAAATTGCCAGTCATTAAGGATTTCATGGGTGTTTATGTAAGCAAGACAGCTATCAAATAAAGGTCTTTCTAGCATTTTATGAAAGCATGGTAAAAGAGACACTGGGCGATAATTTGAGAACATTTTAACGTCGTGTATCTTATAATTGGTATATAATAACCTTAGCTATTTTAAGCTTTTCAGGAACGACTTCGGTCGATATAGATAAATATTATTGTAAATGTTTAACAATTTCTTTAGCAACTTTCTTTATTACAAGATTACCAATGTTACCATTTTTAAGCACTCTTGTTTTGATTGAATTTCTTAATTAACTTAGTAATATTCATTTCAACAATTGGTTTCATGTACATACTACAATCTTTTTAATCTTTAACGCAATAATAGCACATTTTTATGGTAAAACGACTGATCGATTTGGTACCTGACAAAGGGCAGTCACCTTGATTGTAAAGGGATTTCTGTTGTGTTTCCACCTTGCTTCTTCCGAATGCGGTATTCTGCGATAACATCGGATATTGTGTACAAGTATGGATTAATAGCTGAATTTATAGGCAAAACACAAGTAATCAACCAAGCATACACAGAAGGTGGTAACGTAACTGCCCTACTTTGAACTAGAATTCCGAGAACAATTATTGGAAACCAACAGCAGAAATCTGTAGCCACAATAGTCGTTACTTTAGTTGTTAATTTGATCTGTTCCTCTATATTTCTAATACGCCCAGCCTGTTTTGATGACTTTTTAATGGCTTTCACTATTCCTATGTAACAGCCAGAATAATAAGGTAACAGATACAGTTAAGACCAAGAAAAACTGCAGTTGAAAAATACATGCTATTTTTCAAACCAATGAACACGGGTTCACGCGTATAGATAATATCGCAGAAAAAGCTGTGCGAAAAAAAAATACAAGACACGTCTATATCACTTGTATACGTGAATATTTCAGAGAGAGCTACAGGGAGGCCGATACAAACATGTGAGTTATCATAAATCTATAATCAATGCCAGCTAGACTGGATGGGATAATACCCAACACTAAGGAACACAACCATATAAGAGCTATCGTTGCCATTGTTGATTTTTTGGTCAACTTTTTTGTAGAGTACGGAAAGTTCATGTTGATAAATCTGTCAAAGCTGATTAAAGTCACAAAGAACACCGATGCTTCAGAAGATAATATTGAAAGTGTCCCAGCAATTCTACAAGTTATTCCAGATCTCCATGTTTCAGAGAGAATCGGAAAGTGTTCTCCAAAGTAAATATCTGCTGATGCAATAATAATCATGTAGATACCCATGAGTAAATCCGCCATGGCCAAATTACTCAGGAGTAAGGTCTGTACAATATTTGGTTGTGATTTGTGCCTCCAAACCAAAACAAAAAAATTCCCTCCAAGTGCATTCAGGCCAATGACCCACATAACTACCATCAATACATTGTCTGATAATAGTCTATCACATGTGAGATACGGTGATCTAAAACCATCTGCTTTGCAATTTTCCTTTACATCAATAGGAACGTAGCACTCACAAATTTCTTGAGGCGTCACTAGCAATGTTGCGGTCTTCGGAAAGTTAAAGAATGAAAAAGCATTTACTCTTGTAAGCGGATTGCCTGAAATATCGATAAAGTTTAAGTTATCTAGCATTGTTACATCTGGGAGTTCCTTAAGCCGATTGCTAGACACATCAATAAAGCTGAGATTGACATTATTGTTAAATAATCTTACATTTATTTTCGAGAGCCGATTTTCCTCCATAGTAAGCATCGTTAAGGAGATCAAATCATGAAATACGTTAATGTCAAGTGTGTGTAATATGTTGAATTCTAAATAGAGTAATTCTAATTTTTGTAAACCAACCAATACTTTAGTGTCCAATGTGGAAAAATAATTCTGAGACAAATCGAGCACTAGCAGATTTGACAAACCTTGAAATATATCAACTTCTAATTCCATTAAATAATTTCCCCGTAGGGACAACAATTGGAGTTTCCACATATTCTGGAATAAATCACCATCTAATTTCACCAAGTTATTATCACCCAAATCCAAATCGATCAAATCGTGTAAACCACTTACTAATTTACTGTTTAATGTGGACAAATAATTCTGAGCCAAATCCAGTACTTTCAGATTGTTAATATCCTGAAACAAATCAACAGACAATGAACTGATGCTATTGTTCCTACAACTTAAAACCCTCAAACTATGCAAACCACGAAACAAAGTACTATTCAATTCCATTAATTGACTTCCAGACAGTTGCAGTGTATTTAGACGTTCCAAACCTTGAAAAGTACGTCCATTCAATCTGACCAACCGATTTTGATTCAGATGGAGCGTACTTAAATTTCTTAATCCGTGAAATAATCCAACTGGTAATAACACCAATCGATTACTTCTCAGGTTTAGTTCCATTATATTTTCTAACCCTTGAAATACCTTACCCGGCAAGATGCTCAGCCTATTGGCATAGAGATTCAGAATAGTCAGTCTACTCATATTTTGAAATATACGACTATTCAAAGTAACCAATCGATTACTATCAAGTCTTAGGTCCGTCAGGTTTTCCAATTTTATAAATAACCCGGTTGGTAATGTGACTAATTGATTACCAAACAGATGTAACCTTTTTAGCTGAAACAAATCATTGAACACTCCCAGATGAAGTGTTTTTATCTGGTTATGCATCAGATAAAGTTTCTCTATTGTCTTCAAACCTCGAAAGGCGTTTACATCAAGGTGTACTATATTGTTCTTTGCTAGATCTAATTCGTTAATAGGATAAGGATAAAGAAGCATTATATTCCGATAGGTAGAAGAATCATTGCCCAGACAGTTAACTACCACCTCTCTGTTACCGAGCATTGCACTGCAATTAGATGGAAAGTCCAGCCGACATATTCCAGACCCGTGATATTTGTACGCAGAACATGTAAGCATATCGGTGTACCCCCTAACGTTAAAACAGTGTGACCTTTGATGATAGTTTGTATTGTTTTGATGAAGTTCTGGGCATTTCGGAAGCAAATCTTGGGCTGGAATCTCATTAAGTGTAATATTACCATTACCTTGCCAACTGAGCTCAAGATGTGGGTGTACAAAGGTTAATATACATGCTTGACTTTCCCTGTGAATTGCCACGTATCTGCTTGGACAGTCTATCGAATTCCCTTTCCGCTCAACGTAAAGCAAAAAGTCTGCAGGCACGGCATCATTATCTATTTCTATCAAAACGGCAGAGTCAAGTGCCACATTAACTTGCAAGCTGCAAATGTGATATGCATCCCCGCGAATGGTGATGGATCTATTTTGGAAATGTCTATCATCAACGACACATGGCCTTGTGTCATTGATGTTCTCCCGCAAGGGGGTGACTTCTAATTGAGCTTCAACTACAGGTACACCCACCAGGGTCCCATTATTTTGAATGCCAAAAACGAACAAAATGCTGATGAGTTTCAGGGTTACAGAAATTGCTTTACAACGATTCATATTGCAGTGATTAACAGTTACGTTTCACTTCGGTGCAATATATATTCAGCTTAGGGTCTATTCCGCAGAACATGTGTTATTAGGTTTATAAATGGATGACTCATTGAATAATATAATGATCTTACGTTCAAAACAAGCAATGAGTAACAATGTATTTCATGTATTAAACTAGAGGAGCCCTACCTTTGTTTTAGTTAACTGTGTAAAAACACAATTATCATTGCCTAAACGACGAATTATCTATGCGTCACTTATGCCTTTTAATGTCGGATCTTCAACCTATTATACTCCGTTCGTTCAGCTACGTTGGTGAATAGCATCAGTGCTATTACAAAATAAACGACTTAGGAAAACGAAACATGTTAGGTTTCATGGGCCGTGTTAATTAGGAGCGTTCGTATCATGGAACGAGAACGAAACACTCAATCTATACTTGTAAATTTAGCCATATATTTTGTAGATCTATGTCATGTCATCTGAATTTATATGATTAATAAGTGTTCCACGCACAAACTTTAATTGAGGGTTATACTGACTGTCAGGTATTAATTTGGTTTATTCAAGATACCAATCCTGAGAAATACTCACGGTGGCAAGACAAACGTTCTCATTACTTCTCGTATGATTTGCTTTGTAATGTTATTAACAACTATTACGATGAGAGTAGACAAACAATTTTTTTGCTGGTGTTGACTTCTAGCACTACGTTAAGGCGCTTAAGTCGATTAGAAGTCTGCTCGAACAGAGAGTTTATTCCACTGTCTCGTACCTGCATGCATAAATATAATATGGATAAAAACTAGAGGTAAATCTGAAGCAGGATTTAAATTCGTAGATAGAGAATCTGATAAGCAAAATAATAATTTCTACCTTTTTATCGTTCTTATTTAGTTTGATTGTTTTATTCGCTTAAAATATTTCCGATTTTGCAATGATTCCCCAACTATCATAAGTGAACCAACCCCTACTAGCCGCGTGCACTGCGCAACAATACTGTTAATTCGCACATAAACGGGATAGCTCGCGGTAGTTTTTGACCACCAGCCATGCTCCAGGAGCAGGTCTCCCTCACTAACCTCAAAGAGCAGCTCTTGGTGTTTCTGATCTTTCTTGGATAAGGTAATTTGAGGGTGCTGAATTCAAATATATTGTTTGCCACATTCACATATGAGGTTATGATAAAATATAAGGGTATTTTTTTTTAAATATTCAACTTGTTTTAAAACCTGTACTATATAAATATAGAGTACATCGTCAGGATTAAAATATGGTACAGGTTGTACAGGTTCAAGGTTACTTGGGGTTTAATGTTTCAGAGTTTTAAGAATGATCCGATTTCAATCAAAACTAATTCCAAATGTCTTGCCCGGTCATACCAAAAGATAAAGTGATTATCGTCTTTAGCCATGACACTTCGGAGTGCTTTTTACCGGGTAATGATCATGTTTTCCCCATAGACCAAGGGAGTTTATATTTTGTACTGGAACTATAAACTATGGGTCATATATATTGCAACAAACATAGTTTTTGTAAACATATGATTAAATAAGGGGCGCATGCGGTTCACACACGTTCCCGTGCCGCTCCAAAAATTGGCAATTTTTTCTTTCACACTTTCAATTATTCACCTAAATTGTTAACCATCTTGATTTACTAATATGCCTTGAATAATCTGAGGTGAAGATGGGAGTGGATATCACAGTGTGGAGAGCTAGAATCGGGTGTTGTAGTTCAGCGACAACATGTATCACTGGCTGTAGTTCGCCTTGTTGACAATATGCAAATCTGTCGAGAGCAACCCTGGCCCAGGCAATTATTCGAGAAATTCCAACCCAGCCAAAAAAAGAGCGGCTAAAGCAACAACTAAAACAGGGAATGGGAGAAACTTGAAAGACTTCATGCAACCACAGGATGGAGATGTTGTGGTCTAGAATACTATACTAAAAGAACTACGGGATTTTAAACTAACGCCGTTATGAAAAATCTAACCGCTCGTTAAACCAGAAAGTTGACAGTCAGCTGTGGGACCTAGGTAGTATAAAGAAACAAATTCATGAAGCGCAAACCATCGCAGAGGAAGCTAAGCAAGAGGTTGAAAACCTAGAAGAGATGAGTCGTCCACAGAGTAAACTAGAACAGTTAGAGTCACAGTCACTCACTTCGCGATAACTTACTATTTCATGGGATACCTGGTGAGACAACAGAAACGTGGGACAAATGTGAATCTAAGATCTTAAAGGTGAGACATTTCATATCTCATCAGTTGGACATTTAATAACGGCGATAAAATTGACTTTGAACGCGTACACCGGCTAAAATCAAAGGGAAATCGTCCGGGCCCAAAAGTCACCAGGCCAGGTTCAAACAAAGATGATTAGCGCTGCTAGTAAGAAATTGAAAGATATCGGTTTTAGGATCTCTCAAGACTATACTCAGAACGTCAGCGAGATAAGGAAGAGGCCCGGAAAGAGGTTGGTTCCATTCATGACAAAAGTAAAAAATGATAACATCCATGCCTACCTGGCCTATGACAAACTAATTATTGACAAAATCCAGATATGATGAAGCTTCAAAGAATATCCGCCCAGCATAGGGAGTGGTCAAAACCATTGTATCTGTACCCTACCTACAAAATTTAAAGAGTACATATCTACATTTGATTACTCTGGTGTATATCACACCAAAGCTGAAATACATAAATTATAGCCTATTTTTAAAGTAGTGGGATTTGGGGGATTCTAGCAGAATTTCTCTTCCACCCTGTACTTTTTGCCAATTTGGCAACCCTCCAGAGAGATTGTACAGCAATTGCCCTGTGTGTTGGACTGCAAAAAAAAAATTAGACTTATAAATTTTGTCATATACAGAAAATCAAAATGGCAGCAAATATTCCGTCAGTTGAGAAATTTGAATCTCGCTTGCAAAAGCAAAAGCAGGTTCAAAATTTCGATGTTCTCGAAGAAGGAAAAATTTACGCCCTCACTAAATTCAAGTTCACCGAAACCAAATTCAATGAGGGCTTCATCGTAAATTTGGTGAGCGAAGACCCCAACAATAAGTTCAAGGTTTTCGCCCCAAGCCTCCTTACCGAGCGTCTTCACACCGTGAAGAAATCAGATCTGCCCGTGTTCATCAGATCAAATGGCACGAAAAAATGCAAGGGCTCAAAAACTAAATTTTACTACGATTTTGATTTGGTTTTGAATGAGTCTGGCTCCGAGAGTGAGTAAATCCCTGGTTTGACCAGGGATTTTTTTTTCGGGTTATGAAATTTTTGATATACTAAAAAAAATGGCGCAAGAATTCGATATTTCCCCCGAAGATTTCGATCAACTCTGCAAGGAAGATAGAATCCCTCCATTCAACGAGCTGACACAGGGTAAGGTCTAGATTGAAGATACCAAGTCGATCCAAACGAGCAAAGGAGAAGCAACCATCATGGTTCTCAGAGGAGGCGAAGAAGTTTGGGCTACGTCGGTTCTGGCGAGTAGATTGCAAGGGCAAGAGCTACCTCTCCTAGTTAGGCCCAAGGGTAAGCGTAAGAGCCAGAGGACAGGAAATTTCTACTACGATTTTGATCTAGTGAAACCACCATCCCGAGACTAAAAAAATTTCCCCAAAAATGGGGATTTTTTTTTTTTTTTTTGCACGCTTGAGAAAATCAGATATAATAAAAAAATGGCGTTTTGTTTGTGCGGTGCAGGCTGTGAATCACTCAAATTGGGGGAAGTTTTTAACATTACCGATTTTTACAATGGTGATTATTTTTCTGATTTTATGCACGAAAATATTGAAAATTTAAAAAAAAATGAACCAATTAAAATAGATGAGGATTTGTCGATAGAAGTAGAAGAGATTGAAGATATTGAAGAGAATACTATTATCACGATGTCAGTTGGAAAATTTAGGATGAAACCGACTTTTCCAACTAGTTTTTGTGAACAGATGGAAATTTTGTTGAATGTAGGCAAAATTGAAAAACAAGTATTTTCGAAATACAAAGGTAAAGAAGGAGATACCGCGATTTTTGAGGTTTTTACCGAATAAAATTGATTCTGATTGAAAAAAAAAATCCCATTTTTTTGGGGATTTTTTTTTTGGAAATAATAAAGCTTAGAGAAAATGATTGTATCATTTTGGATTTTACGTTTTTTAATTTTTTCGGACTCACCCGAAGAAAGAATAAGGATAGAGGGTAGAAGATTGGCTAAAGCCCTTGATTGCTATAACAAAGCAAATCAAGAAAAAAAAAGATTTTTGGAAAAAAAAAAAATTTCAGAAAAATTTTTCACATATATAAAATGCCTGGGTGTATAGCACAACACTCGGTTTATCGCAATTATGGTGTGAAAGAGGATGGATCAGTTATGAATTTGAAAACAAAAAAAAGTTTTTGAAACCCCACCTCAATATTCGAGGATATTTTAAAATAGATCTTTATTTGAATGGTGTCCCAAAGCGCTTTCCTGTGCATCGTCTTGTGTATGAGTGTTTCAAAGGTGAAATTCCTTCTGAACTTCAAATCGATCATATAGACAGTGATAAGTCAAACAACCATATTGACAATTTTCAATTGCTAACACCAGCGGCTAACGTTCAAAAAGCGCCTATTGGAAATAAAGGAAAGGGTTGCAAAACACCAATTCCAATTATTTCGATTTGCATCGGAAATGGTGAAAGAGAAACCTTTTCTAGCATGACTGCTGCCGCAAATGAACTACAATCATCGAAAACAATATTTGGAACACTTGATGCAATATATTGGAACCATTGCCATGTTCACAATCGGATTCGAATTATGGGTAAGTCATTGTTTCCTTAGAAAGCCGAAGGTCTTCCCTTTTACCAATTCTTCCCCACTCCCCCTCAATCAATGTTTGGGGGGCCTGGCGAAGCTGTTGACACCAATGACTCGGATCAACATTGAATTGGGGGATATGGGTCACCTTTTCCTAAATCGGTCAAAGTGAACCAACTTTTGTCGAGGATTGTAGGTGTTTGCAAGTAAGTTCATTTTCCTCAATCGTGAGAAAAAAATTGTTATACACCGCTCACCCAAAAACATCTGGATTGCGATAGCGATTCGAAAAAGCATAAAAAAAATCCCATCAAACTTATTTGATGGGAATTTTTTTTTTTGCTGCTCTAGATTGAAAAAATTTATTTTTTTTACTTCAAATTTTTTGGTGGATTGACTGTTCCCTCCGGAACGATCAATAATTCCTGTCTAGTGAAGGCTCGCTTGGGAGCACCATTCGTTACTATACAAACTTGGATCTCCCTCTTCTTCACAGACACCGTCGATCGTGTATGTTTCCAGAGACCAAATTGGGTCTGTTGCTCGTCTTTTTTTTAATCTCCCTCAGATTCTCCGGATTCGTACAAGTACCTCAATTTCACGTTGCTTGGAATTTTATCTCACTCGTATTTTTTGAGGAGCTGAATTCTTGGCTTCGATTTTCTTTTTCGTGATTGCCTCACTGGTTTCATTCCAATCAGACAGGTTTTTTTCGTCCATTCAAAGCGCGATCAACTTCTGGCAGTCTTTGCCCCATTCTCTGCATCTCACATTCTTTTCACCCGTCTGGCTTCCAACAAAATTTCTTTCGCGGTCCTGATAGCCAAACAATCTTTCCTCCAGTGGCCTGTTGAATCTTTCAACAATAGCTTGAGCTCGTTGTTTTTCAACACCTCCTCTATGAATGTCTACACTATGTTTTTTTTCATCATTTTGAACTCACCCATGAATTCTCGACCTGGATCAACTGACGCAAATTTTGCCAGTCGTCCTTGTAAAAAATTAACGTCTAAACCGATCTTTTCATCACTTTCTTAATCTAATTCGATGAGAATCTTGTTGCCATACACAGTGAGGAAAACCAACTGGTACTCGACAAGCCGATGTTTATTGGGTATGAGCATTCTCGACATTTCGAAGACCAGATGTATAACTTTTCACTACGATACATCAAGCCCAAGTATGGAAGCAAGGCAAAACTCCTTTTTTACCGACACGGACTCCTCGCCATGAGATTCACCGAAGATTTCTACAATGACATCGCCAGATGTGAAAAAAATTATTCGACCATCCAACTTCCAGCCGATCATCCATCTGGAATGCCAAACGGTAAAAACAAAAAAAAATCCCGGTCTCTTCCAATGAATCGGGTGGAAAGCAATCGCTTGAATTGGTTGACTGAGAGCACAAGCTCTATTCATACAAGATGTATGAGGGAGAAGAAAAACGATGCAAAGGCGTGAAGAATGTCAGTCGTTTTATACGAAAATTGTACCTGTGGAGGATCCAAAAAATGCTTGTTTGACCAAAAACCTCAAATGCGGACGATGAACGTGATTAGGAGGCCAGCCCCTGAGGTCTACACAGAATAGGTCAACAAAAGCTTTGGATGCACACGATGATACGAGAATTATTTTTTGGAAGACCAAATCACCCCTTGCTTGGGGCACTACAAATCAACTTAATTGGCAAAAAAAAATCTAGCTGTATATCCAGCCAGGACTTTTTTTTTGCTAGCTTACTAAGATTGAAAACGTTATTTTTTTTACTTCAATTTTTTTGGTGATTGATGACTGTTCCCCTCCGGAACGATCATATTCCTGTCCTAGTGAAGGGCCTCGCTTTGTCGCACAACCATTACTAGATACTTACAAAAATTGGAATCTCACTCTTCTTCACAACACCGTCGATCGTGTATGTTCCAGAGACCAAATTGGGTCTGTTTCTCGTCTTTTTTAAATCTATCGTATCTCCCTCAGATTCTCGCGGGTTCAATACAATACCTGACCACCAGATACAATAGGATCAATTTCACGTTGCTTGGAATGTGAAAGGTGCTCACTCTTAATTTTTTTGAGGAGCTGAATTCTTGGCTTCGATTTTTCTTTTTCTTGATGCCTCACTGGGGTTCATTCCAATCAGACGCGTTTTGTGTTCGTTTTTCGTCCTTCAAAGCTGCGGATCACGTCTGGCAGTCTTTGCACCCATTCTCTAGATCTAAGCATTCTTCTTCAACCTCTGGCGTCCACAAAAATATCTTTCGCGGGTCTGAAGAGCCAACCAATCTTTTCCTCCAGTGTCCTGTTGAATCTTTCACCCGAGCTTGAGCTTCGATTTTTTCAACACCGCCGCCTCTATGAATGTCCTACCTATGTTTTTTTCATAATTTTGAGACTTCACGCCCCCCCCCACCCCCCCCCTCAGCACCCAACAACAAACAACCGAAACCCCAAACAATTCCCCCATGAATTTCTTCTCGACCTGGATCAACTTGAAGCAAACTTTGGCCACGTCAGTCCCTTGTCCAAAGAAAATTAACGATCTAAACAGATCTTGCTCCTTATGACTATATTCGCTGAGAACCTTGGTAGCCATACACATGAGGAAAACCAAACTGTTACTCGCCAAGCCGATTTATTTTGGGTATGAGCATTCTCGACATTTCAAAGACCAAGATGTATAACATTTCACGTACGACTACACATCATCCCAAGTAGGAGCAAGGCAAACTAAACTTTTACTCCTTTTTAACCACACGGACTCCACTAGCCTAATGAGATGCATACCGAAGTATTTCTACAAGGACATCGCCCCCCCAATATGTGAGAAAATATTCTACACTCCAACTATCCGCCGAGTCATCCATCTGGAATTCCACTGGGAAAAACAAAAAAAATCCCGGTCTATTCAAGGATGAATCGGGGTTGAAAGCAGATAGCTGAATTGGTTGGACTGAGAGCAAAGCTTCGATTCAGTACAGATGTATGATGGTAGAGAGAGGAAAAACGATGCAAAAGCGTGAAGAATCAGGTCGTTTATATAAACATTACCCTTTTGAGGATTACAAAAATGCTTTGTTTTGTAACAAATACCTCAAATGCGACGATGAAACGCGGATTAGGACCCCGCCATGAGGTCTACACCAAGAGGTCAACAAAAGAAGCTTTTGGATGCAAAGATGATAAGAGAAAGTATTTTGGAAGACCAAATTCACAAACCCTTTTCTTGGGGCACTAACACTCAACTTCAGTAGCAAACAAAAAATCCTAGCTGGAGTATCCGCCAGTACTTTTTTTTTGCCGATTCTATAAATTTTGTAGATCAACCAAATCTCACACAGTTTCTTGATGTGTATAACAACACCTCTAACTTCTGGAAAATCATCGAGGGTCACGCAAGGCGTTAGCCAATTTCTTCTTCGTTGATAGGTTGATTACGCACATATCGAAATCGACAATAATTTTCTCTTAATACCTTTAGCTTGATCCCTCTCGCAGTAAAAATTTTAACAGCTTTTCCCACTCAGATTGGTATTCAAAACCGATGGTTGTTCCAAAATCTATGGAATATTTAGCCTTTAATTTCATAGTAAATCGCATGAACGACTTGTAAATTGCGGTGTGGCTCAAGTCTGCTTTCAAGACTTTTAATATGTCCTTTTCTTACTTGGTTGAGACTTTCGACACTTTGTTTAACTTTGTCAACTAAATCAACTGTAATCCCTGAAAGTTTGCCTTGATATTATTCATGTATACCCTTGAGCTCAATACTTCTTGTCAGTACTTTTTTCGATTTCAAGAATTTCATCAACCATAAATTTTGGACCATTCCGAATAATTATCTGGAAAATGTATTCGCTCAATCGTACAGCAATCTTCACAGACCTTTTCACAACCGATAAAGTCCTAGTATTATATTTTCAATCCACAATTTTCGCAGATTACATCACACATTTTATTAAAAAATTCCCTCGGCAAACCGAGGGAATCTAGAAATCAATAACAAATATTCGTTTAATATATCACTTTTTTTCTCCTCTGTTTAAGCGTGGAGTTGGGTGGTGGAGCGGGTGTGTAGCTGTCAGTTTCCTCGTATCCAAGAGCAACATCTGATCTGCATTAAATACCCCAATACCGATTACTCCATTACGCTCAACTACAAGAACAAGATGGATTGACCAACACATCATTTTTTCAGGCTTCTTGTTCAACGTTCCTGTTCAGCTTTTTTGAGTTTCCTTGTTCTTTCTTCTTTTCTCGAAAGCTTCACAAACTGCGAGTCGTTTCTTATTTTTGGGCGGCTAAAGCTTTTTCCAGCCTCACCTTTTTTCGGATTTTTTATTTTTTTTGGACGGGGGGTGCTGTAACTTTCACTGGTGGTTGTTTGCCACTTTTTTTTTGGGAGTTGCTTCTTTCGTTTTTGGAATTGGTTCAGTTTCGTCTGATTTCTCCATCTTTTATTTTTTGGAAAATTCTTGAGCACGCCTAAATTTTTTTGTACAACCATCAGCATTACATGAATTTTTTTCGGACCAAAACTCCTACAGAACGATTTTTTTGAACAAAGCTCCTGCAAAACAAATTTTTCTTAGACCAAACTCCTACAAGAACGATTTTTCATTGACAAACGCCTGCAAGAATGAATTTTTCCATTGACTAACTATACCTGCCACAAAAGAAATCCTATTCACGATAACTGTGAATAGATTTTTTTTAATCTATTTTATCTACAACACCAACTTTCTTCCCTTCCTTCCTCTCCTGGGAGGTTTAGGCAAGGGTTCAGAGGACGCTGCTTCCTTGCTCAATATGATTACTGGTCGGCAGCAAGTTTCATATAGGAGGAGCCAACCATCCTTCCAAAGTTTTGATACATGCTACTAGTGCATTTGCTCAGAGCCAAATTTATGAAAGGTGCCTCATTCAAACTTTCTTCCAGTGCCTCACGATTGTTGGAGTACAATTTTCCAGGAAGCATCAACTTTTACAATGTTTGAGTAAGCCGAGACGATATACTTTTTTTTTTAGGGGTCTTTGTCACAAAGCTCCAATCCGACTTTCACATATCGAGCAATACAATTTTTTGATTTCTTTCTCTGCTTTCTGCTCACTGCTTATTCGATTTCATCCGAGGTATAATTTTTTTCCGAGAAATTCTTTGCTCTGACCAGAAACAACGAGCTTAATCAGCTTTTCCCTCTTGTCACAATCAAACCCAACCTCCAGAGACTCAGGAATCAATCAATCCCCCCCAAAAACCCTTTCCTTCTTCATCGATGATTTTGTCGAATGTCAACATATTTATTTATTACAATCATATCCCTCGAGGGGGATGTCAAAAATAGTACACTTTTGAATACTGCTTTTGCTCCCAATCTTTGTGTCAGTTTTTCTATCCTTTTCGGGGAATGGTACAACCATTATTCTCACTCATAATTTCGAAACTGCTTTTTTGCTCTTCAAATCTTTGTTCAGTTTCTTTCTTTTCGGGGAATGTAGAACTTAATCTCCTTCATAATCGTGTCAAAATCATCCTCCGTCCTTGCACCAAAAGGGTAGCAGCCCTGATCGCCTCCTGATGGTTTGTGGGAACAAGCGATGTAAGTCCTGAGACCAATCCACAGAGAACAATTATCGCGACGTCCGGAACACGCTAGCTTTATCATAGCGCTTCTTTTTTTTTGTCGACCCTCTTCGGCGATACTGTCATCGTCAAAAATAGAACCGCCCGTCCGTCATTTTACACCTATGATCTCGTAAAAAAACTTATTGTCTTTGAAACTACATCCCCTTGAGGCACAGAATCTCGGGGTCAACCATAAAACAAACACCTGATCTGGATCATTGATCACCCACGCCCGAGTTTTAGGTAGGCTTTATGCTAGCTCCAGTTTGGGCAGATTATCACGATGTACTCGAAAAAATCTATGTTTTCCTTTTTTCAAATGAATCCAGAATGATTCTGTCTGTCCTTCTTTCCCGACAAGTCCTCGGCCTGAAATCACACACAGCGTTGTGTGCAAATTTCGGATAGTACCCCCATTTTTTTTATTTATTTTTTTAGCTATGTTTTGAAACGCCCACTCAGCCGTCCATTTGTCGAAATTCGACACGCCTGCACGTAAAATATGTCGGCTCTAGGTTTCCAGCGGCTTCTGCTTCCTTTTCTATCTCTATGTGGATGGATTGTCCAACACCATTCGATTTTTTCTTCCCTTTCCGTGATCGTGCATCATCAGCAGACCGTCCATATCCAACCAAAGACCGTACTTCGTGTTAGGATATTCTGGCAAACTCACAATCACCAGAATGACCTTCCTTGAAAGAATAGGACCGTTCTGTGCTTTCCGTCGCAAATGTTTTCTGATTTCGTAGAGAAAAAGGGATGAAAAAGGGAGGGGAGCATAATAACAGACTTTCCACATCTTATTTTGGTCTCATGTCGCTGGAAAATAGCTGATTGGGATTACACAATCCATATGACGATGAAACCTTTTAAATTTTGGGGTTGTAGAAACTTTTCAGAGTTTCTTGGTAGTTTTGCTCCTCCCGTTTTGTATCCACGAACAAACTAGAATACCCTTCAGCTCTTGGCCTGAGGTGCCATTGATAAATTCCAGATTGTATCAGATTTATTCACAGATTCCTTGCTATGAGGTTAGTGTGACGGTTTTGTCGAACAAACATTGGAATCTACCCATCGGTTGGTTTTTTCAGGACACTCGTAGCCAGTCAGCAGGACTCAAAAGCTTCAATTCCAGGTAGGAATATCGGAAATCTTATAGCTGGCTGTTGTGTCAATTGCTTACTATCGTACGACTTTTGCCAACATCGTGAATGTCGCTCGTAAACCAAGTGATCTGTTGAGTTCACTCTGGAAGAAAGGGGTTTGTGTTGATGACATCATCTCAAATCCAGAAGGATACAGAAGAGGTTATAATCATTCCAACTGCTACTCAGCCACGACTTATTCCGCTGCGGCCCAGCAATCGATCCTGAATTTTTCGTACAAGCTGCCGATTGATACCCGTGATATACCGCGTTTTCACGTTCCTGCTGGTGCTGATTGCTCACATGCCCTCGAACACATAAAATATCACCGTCATTCAGCCGTGAAAAGACGCGCCTTCCGTCCTCCAGTTTTTATACCCTTATCTTGGATCTATTGCTCTTCCGAGATTGTTCACTAATCGTGTCTGTTGGCATCAACTTAATTGGCTCTGTCTGCCGAATTCAAATCCCCCTATGAATGTCCACAATCGATTCCTGGGATTTATGACGTCATTTTTTTCCGATATCGGGAAAATCTCACCGTGAGTATCCCTCCAGGACCCTATGGTGCTCGGGTACGTGAGTGTTGCGTATTGTACGTCGGACACCTTTAGCCCACTCGAGTGCGAGTTTTCGCATCGGATTCAATTTGTGTCCGTATTAGTCGCCATAATCTCTTTTATTATTAGTTGGGTAACGTAAAAACGGCAACAAGACTGATTTTGCTCCATTGCCCGCTGAAGCGATTGGAATGGAAAAGTTTGATGAGATGTCGATGTATGATGCTACAGGAGTGTGATACCCTGTAGGTTTGCAGAACGGATTTTTGGAGGGGAACGATAAAACTGAACACCCTCGTCGAGGAGCGTTGAATGGAGCGTGTTTTACACACAGGAGATATAATTACGTCCAAAGAAATCGAAGAACCGACTGCAAATCTCTCTCAGAGAGGATCGAATTCCAAACACAAGAGCTTGACATGGACAATATTTCGATGGAACTAATCTAGAAAAAAAAAAAAACTTCTACGTCTTGGAAAAATTACAATCGAACAACACTGGGACAATTTCGAATTAGAGGGAGGTGTCACTTTTAAATCTTGGCACAAAATGGTCGATGACGGACAATGGAATTTTTGTTTAATATAGTGGGAGAAAAACCAAACTAACGTAAAGTAAACCCGCGAAAATTTTTAGCTCTTATTACCATCAAAAAAAACCAATTTATGGTGTGGGAGGACCCTGTTATTACGAGAAGTTTTATTAGGTGTTGCTGACTTTAAAATCACAACCAAAAAAATCTCAAAACTGTCTGCCACGCAGTTCGTGCGATCGGTAGTTGAGCTATCAATACACCACAAGCCCGCAGAGAACTAGATTTAAAACCGTCTAGAACAAATCCATTCTGACACACTACTCACAGCCGCTGAATGCCAGCGTAATATCGAGCCATCCAACTTACGAGCGATCCGATCGCCGACCACGAAAAATTCGCAATTTCTTGATGAACAGGACACTCAACGACTATCCGATGTCTACGAGCATCTCTTACAAAGACGAACGAAAAGCCAACGAATTCCGCATTGCTTAAAATCCAGGGGAGATCCTTTTTAGCATCAGTAACCCTACGTCTGAGGGGATTTGAAGAGGGGAAAGAACCTCTTTTAATTTATACCCTTGACTGAAGAATATGCGAAAAGCTCGAGAACTGCAAACGGAAATCGATGATTTTGACAATGTACTACTAACACGAAGCCTAAAGTCCACCCCGAACTTCTCTCAGCGTTTACTGCGAACATGTAAAAAACTTCATCGAACGATGCATTCTACGTGCTCGAGCGGTGAGCTGTTTCAGAATCGTAGGGTTTCCACCTATATCCATCGATTCTTAACCGCTGATAGGTCTTTCGCTTTCACCATCGGTGGCAACGATAGTAGCAGCGAACCATTCGCAGTAATCATCATCCTAAGCTCCACAGCTTCCAAAAAACGGTCCAAAACCGAGCCCGACTCCGCCAGCTCCAAACCCGATCTCCGAACCTTTAGCACCAGTGGATCAAGGCACAGCTACACAAAATAGCGGATCTACTGCTGAAGCCTGTGGAGATAAACTGCTAATCGCCCTTCCAGGCATTATCGGCAGCATAGTACTTCATTTTGAAAGCAGCTGGGAGCGGCTGGTTGATTGCTCGCAACACCTCTTGTTTGTTGATAGTGGGTGTTGGAAATATTCTGTATGACTTTGTACAAGACGGAATGACAAAAAAAAAGTCCTCGCTGAGTAAGCAGAATTTTTTTTTTTTGCGCGCGAGTAATAAATAAAACAATGGAGGAGATAAATCGGAAATGGAAACGACTACAGCTAGACCAAGAACACTCCTTGAGCTTAAAAATGGGAAGGAGCGACTTTTGAGGGTGAGAGACGAATTGAAGATGAAAATGAAAACATTTTGAAAAATTTGTACATGAAAGAACTACGACCCAAAACATGCTAACACTTGGAGTTGGTTTGTTCTCTGATAATGTACGCGTTTACATCAATCGATCTTGTATCCAGGTTTTTATTAAAATACAATGAGCAATGGCGATCCAATGTGAATATGATCGTCAACGGAGCTTATCACTCCGCGGTTTCTTGGCGGACTCATCGTTGGAAACACCATGATTACAAAACTTCTCCAAAATGCAGCCAACCTAATTTGGGGAAATTGGACTCGAAGGCTGTTGGAAAATTGCGCAAGCGTGTTCTCAGCGACCAGGAATCAGAGTTGGTTGGGCCTCAGGGATTCTTCCCGAGAATACAGCCCCTGCAATTAAGAGAAAAAACCCATCCGGATAAAATCCTTCTGGGGATTTTTTTTTTCTCCTCAAAAACTAAGTAACCAACCAAAATTCCTGTCGCTGTGATGTCCAACAAGCCAAAGCCACTTCTCCTTTTTGAATGCCTTCTTTTGATCCTCTCTAAATTACTCGTGGAGTTTGAGGCTCTTAGGAAAATCTTTTAGTTGGATCCCGATCAGATTGTAATACTGTCTGATAGCCGATTCAAATCTTTGGAAGGTTTTGTTCGGCATGACCTTCCTGTTTCACCTTATCGTTATAATAGAGTCTTTCTCTCCATTCTATCTCTGTTCCACTGTATCTCTAATCATTTTGCAATCTCCGATGGCTCGATCGTTTCTCTCACGTTCACGCCTATTAAAGCCATTTGATTGAAATGGAAATTTGCTCCCGTGAAGCTCAGAGCATTAGTCAAGGCTGAGCCAATCATTATACTACAGGGGCTGGCCATATTTTTATTTTATTATCAGCCAAATTTAACACGTGATCCTAAATTCCTCCAAACGTTATCATCAATTTTTTCTCAATCGTCGAACAGTCTCATCCTCATCCGCTATCGCGGCTTGCAGCCTGCATCCTCAATCAAGGTTTGAAACTCAATTGGTGATATGGTATTTCGGTACCAGCTTCGGACATTCTGATTGAACCGGAACTTCGTCATTTACCTTTTCCGTAAGACCAAGTTGCTTTTTCCCCGTAGTCGCGATTTTTGGGATAAGGTTGTTGGACCATTAAAACTACTTTCCCAAATGGAGTCCCTGTTGCTGGTAATTAGGCTATAAACCTTCCCCCAGGCAGAATCAGTTTGCTTCTAGCGTACTGACGGTTATACTGATACCTCTCTATCGAGCTTGGAATTCGACTTCGGATTGAATGGCCATCCTCTACATTGGCTCGACACTGTTTGTTGAGCATCGAAAGCTCTACCTTTACCTATTATGCGTGACCTAGATTGAGCTTGCGCTTCTAGGATAGCCACGCATAGTCCTGCTTATGAATCATTGATGCTCTCAACAACCCATCCCTAGTAAATTCGTAGATGATCCAAAACGAAGGATCTATCCTATGAATGGAATAAATGTTGACATCCGGAGACACAATCCCGTAACCATATTTCGTCTGAATTCTGCTCTAACTGTAGCTATTCTATTCTACCGTTGTATGTATGGCCTGGTCCACTACCCGAATTTCCGCTGTGTGTGAATGTACACCACTCGGATATTACCCTTCATAATATAGTCCCATCGCTGGTCTTTCATGACAAACCAAACCCCTTTGGTGGGGTTTTGGGTGGCAAATATCTAGCGGATCCAAAGCCACTCAGAGAAGCGAATTTCTTTGCCGAAAATTTTTTCATTCGTGTTTAATAACCGAATTCGCTGCATACCCTCTCAAAGGCTTTCATATCGATTGCATGATTTGAGCAATTGAACGAACCCGCTCGAGGGACGGACAGTTCCTCTCACGTCAAAATTCGTCTGATTGATAGTAAAGCGTGAAATCTGAAGAGCTCCCTATCATCTGGTGGTGGTTCTCGTGTTTGGAGCTCGTTCTTCGAAATAACCACATCCCGTATCTCGCTGCCAAACGACAAAATTAGTTGGTCTTGCCAAAAACTGCATCGGGTTGGACAACCATTTTTAGTAATTTCGGTCAATGTCACCGTCTGAACTGGCACCTTTGTATTCATCCATATGTTTTGAAAACGGATTCCGAAGCTCCTTTTTCCATTCAACGTGAATTTTCCTGGTTTATATCGACGAGAATGGATGAGTCGGTTTCCAAAACCCCACCCACCACGTATAGCTGAGCATCTTTATTTTAAGATTTTTTGCTTTGCAAAATCTGTAAAAGCAAACAAAAAAAAAATTTAATAAAAAAAAATGAGAGCGTGAAATCCAAAAAAATTCATAGTTCACATCTTACCTAGAAGAGTATAGAAATGGGAAAACTTGGTTTGTGACGCGATCATAGAGCTAAGCATCAAAATGAAAAGCCTGACCATAATTTAACGCTAGCAGGGCAAACCGTACTAACTCGATGAAAATCTGGAAGGAGAAAAATAGCGCTGAAGGAGAACTCCAACAACGTTTGTGTAGGGATGGTACACCTATACGCAAGATATGATCGTAAGATACGGAGCAGACATGCAACGTTCTACCGAGCTACTGTTCCTGCTGGAAATTACACTTTTCAAAGTTTAGGCTCAAAAACTAACTAGCGCTATCAAGAGCTACCATACCCTCTTAGTCAATCGTGAAACCGGGTTGATCGAAATGACAATTCCGGAAAATCTTCACGTTTGGGGTTTGCCAGATCCTGTCAATACGTATTCTAGGGTTTGGATGATGAAGATTGGCTAGACTCTGGTAACTACACAGGCGATAGGATTGTGGATTTCCCCCAGAGAATTTTGTTTTACCTGATAAGCACCACTGACAATCTCACGAATGATCGTGATAAAATTAAGGGTACCGCTGTTTGAAAAACAGTCCAATTATGCCGCGATGTATTAAATTTGGTTTGTTACACGATCGATACGAGAAACCGAGTTGGATGATACTTACCCCAGACATTTCGGAAATCGATTTGGATTTCAAATTCATTGGAACAAACGGTGCCGCTCAACTGGATCATCAACTTCCTGTATACTGTTTACTATAAATAAAGTTAAAAAAAAATTCCTCCAAAAGTACATTTTTGAGAATGTTTTTGCTAGAAATAAACTAAAAGATAATGTCAATCTACGGTCTATCGAGCGAGCCAACATCCAGCGTGGGGGGAGGAGACCGGTCGAATCAATCGGGGAAACAAAAAATATAGACTTGGCTGATCCCTAAAGACAATTCTGGCAAAAACGCTATTATTTTTCAAATTTCGTCTCTCACCTAAAAGCATCAAGTTGGATCAAGCGGTGGAGAAATACTGGGGATTTGGATATGGGACTTCACATTGTGAAAAATAGCGGTCCTCCACCTATAATGGAGATCTTTGGTAAACAAAGGTTACGTGGTCGCGCTCGTGCAGCATGAGCACGACGTAAAACCGTACGAATCTCGGGAGATATAGTGTCTTTCCTCACGAAGATGAAACCAAAGCCTACGTTTCCGTTAGATCTAGAAATAACATATCTTATCTGGCAAATGGACTCCAAGGGCAGATTCAAAAATAATCTTCGAGATCCACTGGAAAATGTATACAACAAATAAACCCGAGACATAAACATCACTAAGGATTTGAAGTTCTAGATGATGGAACTATGAGACAGACCACGCCGCTTCTAACCACATTTAATCCCTGAATAACCCAACCCCTGGATCTATTATTTCTGCAAAGCCTGGAAATTCACCTACAATACCGAATCAAACCACATCACTATGTGATTCATGCATCCAACGCAAAGTAATCCGTTCCTACATTCAGAGATCGTTGGCAGATGGTCCCGAACATACTCCAATTTCCATCATGAGGGAATATGCATGTTGAAACCGAAACTATCTCCCTGGATCCACCAAACTCAATCCACATCGCGATCGAGTACAACAACATAAATTAATGCTTCTGGTGATTGGTGTTCAATGAAAACAATGCATAAACCTAATACTAGGAAACTTAACAGAATCATGATGGGAATCTAAACACTAGGATTTTGTTTAGCTTCTATACAGACATCTCAGCAATCGGAAATCATCAACACTTTGTATATTATCACTGTTGAAAGATTTACCGACGATAATGCTTTATCTAATACATAAAAGATGAAGCAACCTAGCGCCCGAAAATTTATAATCCTTATCTGGATGGTGAAACAATCGTAGAGCAGTTTCGACTCAAACAAATCTCCGAAATCAGAGAATTTTTTGGAAGGTGAAGTAGACACCGAGATAAGCTAAGGAGAAAATACAAGACCGTATGGAATGTGTTTTACAATCTAGCTCAATTTCGGGCTAGTTGCAGTCGGTACGGAACTCTGGCGAGTTGGGAAACTTGGCAAGTGTAATTGAGCTGCTGTATTCAATTCCTCTGGAGGTTTGGCAATTGTTGAGGATTGTTAAGGCAGCCAGCGTGGGCCTCGGAAAAGGTTCCAATGAAAAGGTAGAAAACATGCATTATCCAAAAGCGCTGAGGCTAGTCTGAATACCGTAAAAAATCTAGTATCCAATGCGCTGCAGGATGGAATGTTATAAGTGAATTTTATCACATTCTTAGGGAGTGAGAAAATTACGACGCCCAAGGCTGGAATCAAGCACAGGACCAGGGCTGAGCTGATTGACTTGACAGCCGAACGGAAAGAGAGATTCGGTCGAGGGTGAGTCAAGCTGGATTGATGGGAAAACAAGCCTTGGAGGACATTCCCTCGAAGTAGGTCAGTAGAGAGAAAAATGAGCCTTAATTTTGTGGTGTATAAATAAAAAAAATTCCCTAGCCTGGATATCCAGCTGGGAATTTATTTTTAGTATCGGGATGTTGCCTTCACTAATAAAAATCGTAGAGAAATTGTCCTGTCCTCTGGCTCTTAACGCTTATGGCGACGAAAATAAAAAACCCTGTCTTACGGGCCCCGACCGGCCCGGATTTTTCAGTTTTGGTCAGATTTTTTTTTTTTTTTTTAATTTTCCTCCAAATCATGTAAAATCAGCCTGTTTTTTAGCCATTTCTCAATTTTTGTGGCACATCTTTGGAAGAAAATTTTGTTGTGTTAAAAATTTTTGGTTCATTTTTTCTCTCTTGACTTTTCAGATTTGGGGCTATTTTAGAGGATATGCAAATTTGAGCTCAAACAGAAAAAAGAAAAAAAAAAAGACAAAAAACGAAAAATTCGCCCGACCGACCGAACCTACGAAAGGTCCGCTTGGCCGTAAAACAGGGTTTTTCTTTTTTGCCGTTGCCTATACCCTTGGGTGCCCTGCTGGGAGGTAACTCTTGCCCTTCGCAATCTACTCGCCCAAGAACCGACGTAGCCCAAACTTCTTCGCCTCCTCTGAGAACCATGAATGGTTGCTTCTCCCCTTTGCTCGTTTGGATCGATTTGGTATATTTCAACATGTAAACCTTACCCTCTGTCAGCTCGTTGAATGGAGGGATTCTATCTTCCTTGCAGAGTTGATCGAAATTTCGGGGGAAAATAAGCGAATTCTTTGCGCCATTTTTTTTTAGTATAATCAAAATTTCATAACCCGAAAAAAATCCCCTGGGGGGGGGTCAACCCATGGATTACCACTCTCTGAGGCCAGACTCATTCAAAACCAAATCAAAATCGTAGTAAAGATTTAGTTTTTGAGCGCCTTCATTTTTTTTCGTGCCATTTGATCTGATGACCACTGGCAGGATCTGATTCTTTTTTTCATTACACGTTGTGAAACCCGTGTAAAGGAGGCTTGGGGCGAAAACCTTGAACTTCTGTGTTGGGGGTCTTCGCTCAACAAATTTACGATGGAGCCATCCTTGAATTGGTTTCGGGTGAACATGAATGTAGTGCGGGCGGTAATTTATTTTCTTCCTCTTTTCTTCGAGAACATCTAATTTTGACAACTGAGTTGCAAGCGTAGATTCAATTTCCCAAAAACCCCATATCTCCAACTGACGGATATTTGCTGCCATTTTGATTTTCGTTATTGAAAACATTTAATGTCTCCTTTTTTTTTTTGCATCCACACCCAACCCCCCGGGGTTGGGTCAATAGTGTACCCATATCGGCATTTCTGTACCATCCACTCCGGAATTGGGGCAGAGGGGAATGTAGGCAATTGCTGTGACAATCTCTTGGAGGGTTGCAAATTGGCAAAAGTACAAGGGTGGAAGAGAAATTCTGCTAGAAGGCCCCAAATCCCACTACTTTTAATGATGAGCAGAATTCATACAAGAAGTGTCGTTGTCGATCACACTAACCCGCCCCCCCCCCCCGACTGTTGAGCGTGAAAGAAATGAAAACTGTGACTTTCATATTCCAAAATACGTGGGATTAACCTATACGTAACATTGAGTGCATAAAAGCTTCATTTTGATTGTCTGGTATTATGGTGATAAAAAAACTTTCCTGTCAGCAATAAATGTGGCAATGGTGACAGCCTATGGGGTGGTCAAATGTAAATGTTGCAACGGAAATGGAAAAAATGTTATTCATAAAGAAATGGAAGTGCCGGATGATGGTATTGTGTGTGGAGAGGGGGTAAAATTAAAAACTAATTATAACAACAAGTAGTTTACGATTGTTTGTATTAATGTCAACAACAGTTAACAAATGCGTTAATCGTACTGACGATGTCTTTGATAATAACACGAAAACTGTTTTGAATTGTACTGATGGCTAGTGTCAATCACAAGAACTACGTAAAAGTTTCAATGGTATTGATGATGGTGTACAGTAAATAATAATATGAATTTCTCTCGGTTGTGTAAGGCTATGTCCACAGAAATGAGAAATTTATATATTATTTGTAATAGTATTGAATCGATGATGAATGTTTAAAAAAAATGATAATATCCCCGTAAACATGCCCAAAGCTCTGTTTTGCCATTATTATTACACGACGGGTGACGGCCGCGCTTAAGAAATCGTCAACAATCATTTCCTTCGCTAGTGGCTGCTCACAGACAGCCTTACAAGCGCACAAGACTATCAGCACGTAGTTGTAATATTACCCATAACACCGCTGGGGTCGACGAGGCATTGAGAAAAGTATCTTGCCCCAGGGACACAAACAACGTTGAGACATGGGGCTCGAAATCACGATTTAACGTCTAATGATCACAAGTCATCCTTTTCCACTGGACCACAATTGCGCATCAAATAATATAGTTAAATGGTTTGAATGATATTGATGGGAATGTCAATAAAAACTGACAATGTAATGTTTGGAATGATATGAATAATGAAAATGATTATGAATTGTATGATTGTGATTTGTATGAAAAAAAAGACTGCAATTGTTGGCATGGCGGTTGATGGGATGAAAATGAAATGATATGAATTGTTTTGGAATTGTATTGATGGTGATGAAAATGATAATACAATTGTTGTTTGGTATACATGGTGATAACATTCAAATGAAAAAGCTATTGTTTGGAACAGTTGGTTGATAAATGTCACGAATGAAATGTAAATGTTTTGATTGATATTGAGGGGGATATGACATGAAAGGTATTATAATGGTTCAATGGTAGTGAATTATAATACAAAGGAAACGGCAAATATGATAAATGGTGGTGATGGCCTGGTCAACGCTACCGTATATGCTTTTAAATGTTATTGTTGATGATGTTACTGACCTAGAACGTGTAATATTTGGAAATGGTACTGATAGTGAGGTAAATGAAAATGACAAGGTTGATGTTTTGATTGGTGAACATAAACGAAAGTAACAAGATTATTTGGACGGCATCAATGTGATGTTCAGTAGTATATAAGTTCAACATTCCTAATGGTACTGAGATGCTGTAAAAGAATGTAACGGCTTTGAATTGTAATTTCATAGTGATGGCTATTAAATTAAAACGCAATGCGTGAATGGATTATTATTGTTGTCATAGATAAAAATTCCAACACAAATTTTCCGAATGATAGTTATGGTGATGTTTACAACAACAAGGTGTGGTTTCGATTGGGTCTTGGTAGTGATGTCATGCTAAAAGGCACTGGTACGGTTTTCAATGATTTTGATGATGTGTTCTTGATAAGTAGGTTTTCAACGATGATACACCATTTATTATGAAAATGTAACTGGTACCAAATTATATGCTTAAAAATTACATTGTCCTTTTACCACGAACAGTGGCGTAAACAGGCGGGGGCAGGGGGCAGTTGCCCCCCTGACACTTTGGCCGGGAAAAATTGCAAAATCGTGTTACTCAGCCGTTTTTGGTCCTCTGACCGGGAAAATTGGCCTTTTTGACCCCCCCCCCCCCCCCCCCCGAGAGGGAAAATTCCCCAGACTTGAAAATTTGCCCCCTCAGAGCGGGCAGGCCCGTTACGCCACTACCACGGAAACTTTTTAAAAATCATGTTTAGCGACACTTTCACATGCTAATGATATAAAAATGGAGTGGCACCTATTCAGCCAAAATCAACAGAAGTTAATTACCAATGAACCAACAATCCATATATATATGACTGCCGCACAGTAAATTTTTGCCACTAATTCCTGTTTTCTCGCTGTGATTTAAACCCCGATTCCCGCTGTACCTTCAATAGGGGTTTCCCATATTTGTAAATTCCGGCTGTGATTTTGACCCCCAATTCCAGTTCATTTGGAATAGCTCAATAGACGTGGTAGAATGAATGATGTCATTAAAATACCAAACTTATCATGCATGCATAGAAGGCAAGCGCCAAACATAAAAAGGCTTCTACAAAAGCACATTTGACAAATAAAGAACTTACTAAAAACATCCAAATGCGATAACAAGGTGTGACACTTGTAAACACATACTGGTGCCCATTTTGTATTTCTTATATACTTCTGTGTGTGTACTTGGCTTGAGTATTTTGCTTGTATAGTTTAAGAAGTTATCATCTTGACAAAGAAAGACTTTATATCGAAATGTCGATGCGTTTCATGTGCAGCAACTTTTACAGCACTTTGGCTCTCCTAAATCGCCTTTACGGTTATATATATGCGATTATATATTTATATATGCAAGTGTGCAATACTTACCTATGGTAGTGTCTTTAGCAACATTGAATCTAGCCTAACCATTTATCCTTTAAGAAACTTGTCCTCTGGTGAAACCATCTGATGCACTGCATCTAGTGATTTTATAACAAAGAAAAAACAAATTAAATGAATGCTTGAATACACAACCACAGGCACTAGTTACAAAAACTATCGCCCGGAATTATGGGTACCAATTTTGCTCACGTTCCCCGAGCCGCTTACCAGGAACAATTGGATATTGTTCATCCCTGTGTGAATCCCTTCATTTACGAACCGAATATGTAGCTGTATCGCCTGCAACTTTGGGAACGAACACCACGGCGTCTCTGCTTTGGCAATAAGCCACTGCAGTAAGCTCAGGATCAAACGAAGAGCATGAGCCACAACGTCTAGCGTTGAAAGTATCTGTCGTCAGATAGTTAGGGAGTTTCCTAGCAACGCATAATCAAGAGATTGTTGGTAACTACTTAAAATCAAGGGAGACAAATTCGACGTAAATTTAGAAGAAGTATAACTTTAATATTTTGGTTATTTGTGTATTTCGTGATGATATCAAAACTGCTGCTATCACAAGGACCTATAAAAAAAAAAAAAAAACAAAAAAAAAAAAAAAAAAAAAACAATAACAAAAAAAACAATAAAACAAAAAAAAACAAACAAAAAAACAAAATACACAACTAACACATGTAACTTCAGAAAATTTTTTACAATAAATAGAAATTATTTCCGAAAATTGATGCAGGAGAAAGATGTTGTATTTGACGTCCATAGACACGATTAATCCATCCACCCGTACCTAAGATTTTTGGTTTTCCAACAAATCTTCACCAACAAATTTGTTTGATTAAATTTTGCTTTAAAATGCGCCCCACTCAGCATGGAAAACAAGGACATAACCTGTGAGGTTTGGAAAGCGTCCCTGTTGCTGCAGGACTGACGAAACCAATTACACCTACCAAGAACATGACTAACCGCATTCAACCACGAACGGTGCATTGCGGTTACCGGTGGTAGGTGGTTTTGACAGATACAAATATTGGTGGTACGGGATACTGACCTTATTTCGTTGTTCTTGTGTTTTATGAACCACGAAATTTATTTACAACACAAAAAGACTTCACGACGACATTGCCCCTTAGAGGAAGAGCATAAAGATCATTCGGGGCCTATGTCCGGAATTAGTTTACTCCCACTACAGAAAAGGTTTGACACCTCAGGTAGTTAGTATGGACCCTATACATCTATGCAGGTAGGGAGTAATCTCAAATGTGGTATCACTTTTTCAATAGGGGCCAATTTGAAGTTTTACACAGGGGTCAAATTTTTAAAATTGCCCCAATCATGTTGGAAATGTATGCCATATTGTCTATCTAATCATTAAGGATTCCAAAATGTATCGTTTTGTGTACACCTACGACAATTGGTTTTGGAGTTATATAGGTAAAAATGGGCTAAAATGGTAAAAAATGATGACAATCTCATTTGTACAGGGGGTCAACATTAATGAGTTCAATCTGATATGTTTTAAATACTTGCAAGGTTGTCTGAGTTGAAGAGGGAACTTCCTAAAAGGTATAGTTTGATTATGTTAAATGCACTACTTACGGAGGATAAGGGTCAAAGAAGGTCAACACCAATTGGGTATGTTGACCTATGACCCTTTTTGTTCCAAACATGGTAAAACGATGACAGTGCGATATTGGTACAAACTGAGTCCTATTTTGATTCATTAAGCTAGATGAACAAGTTCTATCATTTTCAACAAAATGGAGCAACTTCTGATTTTTGACCCCTGTTACCAAATAGAAATTGACCTTTTTACTTTTTTTTGCTAAGTGCAGGATTCTTAGTAAATTGAAATTTCTGAGCATTATATAATATTACACATTTGTTGGTATTCGGTATGTTATAATGAGTTGTACGAGGCTCTCTATAGCAAAATCCTTATACAAAACATGCTTTCATACAAAATCTCCTTGAAATATGATTTGCAAGGACGAAATGATATCAGCATATTTCTCAAAAATGGCAAATTCTGCGTTGACTAAATCAACCGGGTGTTCTTTAGTCAAACGTTTGCATACCGCAAGGAAGCAAATGATGGTTATAATGAACTACTGGAAAAGTGCCACCCTGGATTTGCGGCAAAATGTGATTATATATAATCAACTGATATAACGGTACGTATGTGATGTGACCCCACGAAACAACAGTTTATTTTATATCTGTGAGCCTATGTAAGGTTTTTAACTGTGAATATTGAAGGAGAATATCTACATCTCAATAAGTAGCGAAACAAAACTAAACAAAGTTGAAATGAAATAGTCTCAAGATTCAATTTAATGATGATGTCCAGGCTTACTGAATCATGGTTACAAGCACCTTCCTGTAGGCACTACATGAGTAGCCGCTTACAAACGTCAATAACAATCATAACGATACCAACATATTTGAATTTACTTTAATCAAACTGTAAATTACAATGCTAAAAATATAGTGCTGTAGGACCTAATTTAAATTTTGTTAATTCTGAAGATAACAATGCTTGTTGAAAGCGTGATATTGTGTGGCTATAGGCATATATCTACAAGCCATTGAATGTTCAAAATCGATCGCCATTAATGGGGGTATCTATCCCAAGACCGTCCCAATTCTTTTGTACGTCGTTCCTTGCAATAGTGGCGGTAATGGTTTGTGTTGCTCTTTATTTTCATAGGGCCTGACTGTCAGAAATGATGGGGTTTCAAATTTTCGGACTGCTGTCCCCCTTCTTCAAGGAATCGAGTCAAATTGGGTTTAATGTACACTACCGCGTTCGTCTCCTTACATGATTACAAAAAGTATATATAGGCTATTTGCCTAGGTTTCCAAACCTTTTTATTTAAAGGACACAATCCCTGATATTTGTGATGTTTAACCATGTCTCCTTTGTAAAGACACTACTGAATTGGTCTGCTAGAGCTTCAGCTTATCCTTGTCCACAGTGATGTTTTTTATTTCCCCCGGCTTCAAACCTGCCCCCCCCTGTGCTGTCTTTAGAGTGGAATTTTACCAAATCGCCCCAAAATGACGTGGGTTATCTGTTGATGTCATGTCTTGATGATGATTTAGAGGTTTCAACATCTCACAATTGATTTTAATGTTCCATTATATTAATTCGATAACAGTCCCAAAGGCTATTATACAGAATTTGGGTACCATTTTGAAAAAAAGCGACCCCTCCACGGTACTTATCGATAATTTTATTATTGGAATAGCATAATCCAATAACTAGCATTAAGAAACACCGAAATTTGATTTCATTTGGACTCTTAGATGGCTGTTTTTGCCTTAATATGATATTTTCTGGAATTTTTTGGCAGCCATTGTTTTGGAAAAAGCGGCCTCAAAGGTACCTATATCATAAATCCTAATTATTTAAATACTCAATTATATAATATAGAGCATTCAGAGATATACCCCCAAATTGGATTTCCCTTTGGATTCTCAGATAGCCGTTTCTTTTCTTTCTAGCTTAATATACCTTTTTCTCGTCTGGAATTTTGGCGGCCATTTTGAAAAACGCCCTCTAGCGAGAGTTCCCCACACTCCCAGAGGTTGGACCCAAAATAATCTTGTTCGCTCCTTGAAAAAGTAAACAAATACCTTCAAACATCTTCTCTGTGATTTATACTTGTAGTCACTAATAATTAATTGATAACGGTCAAAAAAAGGCCTATTATACGAATTGGGGCAGCCATTGAAAACGCGCCCCCTACGTGTACTTATCATAAATTTTAATTATTGAATAAGCAGTACACAATAATTAGCATAAGAAATACCCAAAAATTGCTTTCATATGAACTCTAGATAGTGTTTTTAGCTCTTAGTCTGCACCATTTTTAAGTTGGCGGCCATTTTGAAAAACGCCCTTAGCGAGAGTTCCCCAATTTCCAGTTTCAGGTGACCCAAAACATCTTGTTCAGCACCTTGAAAATACAAGAAAACACCTCAAACCTTCTTCCCCAAACTTCTAGAATGGGACTTTATATTTTGAACCCTACTAGCCCGTTTAACTCCCCATATTTCTTGGTTACCTCTTCGGTCGTGCTTGGAGTCTTTCCAGTCGATGCTTTTTACTGAACGTTCTTTATTTTTTTTTTTTGTTATGACGGACAAGGGTTTGTCGGAGCCACGGGGCTCAAGCGTCCTTAGTCTTCTGTGGGACATGACTGTTGATAATATTGATTAGTTCCATCCCTGACAGAAAGTCTAGTTATACTAACTGTTCTTTAACTGGTTGTTAAGTGGGGATTGTTGCATAAATGCAGTCTGTAGTGGGGCTGGTTATGGAAGAAGATGTTGTCTTATAAATTCGCCTACGAGTTGGGTCTGTATACGGACTAAGGGACCGGGGCTTTTCTTGTAAGAAAAACCAACCTTTGTTGTAGTCCTCGGTTAATTGCGTATTGATACTTATGAGCGATTTAATTGTATCGCGCTCACTCATGGCCACTGTGTTGAAAATTTCTGTCCGGTTACGGACATTAAAATACAACATTCCGAATTTCTTAGAGCAGATCGAATTTGCACGAAGATAATACTTGGGCCAAAAGCTCAATGATATAAACTCTCATTCGTGAGGTAAATCGGGACGAAGGTGTGGATCACGAAGTAATTAAATGAGGATGCCGTTCTAGAAGTTTGGGGAATACGATTGAGAAGTTTGTCTATAGCTTGAAGGCTGCCGAATCGGAATTTTTGGTTAACCTTCTGGTAAAGGAGGGGATAAAATTACTACAAATGGTCACTTAAGTTTAATAATGTATTTTGACTCTTATAAGGATGAAAATAGTTGTCGGTTCCAGCCTTACGGCTATGTCCTGATAAGGTCCAAGGTCATCCTGGAATAAAACATTTCCAAGTCAGATTTTATTGAAAATGGTGTCAAATTATTGTTGGTCATACTGAAACAGAAAATGCATTAACTAGTTGAGTGCGCTCTGTGTAGGCCATTCTTCAATTGCATATGAGGCAGCAGCTAAATATGTAGAGGTTGGTGGAGCCAGCTCACGTTGATTGGTTGGGATTTGAGAAGTCTACATCCACCGGTGGCCAAAGGCCACTCGTATGATCTGTGATGGAGAGCCCCACATTGGCAGCTGGAGATGGTAGCAGCCCACATCGGACAATTGCTGTTGAAACGACCCGACTCCTGTGGCTCATTCCTTACGTGGAAGATGGCTATCAAGGTGGTTCTGTCAATAGACCATATGTAGAACCTTGTAACATTTTGCCATAAGTATGCAACCAAATACCCAAAATTGAAATATAAGGTATAAGACAGACACTTTGACAACAGTTTCAACTTCAACAAAAATCGGAAGCAGTGGATTAGGTTTTACCCCAAAATTACCATGATTCTTGATAAAGCAGGTACCTATGTAACTAAAGGTTGGAAAAATAACAAACTATTATACCTGTTAATATGTATAACGAGATTCAATGTAGTGGTTACATTAAAGGTGCTGTTCCGATCGTCTTGGGACCCCCCCCCATCGATTTACCCGGAAAGTACGTATCGATTGATATCAGATGAATAGGCGGATTTTCATTCTCGTCCTGAAATTTGAACCTCAAATCCATTTCATCAAGATATAAACAAAAAAACCGCGGTTTGAGTTGGTTAACCATCAATATTAGACCAGTATTGAATAGGGACTTTGCAACATGCATTATTGGTCTGCCATCAAAACCGCAAGTTGTTTCCCACGGTACTTGATTGATGGGGTGTATGTGCAAGTGCGAGTCTCTCATATCAAGTAGAAACAAAATAAACATAATCGGAACAAGCACCTTAAAAACAAAATATGCACAATTTCACAATTTCAAGCTACCCTGTATTAAATTACCTCATTTTACGAAATTCACCACATTCCCAACATGGTAAAACCAAAACAGCAAGAATAATGGAAGATCGTATAAATGGATGCTACACTCAGAACAACGTGCATTCGTGGGTGCTACTATCGCTCTATGTAAAGTCGGCACCAGGAGCTTAGTGCCTGGGAGCTCTAAAATTTACTTTCGGCATCACAGTTATAATACACCTTATGAAACCATGTAAGTGATTGCACCTCTACATTGTGTGCTGGATTTCCCAGTGGGATTTTCTCATCCCTCTGGCGCTGACTACCACCTACCTACCTACTTTACTCCTTTCATATCTATCCATCTTTCGCAACCCCGTTGGCTAGGATAGGAGAATCAATTTGGTTGGCTCGACAGATGAGACAGTTAGGCTGGTTTGGCAGGTTGGCTTTAGGCTTGTCTGGGCTACTAGGTTTGCTGATCCCAATGTAGGATTAGAGGCGCCTGATCCTCGGGATATCACAATTCAATCACTGATGCCCTATCTGGGGTTTACCAGGGACACAGATCCATAGTAAGGCGGTTGATTGTCCAACCAACCAGACATCAGGGGGGTTGTCTCAGGATTTTTCCCACAGTGGGGGGACAACATTTCCTCCACCTCTCTTTGTGCATGTCAAAGCGTGTGGGTGCAATGGGCTGTAAAATCACCTTCTCTCTATTCCTTGATCTCCTCATCGAGGTAGTAGATCATAGGTATGGTGGGAACCCAAACTATGGTGAAATAGTCAACTGTTCATTTGTGGTGGTTTGTGAAAAAGGCTAAGGCACCATCCCTGACAGAGAAAAGGCATCTGCTGCCTTGAGAGTCACAGTTGGAAAGCAGGGCTAAGGGACAGTCCACCTTCTGTAATACAGATGGTACCCACTAAAGATTCCTTGTTGCCGACCGCAAACAATACTTTCTGTCACGGCGTAAAGCACAAGATTGGAATCCTGCAATAACTAGACCAAACTTATGGGCAATCTGGTATGCACATAGGATGCACGAAGCTTTAAGACTGGTCTCGGGAACGATGCCTGCTAGTCAGGAAGATGTTGATCCATTGCAGGATATTGTTGTTAATGCTAATGTTCCTAAGCGTGCAACAGGAGTGTTCGATGAGGGACTTTGTCCGATCGCCTTGCCGAAATCTAAATCACTAGATCAGCTTGGCTCTTTTAATCAAGGATTTTTGCAAGATCATCAATAAGGGTATCACAGGATCTGCCTCTTCTGAATCCGTTTTAACAGGTATTCCCCTAATATGGTTAGTATAAATGGTCTCCAAACACTGCACGGTATCGACGTTAAGTGAAACAGGTCGGCAGTTGGCTGGATTTGGTCCTGTACCTTTTTTTTTGTATATATTGATTATTTAGCATTGGTATTGACCTCCGAGTCATGTATTTTGGAAGATTTTCTTTAGAACGGTGCTGTACTTCCAGATCAACATTTGAGGATTTTGCGCGGAACGGTCCGGTTTAATTGTTTTTTTGGGTTGCAAGTCAGCAAGCAGTTTCTGTCTTCCCTCTCCAGTGATGATGTAGCCTTACCCGTCTACTCTGGTATGCTTCTCATTCAGAGGCATATCAGCTTACACTAGTGAACACTGAAAAAATTGATAGAACATCTGTTCCCTATCTCACAGTATCCAATCGAACACCGGAGATCCACAGGGCACAGTTTTAGCACCGTTTCTTTTCAACACCGTTTTTTACAGTCACTGTTAATCACAACGACCATCTGCCCTCTCTAGTTAAGTTTGCTGACGATACTGACATGTTGGTTCATTACTAAGATAATGATACGGCTTAATCTAAATCAGCTTGACTGGTTCTTCAGTTTATTGCATTCCAATTATTTGGAATTAAATGTCTCTAAAAACCAAATAAAATTATACTTGACTTCAGAAACATGCTAGAACCCAAGCCCTGTGGGTTCTAAAGGTAGTACTGTGGATCGTGTCTTGTCCATATAAATATCCTCGGCATTAATGATTGACAACGAACTCAACTGGCACACACACACATCGATTCTTTAATCAAAAACGAACAGTAGCAGAAAGGGGGTGTACTGTCTCCAGAAAACTTAACTTTTTTAAAGGTCAATACTGAGATTCTCACTCTTTTTTACAACTCGTGATTGAAAGTGGGTGGAGATACTGCTATTGGGCTGGGGTTTAGTGGTCACAATAAGCGACATAGACAGAATAACAAGAATCTGAACGAGGTAGAAGGAGTTAGGGGGCGGGCGCGGCCGGACTTTAACTCTACATACGAGGATCTTCTGAGTAAGAATGTTGGCTGATGTGATGATGATCATAGTCCTATCCGCTTCATGATCGCTTGCTGTGTCATCTGATTCTAGGTCCGGCCGTATCGCCAGGGCGTATCCCGGGGGGGGTGCGGTTGGGTGCGACGCACCCCCCCCCCGCCCCCAAAATACAAAGTCCGCTTATGATGTTGAATGTCCGCTTTGCCATTTTAAGGTCCGTGTTGTCAATTAAAAGTTTTGTGTTAAGGTTGCTGTGCATTTATATTAATGAGCAAGCAGCTGTAACAATCGGATTACGATTGCCGTTGTTGTTACTCTACTGTTGTTTTCTTCAATGACTGCGACGCCTTTTTTTCCTTCCCCCCCCCCCCCCCCCCACTCTTCAGGAATTTGGAGACGACGGTGAAAAATTGTGGGTCAACGGGAGCGCAGCGAGCCGAAAAAAATTTTTGGTACGCAAAAGGTCCGCTTTCTGGCAAATCTGCACCCCCCCCCGCATAAATCCCTGGCTACGGGCCTGCGTATTGCGTCTTACCTCGTGCTTGACAGACCGTTACCTTCCCTCCTTGTACCTCGAGCTATAAGACTGCACAATTTCTAGGCATCAGCGGGGGAAGCAGTACATGTAGGAGCTTTACAGAACAAATTATGTATTTTTGTATTTTAACAAATTCTTTTAGGTATCGCTGTTATATTTATATGTGTCTTTGAGCTCTCATGTGACTAAATTGCCATTTATGGATATAATAAAGTTTACTTGAAATTGACCTTGATTGTTAGGGCTGCCGCTTTATCGTCCGATAAACAATTTCATCCCAGGCCCAAAGTAGAGACTACCAAAAACCTCTAAAATTTTTATTTTAATACTTCCCAAATTGTTTTGGTTCGCAATTTTCAGGCTCTCCCGATGGGACACAGGGACATGCGCTTTGTAGCTTTTCTGATTTTTATATCATGATCTGAGCACACCTTTGAACTTGTCCAGGCAGCAGTACAAGCCAGATTTTTAGCTCTGTTGTAAAGCATTTCTTTTACCAATTGAAGGCCTGATGTGAAGACATATCACCGTACAGTTTGTCCTAATTGAGCTCATCCTTTTCATCTGTAATGGAATAGCAGACGACCATCAGATTACAGGACATAATGGAACTGCCACAAGTGATCAATGTCCATGGAGCCAATATAGCATGAGTCAATTGTGATGTATAATTAAGATGAGCTCATCTATGGCAGGTCTGATGGTTTAGGCAGAAACTTTTGCATTAAGGCAGTGTCAACCCTGGGCTTTGTTTTACCACTGATCATTTCTGATTTTTTGACACCATTTTTAAACATCACACTGTGTTCTATAGTTACCAACAATAGCGGATCCACTGCAGACAATGCGCAGGCACACCATCGCGTCGCGCGGAGAAATTTGCTGGCGTAATGAAGCGTGCGCGTGTTTTATATTGTGCGACGAACACATCTTGGCAAAAACGAAATCCTAAATATTTGAACATGTAAAACAAAGCGATACTTTAGACAAGATGAAATTTCCATTTCTATTTCTGGAGTTAGAGACAAAATATGTTTGATTCAATAGTGTATAAAGATGTATTTTGATCACTTGGCACCACATACTCAATTTTGAAGTTCAAGAAAAGTATGTGAGAAAGAGACAGCCTTGAAATGGCGTGAAAGTCACTTTTTTACTAAAACAGGGATATTCTCAATGTTCAATTTCGCAAAATTTTGGCAACTTTTCAGACAAGATTTGAACCTCAAAAAATACCAAGTAAAAAGGAAGGTGTAACTTTCATACGCTTAGCAATTGGTCTTCTCAGGGACGGTTCTTCAAGTTTGCTTTTTCGATTTCAACTAAAGATATTTCTCCAATATATACTAAATTTTGGAAAAGAAAAGTAAAAAAGACACATTTTTTGACATTTTTCCTTATATTTGAAAAGTAAGCTCTATTTAAAAATTAAGAAAAAAACGTCGCTAGACAAATTGGTCTTGTTTCTAAAAAATAACATAAGAAATCATGAAAATTAATTGGTTTGGTGATACTGTTTGAAAATTGTGGGGCAAAATTGTGTTTTTTGTATTTGCTCCAATACGGAAAAGTTTTACATTTATCTGATGCCATCATCGGGTTCATCGTCCAATTTTCTTTCTAGAAAGGTATACTTCGTTACCCCTACAATAATCAAAATATTTGCCAAGTTACAAACCAAAAAAGGTACTCGGAAACTCAGGGTTCACACTGCCTTAACAGCAGGGTCACTCCCTGCAAAGACGTCATAACTATCACCTAGGGCTGGATGGCTAACGAAGCATAGGTCCAGGATACTGTTGTATTTTTCATTGTAAGTTTGAGTTAGATTCCGGGTCCTTCAAATCTTAAATGGGTATAGGCTGAACGCAGGGGACCTTCCTCCTGAAGGTAAGGTATTTGACTCTCAGTCTGCACCAGGGAGATTAAAATCACCAAACAACAAAGGTGAAGGCAGCCCTGGGGATTTTACAAAGAGTTTGACCCAGTTCACGCAAATAACTGGGAGTTGTAGTCTGTGGTCTGTAAAAAGCGCCAATGTACATTGGTTTGACCCCCCTTGACATGGTAGTGACATAAAACTAGCAATTACTATCAAGGTTGGTTCCTGAGAGCCAATTTCTGGAGACTTTCTTAAATATAAGAAACGACATGCATGGTGGAATGTATGCATCAAGTATGGGTCACACTTGGGCAAGCACAAGTACTTTTGAGGTCGGGTATTAAATGATCTGAATGATGAATACTACGGGAACTAACACCTTTGGTTATAGGTTATGCATGAGGGGGGTGATAGACCTCTATTAGGAAGCTCTAGTTCCACGCTAATAATCCGATAATTTCTGATTGATGATTTAAGGCAAATCATGATAGTGCCACTTTAAAGGCGGACTCAGGATTTCCTGATGAGGCCCACTCAATTTTCAAACAAATGGCCCATATTCTAATTACTGTGTGAAATAACTAAGCTCAATTGAAGTCCTTCATTAGAAAAAATTGCAACTTTGTTAAAATTTCGGATCCAGAATTTTTGTTATGCACAGTCTCCTATGTCACTGTTATATGTGCGTATAGGTTTACTGCATGAAAACAGGAAAATCTGATTATCTCATTATCATGTTTGGGGAGTCCAAGTGTGGGGAAAAATATCAGAAAAACATGATAAAAAATTGGTGATTTACGCACAATATTAATTAGTCTCGCTTTGAGTTTTAGAATATGGAGCTCGAACTGCGTCTCCCCAGAATTTTTGTAACTCATAGCTCGGACAATTAATTTGGGCTTATCGATCCAATTTTATATCAAACTTTGAATAAGCATTTACGTGACTACCTTTATGTCTACATGACTATTTTTAATACTAACACACACACAAAAAAAATTATATTTTGAATCTCTGAGTCAGCCTTTTAAAGGCGGACTCAGAGATAAACCCTCATCGTCACTTAAATGTGAGAGGGTTATTTTTGTATACTACTCGGATGCCTCCAAGTGCTCCAAATGGTCTTCTAGCCAACAAAGGCGCTACAGACTCTTATGTTAAAGTATGACTCAGAGATTTCTGAATATAATTTTTTACATATTTTAATTAAAAAATAGCAATTTAGAATCTAAAGATATTCACCGGAATGCTCCCCACATTCCAAAGTTGAGATGAATCGGAGTTTTCGTTTTGAATGCAGTAAACATTATGTGTAGAAACATTGCCATAGGATACCGTGCATAACAAAATATCCGGATCCGGATTGATGTGATTTTCTATATGAGGACTTCTTCTTAGATTGAGCTTAGCTATTTCACACAGTGATTAGTATATGGACAAGCATTATGTACATGCAAAAAACACAATTTGTTTGAAAATTGAGGGCACCCTCACAGGGAAATCTCTGAGTCAGTCTTTAACAAAGGCCCTGGTCTGGATAGGATTCCAGGTTCAGTATTCAGAACTATGGGTTGATCACCACCATAAAAAACTTCAATACTTAATCACTATTATGTCAGATGGTAGTTTTGCTTAAAATGAAGAGAGCATAACACTTTGTTTCACATTCTGATTTATTTTTATTTTCTTACTCTTGAGTACACAAAATTTAATTTAGCATACTATACAAAACTTGATTTTTTTTAACAGTTTGAAGACCATACCATTGTTATATTAAATAGTAATAGACCTTCTGCAACAGATACATGCAAATTAACATGCCACTTTAGTAAAACTATGATAATTTAAAGTCATATATACAAAGAAAATTAGGGCTACATAATAAACAATTAATGAACAATGATACAATATTAATTGCAAACAAAATTTCATTTGTCAAAACGAAAGTAAACATTATCATGTCATTAAAATATGTAGATATTTGAAAAACTCATAGAACACAACCACCATATATTGATCACATTTTAAATGCTTAACACTTTGTACCATGTAAATGTAAGTCTATATTCACATGTGCACAAGTGGTTGTAATTGGTAATATTTGTGGCTATTGCATACCTGGTTGTGCGTGTGTTGGTAGTGTATGTGGGCACGTAGATGGGTGTAGGTGTGTAAATTGACCATTTCCCAAGCATATTTTTTCAACTGAATTGTCATGAGTATATAGGACCTGATGGGGTCTGAACAAGAATTAAGCCTTATGTAAAGATCTATTATAACAGGTTGAGGCTCATTACGGGGCATATGCCACAGTGAGCAGATCTTATCTTTCTTTAACAATATGGTAACTTGACTTTTCCTTTAATACCCCAAATTTTGGGTTCCTTTACGGGTCTTTTACCTTCTTCTGGACAATTGCCACGAAGGAATTATTGAGGCATGTTTAGGAGAACCATCTTCTCTAAAGGTTATGACATATTTTCTCTAACATCTACACAGTTTTTGTAAAATCTGTAAACGCCAATCCGGCGGTTTCGGGCTATGGACGGATTTGCTTTTCTCCCTAGGGTAGTGGAGGACTCTGGGGCGTTGGAATATATGGGGGTACATTGTGTATGTATAGTTTATTCTTGACGCAGGAAGGTGGAGACCAAAAAAGTTCCATTTAAGCCAGTTTGCCTGACATGGAAGCGCACTTGCAAGAAAGTGGGACTGCTTGGACCCCAAACATCAAACCAAAAACTCCATACGGCAGTTAGACGGTTTCGCCTCGGAGTTATTCAAAGGTCATAGGTCTAAACACTTTCAGTCTATGACCTTAAAATTACATATTGAGGTTTGCCGACTCTTTCTTAAATCATCTAGAAAAAAAAAATGCTTTTTTGGGGAAAAATGTTGACCTTTTTTGGCATGTTTTCACAACCCACCCAACTGTCAGACCCAGGGGAGGACCGGGAGAAATGAATTACATGGGTAGTGGGCGCTTGTCCCCTCCTACAATATACTTAAGTGTGGCTACTCTAGTCATCTGGAAACAAGTTATGGCAAAATGTTTACTTTTTGTGAAAGGTTCTCTTTTTTTATATGTCCCCGCCCCCTGGTCAGATACCCAGTGGCGGTTACCAGAGGGGGGGGCAGTTCCCCTCGTGTGGAGAATCTTGCCACCCCCCTCTTGCCCCCTGGAAAAAATTAGTGATGTACATAGGCCATACACTATACTAACAAATTTTTGAAGAGCCGAGAATCGAATTCAGCCGACCGCCGTTAACTCATCTGCTGTCGTTTGCCCACCGCCCCCTTTGTTTCCTCACCGAGGGGCTACCTGTTGAGACATCCGCCAGCCCCCACACCCCAAGCCCGCCCCCCTCTCCGCCCTGCCCAGTGTGTCCGTGTCCTTCCGTCCCGCCCTTGTTCGCCGCTCTTGTAGTCCCTTCTTTCCGGCCAACGCGGCTTCCCCTGTCATGCGCGCGCCCCTTTCAGTGGTGGTCCCTTCCCCCCCCCCGCCCCCCTTTGAAGGAGTTACATTGCGCCTTTTTCTTTACCGTTCTGCTGTCGCTTTTGCCCCCTCTGGCCACGTCTTCTCTTCCGTTTGTTTTGCTTGTGCCCCCCTGAAATTATGTGCCCCCCTTCAGGGAGAGGACCCTGGGGGGATGACTTACATGGTTAGTTGGGGGTTGTCCCCTCCTAAAACATACCTAAGTTTGATACTCTTCTAACTAACTGGAGGACAAAGTCTTATGCAAAAAGTGTTTACCTTTGTTTTTAGAAATGTTGAATTTTTACAGTCCCCCACCCCCGGTCAGACCTAGGGGGAGCGGGTCCCTGGAGGAGATGAAATACATGGTTAGCTAGGGGGTTGTCCCCTACTAAAATATAGATAAAGTTTGGGTACTCTAGCTCATCTTGAAAAAAAGTTTATGGCAAACTGGTTACACTTTGGCTGAAAGGTTGACCTTTTTTTGACATTTCCCCACACCCCTGTCAGACCCAGGGATGACCCTGGAGGAATGAATTACATGGTAGTAGGGGATTGTCCCGTCTACAATATATCTAAGTTATGGTAAATATAGCTCATCTGAAAAAAAGGTATGGCAAAAAGTTTACCTTTTTTGGTTGTGAAATGTTAGACTTTTGACATTCCCCACCCCCCCTGTCAGACCCCGGGAGGACCCTGGGGGAATGGATACATGGTTTTAGTAGGGACTTGTTGCCTCCTACAATCATTCCAGGGTTGACAAACAGAAGGACGTAAACCACTTTTTGGTGCTTTTGAGGTTTTGGGTACCAAAATCATCGAAACACACATTACAGATTCTGAAAAACCATGAAGCCTTAAAGGTCTGACTCAGAGATTTCAGAATATAATTTGTAATATATGAATATTAAAAATTAGTCAACTAGAACTAAAGATAGTGCACCTAGATGCTCAATTCCAAAGTTTGAGATGAATCGGATTTTTCGTTTTGATGCAGTTAAAATTTATGTGTAGATACCCCGTGCCATAGCGATACCTGTGTAAAAGCAAAACATTCCGGATCGGAATTTTTAAACCAAAGACTGTGATTTTCTATATGAAGGACCCTATCGAGTTGAGCTTAGGATATTTCACACAGTAATTAGTATGGGAACACAGGCATTTGTACATGCAAAAAAAACACAATTGTTTGTTGAAAATTGCGGAGGGACGACTCATAGGGAAATATCGAGTCGCCTTTAACTCAAGTTTACTTCTTATTGCCTATAAAGCAAAAATTAAAAACAATTCACCCAACATTCCAATGGTGCCACCACTCTTTGTTTACAACAGAAAGCCTTAACTTGAGTTACGACCTTCTGATCGGTAAACTGTAATTGGCCAAACAATGAGTTGACGCTTCATAGCTTGCACAATGCCAGAAATGCAACTGCGTTTTAGCTCCCTATCCTACTTATATTGATGATTTCTTCGCAAAAACATTCCAAAGGGGTGGAAATTTGCTTAAACTTCTGATTGAAATTAACCATTGAAATAATGTCCAATCATAGGCATGATTGAAGATGTAACTCACACATTACCGGTTTCAGTTACCGTCAGAACGACGTAACTCAGCACTTAATACTACTCAAACTACTACTACTAAAACCAAGTTTTACAAATAGGTTTGTCCCCGTCAACGGGGGTGCCCCCCCACCACCGGGAATTCAACTTCACAATTTGCAGCAACCGACCTGACTCCTTCCTTCCATTTCACCCGATGATTCATGCCTCTCTCCCAAACCCAACCCTCAATCTCCTTCCAATTGTGTTTCCATGTCTCTTTGGACCGTCCCCCCAATCCTCAAACCGCTCACCTCGAATCAAAAGCACATTCTTAACAAATGCCTCTTCATTCTTCATCAACACATGCCCATACCAACCAACGTACACTATTCGCTTCGCTCACGCGGCACCGCCTTCTTACAAACCAACATATGAATCAAAGTCCTCAGTCTCATCCTGTCCATCAACTTCCACAAACATCGATCTTATCATTGCTCTTCTGTCCTCACAAATCCAATCTCATTTTGCTCAGACACAACGCGCCACTCCCATACAGCTTCACTGATCTCACACAGCATCTTATACACAATTCCTTCATCTTCATACGGAGTATCTTTTCCCATGCACAACTCCCCCACATTCACTAAACTTCACCCACCCCATACCTCACTCTGCTGTCACCCACCCCCTCACCATCCACCACCCCATTAACCTTATTCCCTAGGTATGTGAACTCCTTACTGACTCCAACCCAGCAACACAACTTTCTCCTCGTTCCACCATCCTTGACCTCAGCTCCCTTCTCACACTCTTTTTCCACACAAAATCTCTTGCCAAAACTAGGGGCACTCTCTTCATCTTTGTGCATCTCCCATTGACCCATTTCCCACATTCTCACTAACCCAATTGAATTGCTTTACTCTCTTCCCACATACCCCCACATGGGTCTACCTTAATCGCTATACAACCTCCCTCTCCGCCCACTCACCAGCACTTTTGTCTTCCCAAGGTTACCTTCAGACCCTTACTCTCGAAAAAGCCTTCTTCCATTTCACAAAAAATTATCCCTCAGTCCCCATACAATGTACACTCATTAAAACAAAGTCAATCCGCATACAACATCTCACTCAGCAAAACCTTCTTTTGCACTCCGTAACCACATCAATTACAATTGCAAAAAAATCAATGGTTGAAAGTACAGAACCTTAAAGAAATAATAAGAATGTCTTTAATTCTGCTGTTCATAATTGAAAAATTGTTCTTTGTTTACCTAAAAGTTTATATAATATTTGCTTACAGTCACCCCCAGATATGAGATTTTATGGGATGTTTCCATTTTGAAGTAAGGAATTGAGATGTTAGTAGAAAATATTAAAAATCACATTCTCAAAAGCAGTATTTTGGAGTTAAGGCTTTCTGATTGTCAACCCTCGATATCTACAGTTTGGGTACTCTACCTCATCTGGAAAAAAGTTATGGAAAAAATGTTTACCTTTTTGGTGAAATGTTGACCTTTTTTTGACCATTTCCCACGTCCATGTCGGACCCAGGGGAGGACCATAGGGGATAGCGACACATAGTTAGTAGGGCTGGTGCCCACCTACAATATAATCTAAGTTTGGGTACTCAGCTCATCTGGAAAAAAGCTTATGGCAAAATGTTTAACCATTTTTGTGTCCAGACACACACACATTACATACATACATCCTTACACACATACGGACATCCAGACATTGCCCATTGCATAAGCCGGATTTTGCTACGAAATCCGTGCCAAAAATGCAAATAGCCATTTTGTCTGGGCATCAGAATGTATGTTAGTTTAGTTAGTTTAGTTTATACCCAAAGTTTTAAAAAATCCGGTATGTTATAGCCTAATATTTATGCCCCTGAAATATCAAAGCATATTACACCTTGATTTAAGTCATAAAGCGGGGATGCCCCGATTTAGGTATATAAAGTTTCATCTTGGATAGAATGGCCTTCACCCCAAAAACCCCATCTGTAAAGTTCTCGCCATGTTCTTTTCAATCCGTTTTTGATTGCTGAGCCAGAAAAGTGATTTTGTGAGACCCCATAGAGTACTGTGTGAAAAATTAATATTGAGTCGACCAAAATGAGTACATTTTCGCTCATAACTTCCAAACCAACATTCTTTAGCCCTAAAGATTTCACAGGGTATGAGGAAAAATAGTAGCTTTCTTCTGATACCAAAATTTTGACCACTTCCGGTAAAATCTGGGGGTTCTGGGACCGAGCTATAGCGATCGGTGCCATGGACCTTTAAAAGGAAATTACTGACTTATAAATTAAACCATTGCAATAAGAAGATAAAATTCGGGATATTACATTAATCTATACATATTGGTACATTATAATTGTGCGACACAAAGACCCCACCCACCAAGTACCCCACACACTTTTTTAAAAGACTCATGGAAATTGAGAGCCTTAGGTAATTTGGGCATGTTTCTCTCACATTACCTGTCTAAAACCACACCCCCCCCCAAATTGCAAAAACACAGATATTTGATGGTGTCACTGCATGCAAATAACATGTCAGTCCAGTCTAATAATTGATATGTTAGCTTTATAACTGCCAGACCATGAATGATTAATTGCTATTAATATCAGAACTAAACAATATATAAATATAATAATGTACATAAAAAACTTCACACAACAAACACAATAAAATATCTATAGCATTTTATTGCACAATCTATTGAGCATTGCCACAGTCCGTGAGCTGTTCTTTAAAGGTGCAATGAGCGATTTTAAGGCCCCAAATATTGGGTCATAAACGCAATTCATAAAATTAAAAACAATAGATTTCTTACCTTTTGAAATTTAGTTACAGAAATGTCTTACAAAGGAGAAAAAAGGTTGATTGATTGATTTGCTATAGTTCAATATTAAAACATCGGCTGATTTGTATTTGCTCCTACACAACATTTAGAAATTTACAAGTTTTGTACCAAGAAACCATTCTCAGCCTTTAAAAGGAATAAGCAGCGATTTGCTGATCCGGAAACATGAAAAAAATCATCAAAATTATATTTGGTATTTTTGTGGACTAGCATGGAGGGTGCAACATAACCTGCAAGTGGTTGGCTTGAAATCTGTGTGTTTAAGACAAGAAAGCACTTTTTATATGCTTCTGTAATTTCTATACGTTCGTATCAAAACTGCAGACTTGCGATCAATAAACGCCTTTACTGTTGTGAATATCCCAGCTTTATAAGCGTAATATTGTGCACCATGTCCTGTTCAGTTTTGACCTCAAACACAAATATTATTGATCTTTGTTTATTCTGTACTGGTGTAAACCACAATCAGCTGTTTGGTGTAGATTTTCAGACGTAATCGCCGTTTGTCCATTTGCAGGAGACGGTATTACAAATTTCCTCAAATACTTCATTTTTTTACTATTTGGTATTTTTTTTTTTCCTACATTAAATTAGTTATATGGAATTGTACATACTTAGCTTTCATTTGTAAGCTAAAAAATGCATTTCCATATTTTTTTTATTTTCTCGCATGATCGCTGCTTATCCCTTTAATTCTTTCAGATGGGGATATTTTTTATGTTAAGCTTTACATCAGGGCAAAAATCAGTACTTTCAATTTTTTAAGGACACATGATATGTGAAATCTCTAGTTGCACCTTTAATGCTCTCCATCTTTTCATTTTCATATTATAATACTACTACTAATAATAAATAATAATAAATCATCTGTTGTAAGAACAATTCCTAAGCAATGGACACAGAACTGTGGGATGATCACAATTACAAGAAGCATCACATAAAACAAATAATATCCAAACATTATAGATGACAATAAAGATTAAAAGGAATGCAACTGAGTAGGCACATCTGGTCTCATTAAAGAATGTATTTTTCTTGTACATAAATTACTATCCAGTTGTTAAAGGTGCAACGAGAGATTTTGAGACACCCAAATATTGTGCCATAATAGTAATTTCATATAGATTAGACACTTGATAGATTTCTTACTTTGTATTTGGCTTCAGAAATGTCATAAAAGAGAGAAAAAGGGCGATTTTGGTTTGCTTATATTTCATTATAAAACATTGGCTGAATTTCGTATTTGCTCCTATACGAAATTAAAAATTTCACAATTTTTGTGCCAAAGAAACATTTCTCAGCTTAATCCTTTCAGATGGGGATATTTTTGATGGAAAGCTTTACATCAGGGCATAGATCAGTACTTTCGATTTTTTAAGGGGCACCTAATATGTGAAATCTCTTGTTGCACCTTTAAAGGTGCAACGAGAGATTTTGAGACACCCAAATATTGTGCCATAATAGTAATTTCATATAGATTAAACATGCAATAGATTCCCTACTTTTTATTTGGCTACAGAAATAACTTAAAATGAGAACAAAAGGTGATTTCTATATGCTTATATTTCAATAGAAAACATAGGCTGAACTTCGTATTTGCTCCTATACGAAATTAAAAATTTCACAATTTTTGTGCCAAAGAAACATTTCTCAGCTTAATCCTTTCAGATGGGGATATTTTTGATGGAAAGCTTTACATCAGGGCAAAAATCAGTACTTTCAATTTTTTAAGGACACATGATATGTGAAATCTCTCGTTGCACCTTTAAGTCTTTACACTTCCATTGCTTGTAAATTATAATGCATGTAAAATTGGCATGCATGGACTCTAATACTCATTCATGCAATCAATGATACTTAAACTGAATGTGTAGCACCTTTACTGCAACCACTTAATTGGTTGAAAACTTTCAGTAAAAGAATATACATGTATACTTGGTAGCATTTTAAAAGGGCCTGTCAGGTTAATCTTGGCCATTGTGATATAAGGGTTTTGGAGGTCATTCATTAAATTTTAAATATTACATGATCACTATTGGGGAAAGATCTTGATCTCTAATTTTATTCCAAACCATGTTCAAGACTTCTAAATATTCCATTACAATTGGTATCATATATGTCCTCAACCTATTAACATTGTTACAAGTAAACTTACCATGACATGCTAAAGTCTGTACATCTTGCTTTGCTAGAAAATTATTATGTATATAATTATTATTATGTATATATGTACCAAGAACAATAATAGACTGGAATGCTCTACCTGAGAACATAACTCACATCGTCAAACCAGAAGTCTTTGAAACAGCAATTCAACAACACTTTGTCAACAAGACACTAAGCAAGCAAGATTAAAACTACATAGCGTAGACCCCTAACCTGACCGTTTTACTCCCTTGTTGGAGTGTTGGCCAGTACTCAACTCATGATGCAAGACTAGTTTCCATGGACTCATACAATCAATGACAAATAAAACAGCCGTATATGTTCTTAATGTGTTGCATGCAGCCTTACTGCAACTGAATTGAATTGCATGATTACTATACAAAAAATACTTACAGGTGGGTGTTCCGATTTTATGTGTATCTTGTTCTCCACTTGGTATGAGAGCCTGGCACCTGCATACACTTACCATCAAGTATCGTGGGAAACGAACTTGCGGTTTTGATAATATAAGCGTTCATGCACATTGCAAGGCCCTATTTACTACTGTGCTAATATTGATGGTTAACAACTAAAACGGCAGTTTTTTGTTTATATCTTTGCAAAGAAGTGGATTTGGAAGCTCAAATTTCAGTACGATAATGAGAAAAATATGGCCTTTCATCTGATATCATAATTTATACTACTTCCGGGTAAATCAGGGGGGTCCCAGATGCGATCGGAACAAGCACCTTTAATCTTGGCCCCTTTGTTCCAAATCCTGTACATGGCTGCTACATTATTCATAACAAGTGGAATAATTAGTATCCTTTAACTATTGAAATCATAATATACAAGTAAATTACAAAGAGGTGCTACAAGTCTGTATTCTTACGTGCCAGATTAAAGCTGGTATGCACAGACTCTATTGGGCTCCTTCATATTCTTTATACAATCAATGACAAATAAAACAGCCATGCATGTTCTGAATGTGTTGCAGACCATGCAACATCTAATTACTATATGAAAATTCTCAATCTTATTTTCCAAATCGTGTACAAGATTGCTACATAATTCATAACATTTGGTATCATGGATCTCCTCCAACTATTGAGATTGTTATACACAATAAAATTACAAAGAGGTACTAAAAGCCTGTACATCTTACTTATGTAACATTGCTGGGAAATTATAATGTACCGGTATATAAAATTAGTATCCATGGACTCCATTTCACTGCTTCATACAATTAATGACAAATAAAACAGCCATGCATGTTCTGAATGTGTTGCAGCCTTACTGCAAGTACTATACATGTTTAATACTTTCAGAAAAAGAATTGGTTAATAGTTTAAACGAGTCATTCAGGTTAATCTTGGACGTTGTTATAAAGATTTTGAAAGTCAAACTCTAAATTGAATTGTATGATTACTATATGAAAATTCTAAAATTTGTATGATCGTTATTAGTGAACACAATCAATTTCAGGCCTTGTTCCAAATCATGTGCAAGACCTCTACATATTGAGATTGTTTTATACAGGTGAAAATTACAAAAATGTGCTAAACGCCTGTATATTGATTGCTAGAAAAATTTAATATCATAAAACTAGCATGCATTGAATCTATTTGACTTTCACTAACATAATATATTATATACTTTAATAACAGCAAAATCAAAAAGATATACCCAAAATGAAATTGCCAAAAGTGAGAACATGATAAAATCAAAAATGACCAGGACTATCAAGTGTAGCATTCCTTGATTGATGAATCAACTCCTTTGCAAATATTTACCAGAAGATAATTGCATAATTTAATGGTCCTTATGAAAATTTCTTAAAGCACTAGTATTCCAAGATGGTTCTTGGAAAATATTGAATGTTAGAATGTACCTTTAGAATGAAACAGAGGGCATGAAAACAAATGAGATGAGAAGAGTTCAGAGCAACACTTTAACACATTTAAAAACCAATAGATACATATGATATTTTCCTTTGTCATTAAGTTTCAACCACTAGGCATCATCTCATTAATTGAACATCTTTGAGCAACAGATATAAAATACAGGCCAATCTATTGTGAAGTACTTTATGTGAGTTGGATAGATTAGCAGAACAATTTGACCCTAGATGATAGCAAAAGGAGGGCAGTTCTATTGTATTGCAAGTAAAATAAGATTATTATAGGTACATAATATATGCTTTATCACATTTCTTACATAACAAAAGTCTATTATTCCTAAAGAGAGATGTTACCCACTACTTCCAACCTGGGACAAGTTTGACAGTGACAAACAACTCTACGATTACAATTAAATTTGTTTTAACAGGGATATTAGTTTCATATAATCTCTTTCTACGTCCCTCTGCAGCAGTTATGGAACGTTACAGTCCTTTTGCCATGAAACTTTTAAGTCCTTCTCCTGAGGACAAATTGGTTTGACAAACTACATTTCTCAAGGCAATGAGACCATGGTAGGTTACAGGGGGCTGTGCAAGTCTAGTAGCGTCTTCCATGTGGTCGTCAGATGCGAAACGGATATCGTCAGGGAAATGGTCCCGTAGTCCATGGATCATCACATCCTTCTCTTCAAGACTAGCCTCGAGCACATCCACGATACTATGAAAAAGACAGTTAAAAAATAAATGATTTTTAGTCTAATGTGACTTTCAGCATTTAGGAAATTATATGACATAATGAAAACCATGGCTCTGTCTCAAGGGGATAATCATACAAGGCAACATTGAAAATGTTTTTGGGAAAGTGAAATTCTGGGGGAAAAATATCAAATATTTTGAGATTTTCAAAATCGGGATTTTTTGCCCCCAAATCCCTTGATTTTGTGCCAAAAATCTGTCACTTTTCTTTCGGCTAGCCCGGGGCAATGGGGGAAGGCAAGAAAGATATTGGGGGGGAAATGCCCCCCTATGCCCCGCCACTCATGGTTCCCACTGGCCTATAATCCATAGCACCCCATAAAAATTAGCCTTACTAGGAACATTGTAGTGTAAGGTAATTTTGGAAAATTATGCCAAAATTCAGGAATTCAATCTCAAGCCCTCACCTCCAATGTTTTAATCTTGTTCTTGGTTCTCGATTCTCCAAATTCAGAATGAGATCATAGAGTTCTGCAAAACCAGATCCTTGATGTTGATTGTCGTCGAATTTGCATAGGTGTGCAATATGGTTCATTACTCAGCTGTTCGTGGAAATCCAGTGCAATGCCGTCAAAGGGATCCTGCTCAGAGTTAATGAGGAGAAAATCAAAATGACAGGAATCAAGTCCACTATGACCAGAGGAATATTGCTTCATTTTACGTATTCTCCAGTTTGGATCTGTATTACTATTCCTATGCAAATTCCTAATCAGCATGCATTCTGGTTAAACGAGAGTGCCCCTCACGCGTGACACAGAAAGCATCCATTCATCCATATACATATAACATATATCCAGACATGCAAAACAACAAATCTAAGCCGTCTTTCCCGCTCTAGTGGTGGCCCAACAAAAAGCAATACTTTTATTCTTATTCCTAAACAGGATTTACTATTTCAAAATAATTTTAACTTTATTACTCCAAATAGCTTCCATATGTAGTTTAAGTTAACAAACCACGACAGCCCTAAAATATTAACAAAAATGTAGTAAATAAAACTATAAATCACTTTCATATCCTGTGTTTTAAGACTTGCGAGATAAAAGGTGTCAGTTTTGTCAAGGTAAAGTCTCTCACAGCTGTTGAAGTCATTATTATGACAAGGGAATATAAAAACAAAAAAAATAATGGCGACAAAACTTTTGACAACTAATGTGATTATTTATTCCACTAAAAACATCCTGGTCATTGGGCGCAAATATGATTTTTCTTAAAAATCTAGTCTTCAACATCTTTATAAGGTGTGGAATATGCTTATAGAGGGTAATATAACATACACATCATGACTTTTTGGTATATATGACGCTGATTCCTCATGGAATTTTCCATTTTTTGCAGAGATAATTAGCTCTTGCATGCCCCCTACTTATATCAGTTGGCAAGTGCGCTAAAAAATAAAAGAGACAAGTTGCATGGGGTCAAACATCTGTGCTATTTTGAAGTATTCTGAAATTACATTTTTTTGTTTTTTTTGAGTTCAAAATCATTAGGTCCACTCTAAGTTAATCATGGCTAAGCTAACTAAATCCATTATATTTTTTTAGCTCAAATATTTTGTTCGGTGATCTTGCAGAAAACATTCAAATTCCCTTCCACAAAAAATGCAATTTCACACATTGTTGATACGTGCATATACATACATAAAACCTTACTTACTTGTTCATTTGCAATTTGCCTGCAAGCCAGTTCCACAGCCAGAGTCTGCAAGCGTGAACGAATGTGCGAAGACGACCAAGATCATGGCCGAAAAGAAACAGATAGATTAGATAAACTAATTGGTTGGACATTATAGACCAGATCAATAACAGCTAGTTCATGAAACCGTGTGCGTCATCTGGCCTACTGCATTGTATTAGTGGAAGGGGAGTTTTTTTTTGCCACAGGAGTATACTCGGTGGATACTCTGAGTACTCTATAAATTTACTAGTGAGTTAGACCTCACAATCACCAGCAATAATTACTGTTTTAGATAAACCATTGGTGCAAAGTCTAATACCCCTATCTTCTGGACGGCTCAGTGTATCAGTAGGTAGTCACAGATACGCATGCTAGGTGAGTTGCTTGATGAACCCAAAAATCTTATGGCAATGTCAATGCCGCCAAGCAGTCGCTCAGGTCAGAGACGGATTTAATCTGAGCAACACATCTGGTGCTGTATAGCTGGTTGATAGTTTTCTGCAGACAAAAATCAGTACACATCACATAAATTGATTACTTTGAAGAACAGGAGTGAGTAAGTAACAGAAGAAATTCGTAAGTTGCTGTTTTATTGGTCAAGAGAATTCTTCATTGCTGGCTCATGTCTACAATCTTGAACATAATTATGGGAACCACACTGCACACCTACCACTACTAAGTCAAAATATCTCAATTAATGACTGACATATGTGTGCTCTGCACATCTTTCTTACGAATGATGGGTGGGGCAGGGAGTGGAGAAAGGATCTTTAGGTGACCCAATGTGTCCTTACAAGTTGATCAGATGTACACTTTTCACCACCATTTACAGGCATCATTAACACTATGAAAAACATCTTTAAACTACATTACTATTCATTAAACATTTGGCAATTGAACACTTAAAAGGGGAACTGGGCAGGCAGAGGCTGTCAGGGGCAACAAACAAAAGTGAGAACTCAGGACATCTGAAAGATGCGCATACCTCACCTCAGTATGCACATCTTACACATTACACTGCAGACCCAATCAATCATGTAAAGGAAGTAGTCGTTTTTTAATTTTGTAACATCATCTATTTGTATTTTAATTCCATGTAAGGTTATGGGGAGGAAGTAAACATAAATCATGACAAAAATATACAGCAGGTTACATGAATGAAGGATTCATTCAATAATGTAGTTTCTTGAGGCCTTGCTACGGGATCATGGTACCCAGTTTACTACCTGTCCCAGGGCCTAGTCGTCGGCGGCTAAACCATCAACCCCATCAGGTTCTAATGAAAAATCCGATGAGGAGGTAGATGGTACCCTGGTAGAACTAAAAAGCGAGATCTACCTACGAGGGCGTCAGCTTGGGGGAGCTACTGACGTCAGGAAAGACATCTGGTCAATTATCTTGCTCCAATAAATCCTCACAAAACAGTATTGCTGTGGTATGCTAGTGTATCCCCAGCCACCCCCTGTTAACAGGGACAAACCAGATTTAAAACTTGGTTGTACTACTACTACATTACTTAATCCCATTTCTCGAATAATTATCCCTAAAACAACCAAAAAACTCACTGAAGCTAGAGCTAGAAATGTAGCTCGATGATGTGGTCGTACGGAACAACATGAGCACTTAAATCGCTGGCTGGGCCATGCAGCGACACCCTCGTGGATTTGCCATCCCCGGGCCTGGGACTGGGGTGCGGGACCTGGTCGCTGAACCCCCCCAAAGACTGTTCCTATCTTTACCTTACAAGAACAAAAACACAACCTTATACCCCTTCCCTTTCCCCTACCCAAAACAGGGTTAAAGGCCGACTCACGAGATTCCCCACCCCTCAAACCCAGAAAGGCGGCCCTCATTTCAAACCTAATGTGTTTTTGGCATGTACATAGTGCTGGGTCCATATACTAATCAATGTGTGAAATAGCTTCAAAGGTCAAATCGAGGTCTCATATTGAAAATCAACAACTTTGTTATAAATTTCTGGGATCCAGAAATTTTTTCATACACATATCCTTGCCCTTGTATACTACACACAATGTTATGCATGGAAACGGAACTGCCAATGCATCTCAAACTTTGAATTGACATTTTTAGGTGGGGGGGGACTATCTTTAGTTCTAGTTGAATATTTAATAAAATAAACAAAAAAAATATATTTCAAACATCTCTGAATCGGCCTTTAAGGTGCAAAATTTGAATGAACAAATCTTATTCTGGTATTTTTCCTTCTAAGTGCTTGAAAACTGCTGTATCTTGTGAGTCTTGGCGGAATATCAGCTGAGCAACCTACTTGAAGATTGTAGGGCGACCTCGGACAAAGCGTTCGCTATCTGCCTCTGTAGCGACCTAGCAAGATTTGAAGGTCTGCGAGGTGCCTATGGTCAGCTTGCATTTCATAGTCCTTGTGAGCCAACACCATGGGAAGAAGATCTCTGTCTTTGTCAAAGGTTACAAGACCCTGGCTGACGTTACATGCAAGGTGTAGTGTTACACATCTGTTAGGAAACAGAAATGAAGTAATGAATGATGTAACCTTCAGAAAAAGGATATTGAAGCATGGTTTCAGCCCATTCACAGACTCTGTCATTGTTTTTTTTATTGAGAATTAGATATGCTATCTATCTATCTACCGGCGCAGCCGAGAAGATGATGTTCACCATTAGCGCCACATGTCCCTTTTGTATTTAGGTTGGGGGATGTCAGATGGATCCGCTGGATGTCTCGAGCAATCACATCAAATGTAGGTAAAGGGCGAGGACCTTGTTTTGGCATGGTAACTTCCAACATGTGACAGTCTGAGACTATGGGTCAATCGCACGATGACAGTGACCGGCAATCGGTGCACGACGTTGGGCAACAGAAGATGTAATTGGAGGGATATCCCCATATATTCGTGCTTTGGGTCTTGTGCTCACGCAGGATAGGTTTGTACTCGCATAAGAAGCTTGGTGTAGGTGCCATCCAGTATATCATGTAGCTCTTCGTCCATGGTCCAGGTCTCAGATCCATAAAAAAGGATACTCTCTACACAGGCTCTAAAGATTTTAGCTTGGTTGAATTGGAACGATACCAGATGCCATAAGTTGGTGTAGTGTTAGGTTATTGCAGGAATTCCAAGCGTGTCATTTGCGTGACAGGAGTCTTTTCTTGCTGTCGGCACAACATAAGGACCAAGTACTGAAGCTCCTTACCTCTTTGAGTGGGCTACCATATGCTGTTTGAAGATAGTTGATGATCATCTTCCTCATTGACAGTCTATATTCAGTCTTCTTGGCTTTAGATGTAAACCGACTTTGTCTGCAGCATTCTCAAGTGATGTTAGTTGATCTTGTGCACCACCATATCAAATCAGCGGTTAGAGCTAGATCATCGCGTAAGTCAAGGCTGTAAGATGTGACTTTGGTGACTCTAGAATCTAGAACGCTTGGGTTTGATTTGGTGAGTCCTTTGTCGTTCATGATGTCAAGCTCGTTCGAGGAGGTAATCAACCACGACTACAAAGAGGTAGGGTGCAAGAGTATCTCCCTGGAGGATTCAAGTAGTTGTTAGGAAAACTCCTTTTTGCCCATCAGGTCTGCACAAAGAGCTATATGGGTATCATAAATGAGGGCAATTGCATTGAAAGTCGCATTATGGGACCACCGTAGTTGGCGAGAATATGACAGCATTACATCCTGTTACATGTCAAAAGCCTTGGAAAATTCTACGAACACAATTGAAGCTTTCTCTTGGAAATCCTCAACTCTTTAGATCCTTCTGAGGGCAAGAATCTGGGTAGTGTTGAATCTGCCTTTGCGAAAACCGTTCTGGTTCCGTCTGAGAATGGGTCTATGTGAGGAGGTGATTCTGTTGAGCAGCATGGAGTTGTAGATCTTGAGGGCCAATGGTGACTGAACAGTTGATTCCTTGTAGTTTTGGGGTTGATTGAGTCGCCTTTCTTTTGGTAGAGGAATGATGAATGATGTTGAAAGGGAGCTGGTGTTTCCCATGTAGGTGTTGTTACAACATTCTAACAGTTGATCATGGAATATTCGATTCTTCCAGACTACTGTAGGAATGTGTCGGGGACCAGGTGTCTTGGTGTTCTTTCGTTCTTCAGTCAGATCTGAAGCTCCTCTATAGTGAAAGGTCCAGTCTGGATGGGAAAGGTATCTGCTATCTTGTGATTGAGGAAAGGTTCATCAAGGTTTAAGTGTTGATTTCTGAACTGGCTTGCAGTAGAGAACTAAAGTGCTGCAACCACGTGTCAAGGCGCTCTTCAGTTGTTTCACCTTGGATCTTATAGGTGGGGTTAGCTTATTAGCGAGAGTCAGCTCCCCTCAAGGCCTCCCAGGCAGCAGATGGCTTGTTTTCAAGAAGTAGGGCGTCAAGTGCTTTTCAGCCTTTGACTTAACATTCTCCTCAAGCACCCACATGTAAGCATCATTCAAGTGCAGCTTACAGAACAAGGTTCTGCTTGGAGCTTCTGGTGGGGGAATGTAGGTACGGGGCGTCTTGGCTGCAGACTTCAATTTTTCTCTGGCTTTGCTGCCTTTGTCGTTTGGGCAAAGGCAAGAGTTAGTCGTCTTCTATCTTCTAGGTAGCATATCCAATGCCATTTCTTTGTTGGCTGACCAGTGAGGACATCATATACTGCGCTGGAGTTCTTGTCTTCAAGCTCATCAACAAGAGTGTTGAACTGTTAGTACTGCTACAGTTTACTGCTCACAAAGCCTTTGTATCCCCACTACCTTCATCCAGTCAATTGTTTTCATGGATCTCTGGGAGGTGGGTTACTTCTGACGATAACTTATCTGGCTCCTGCAGAGACCCAATTCTGTGATCAGACTTAACCGCTTTAAAAGTGTTGTAGGCTCTTGAGTTCTAATGCTGGGAATTCCACTTCTTTCTTACCAGAATATAGTCCAGTTGGACAAGTTCTCCATTGTAGGCAGGCGGTGTGTGGTTCCCACAGTCTACCGAATGATTTGAAAATTTGGTATTGGTGGCAAAGAGGTTAAATTGTTCCATTAAGTCCTTCATGTACATTCCATCTCTGCCAGACCCGCTGCCGCAAGTGAACAGCGCACCGTCAGGCCCAAGCCCAGCGTCGTAATCTCCAGGGATGTACAGAAGGTTATGGGCTGGAACGATACTGGTGGAAGTGGAAAGTTCATGGTAAAGTGGAGGAAGACAGGTTTCTTCTGGATAGTTCGTTGTGGGGGCTGTAACAGCAAAGAATGGTTGTTCGGGATTGCCAGGTCAGGTAAGCTTCAAGATGCGCTCATTAAAGTTGACAAGGGTGGCACATGACTTGAGAGCCTTGTTGATAAAAGAAACCCCACACTTCCTGTAGTTGCATTTCTCTTGTTCTTCAAGGCAGAGGCTGTAATGTTTTGTAATAAGTGTATATCCATGGATATTCTCCTGTAGTAGAGTTTCAACTGTGCACAATACGGTGTTCTTGTGCAGATGACATGATATCATTACAGTTGTGCTTCATGTACGAGTTCTTCTTTCTTGGCTGTTGTGAAAGTGTTTGGGACTATTACATGTGCTAATGATTGAACGCATGTTTGCGTCTAAACAAAGTTGTCATGCCAATCTTTTGTCAATATAAGGGTTGGACCGTTCCCTTCCAGTAGGCTTTGGACCAAACCCATAATGCGTTATTGGTATAGACAATGTTGATCAGAAGTGCCACAGATTTTAAATTTCAGGGGCTTTACCTGGTGCTACGTTCTGGAACTATTCATCTTGTCAATGAGCTAAAATAGTAGTAGTGGGATTCGCCAGGTCTCCAGCACCCTTGCTGTTGGGGAAGGACCCTTAGCCTTTGTCTTTCACGGTGACACTTTGCAAGGCAGCAGTTGCCTTTTCTGTCAGGGAGGTCCCTTAGCCTTATTCGCCCACACGGAACCAACCTACAAGGCAGCAGTTACTATTTCACCATAGTGGGGTTGACATAAGTATATACCTATGGACAACGTACTCAATAAGGAGATAAAGGAAAGAGAGAAGGAGTAGTGTTACAGCACCAGTTTAGCATTAGCACATAGGATATACATACACCAAATCCCCCCCACGAATGGTTGGTTTTGCAGAAGTCTAATCACAAAATACTTTGCAAAGTAAACAACAATTACTGAATGACTGGATCAGAGAATGTCATAAAAGTCAAACATGAATATGTCACACATTAGCATAGAAATCAATGTCATCATGTGAGTGCAACAAGGTCGTAACATGCAATAGCTGCCATGGGATTCAGGCCCATACGCAGGGGGGGTACAAAAGCGTTCAGAAGGTTCACTTTTGCTGAAATTTTGGATAAAAAGTCCCAAAATTAAGAACTTTTGACAAGAAAAGTCCCACATTTGGTTGATAAAATGTTCAAAAGGTCCAAACAAAAGGACCATGTTAGGGGTTTAGGTCCAACTTTTAAAAAAAGGTCGACTTTTCGGAAGTCCGCAACCCCCAAAATAATCCTGCGTACAGCCCGCATGGGGAGAATGGGATACGTCTGTGTGCTGCCCATGTATTAGAATAGCTCTCTCCTTGAGTCAGCCACTGGCCACAGACTTGGCATAATAGTATGCTTGTGGAATTTTCTGACAAAAATTGGCCAGGCTACTATTGCATTAGACATTGTTGCACTCCTTAATGCTATAGTTCATTTGAATTCCAACAAACACCTCTATGAAATGCAGTTGGAATTGAGTATACTTCCCAATCGGAATAGAATTAATTTGGAATAGCCATGAAAAAGCTAGCGTCAGGTCATGATGCATTGTTGTCATAGCTGTGATGGTCATGCAAGCATCAAGATGAATAAATAACCTCTTGGGCAGGCCCGGATGCAGGGGGGTGGGGGTGGGGTTGGGGGTGCTGGTCGCACGCCCCCAAAATTCCACAAAAAGGGGGGAAAAAGGTCCAGTTTTGCGATTTTTTTGCTAAAAAGGTAAAAAATTTTAGAGCAAATTATGACAAAAAGTCAACTGTTGGGATGGTCATATGCAAAACGTCCAAAAAAGGACCATTTTAGGGGTTAGGTTAGGTCCATTTTTCCAAAAAAAGGTTCAACTTTGTCGAAGACCCCCCCCCCCCCCCACGATACAAAAATACTGCGGTTACGACCCTGCCTTAAGGCAGCATATACACTCAATTCTAGTTGTTCCCTTCCATTAAAGGGGCGGTTGAGTGTAATTATCTGGAATAGCCATGATCAAAAGGGTTCTAACCACTAAATAAATGGATGGATTGGCATTAATGAAATCAGTCAATACCACCAGACCTTGGTTTGTCACCAGTCAGACCATAGTAGAACTCCATGAATTCATTGTGTGTACTGATGAGGAAGTCAACTAGTGCTGTAGAGCACACACCATCTTCTTTATGTGTCGGGGCAAACATGGCAAGGCTGGCTGTTTGTTCATCAAAACGGCACACACTCCTGAGGACTGGGACACCACACCGCAAGAAAGAAAAAGATTCTGTCATTGCATTCTCCTTGGTGTTCAAATTAAGGAACATTGGTGAACTTCAGGTGAATGTTGTCTTTAAATAAGGATTGGTATCAAAACAATCAAATTCAAAGTTGTACTTAAAATGGTTTAATTTAAATTGATGATTTGAGTAGATTTGAGCAGCATACAAGATCATTGGACACAATTTGTGTATGCACATATATGGCCATTACATGATCTAACCTTGAATAAACAATCAAAATAGCCTTCTATATACCGTGGAGTAAGGTCAGGTTGAGGGCCTGCTACTGGTTATCCTGTAACCAGTACTACCTGCCCAGGGCCGGGTTGTTCAGGCGGCTTAACCGTCTCCCCCATTGGGTTCCAAACAAATCCGATGAGGGGGTAGCTTGTTACCTGGTAGAACTAAAAAGAAGCTCTACCTCAGGGGTGTCAAGTCTGGAGAAGCTAATGGTGACCATGAATCCAGGCACAATTGAAATCAGGAAGGGGCACCAAGTCAATTACCCTTTTGTTCCAAAAATCCTTCACACGTATATGGCTATGAATGTGAGGTGGAATCTTGGCCGCCCCCCCATTAGCGGACAAACTAGATTTCAAACTTTGGGTTACTACTATATATCTGTATGCATTTTAATTTTCTTTACCACGGACCTCTGATGGTAATCACATATAACATTACGAATAACCAATCACATTGACTGGTTAAATTCTATAATTGTAGTAGAACTTAGCTCCCTGTCATGGGACTGGGAGGGCTTAATTAACGTCCCCCCTAATGATGGGGTACTTTTCACCAGTTCAATTACCCAAGACCAACTGAAACACTATGGGGAGAGGGAAGAGGAATTCTAATTTTAATCATAGCTTATAGACAGATTAAATCAAGACTTTAAACCAATCATCTTTTCCAAGGAGGCAAAAAATAATGAAGATAAGAATCATGTTACCTGCTAATTCATATGACTGCTTTTATCATATCACTTGAGCGACATTTTAAAATTAAGTGTTGACTGAAACAAGCAAAAAGTAAACTCCAACTGATTTCAGCACCAGTAATATAGGTTTCCCTTACAATGATGGAGATGTTCTCTCTCAATTCATCAAACACGTTGCTGATGAATTAAGTGATCGAGGGTTTTGTCTAATTCGATGGAATAATAAAAACAAATCAACTAGTTTGGCAGGGTCAGTTCATTTAAAAAATGAACATTTTTTACCCTTTATGTTCAATTACGCTTTTATTCTAATTGGCTAGTGTTATGGTGCAGAAAAAGTGGTACTAAGGAATCATATGTACCAACATTATTACAGAATGCAAGACACATTATGAAAAGCATCGTGATAGAATGGTATGCATGCTTTTACTCTAGAAAACCACACCTGTGGAGTGAGTTGAGGAGTGAGGCGGAGGTATTAGTATTAGTATTTTACCGACCCACCAACAATTCTTGTGTAAATCTAGTGTTATGAAGATTACCTTCACCTATTTCAAATTTTCACGTTAATCATTATACAGTTTTAAATCATAGCACAATACAAATCAACTGGACAAGACCAGTTTTACGAAGGCCTGACGAAACCAGAGTCAGTCCCCAGAGAAAAACCTGTGAGACCGAGTGTAGTATGGACTGGAAAACCCAATTAACGCAATGAGATCACAGGCGGGACCGAGATTCGAAACTGGGACCACAGTGGTGTGAAATGCCGGAATTGATTGAGAGAGGTGTGTGGTGTGTGTTTTGTGTGAAAAGAATAAAGATCACAAACTCTTGCTGCATTAATCTGTGAATTTAACAAGTTGAGACGGATTACAAATTGATTGAAGAGTAACCAGGAAATTGTTGCTTATCACCCTCAAATCACCATTTTTTTTGTCTTGTTATCTGTTCTTGACACATATATATACATATCTCAAAGGAAAACTGTAACCCAAAATACAAAACTGACTGTAATTAGATACTACGTTTAAACCTTTGGGGCTCATCTAAGAAGTCGTGGATGGCAATGATCTTAGCTTCTGCTTGAATTGATACGTCTACACCATGGTAGCGGTCTATCAGCAGCTGTTGAGTCTGATGAGGTAGGCAGGTGATGAAAGCACTGACAGTATGTGACTCTGCACAAAGAATTAACAAAAATAGATTTTTTCCCATTTTCCCTAGACTGGAACTTGGATATTACAGATATGACTTTCATACATAGCTGCTACATTTAGGAAATAAAACTTGAACATTACCAGCATTTGATACATTGTCAAACCCAGGAGTTAGAGTTTTAAGAACCTACAAGTCCATTCAATTGAAGCACCATTGACCTTCCCCTTCAACCTACCCTTCTCCAACCCCAGCAATCAACTTGATGGGGACAATACTCATCAACATCGATGGAGGACAGGGTAAAAATTTTCAAAAATCGAAAAAGGCTTAGCGTTCCTCAAACAATAATTTCCGAGATAATAGAAGTACCTAGAACCAATGTTTATCAGTGGTGTAACCATTAATTGACAAGAGTTGCCAGCAATGACAGTAGTAGTAGTTGCTTAAGCCAACCGGTACTTGATGACTGGTTGATCAGGAGTTTTCGAGAATGACCAGAGACTGATACATGCAAGTAGCTAAAACAAGTGGTCAGACAACTGCCCAGTTGACAAAAAATGACCAGAACTTGACCGGCAATTGCCCGCAGTTGGTCCGCAAATTGACACATGGTTGACCAATGTTTCCCCGTGGTTGAAAGCCCCAGGCCCAATTTCGGTCTGTTTAGAAAACAACATCTGGTCTGATCTAAATATAGCTATTTAGCAGTACAATCTCAGTTTGTAAAAATTATCGTACGCATAAGAAAATTGTTAAAGTATAGTAACCCTAAGATCCAAAAGTTTTGTAATATGAACAGTGTCAAGACAGTATAGGATGATGAAAAATGCACCTAATTAAAATTTCTCTCATAAGCTTACCAATGGTGGAATATTCTTTAGTGTTATGATTTTTCTGTAAACTTATTAAACAAAAGAAAATTGCCATTGTTTTGATTCCTTAAATTTTGTTTTCTCTCTAAATTGTGTAACCAAAAAAATTGAAATTGTTTGTAAATCTTTGCAATCATTTTCTTTTTCTAAATGTCATTATGAGTAACAAAAATGTCATTATTTGTGATTACTTTAAAGTTATTTCCATTTCTAAAATATGTAGTTTATATGCCAAGGCCATATGTAATGTACAATGCCTCCTAAAATCCCAAAACGGGCTGCTGTGCAGTTACAATCGATAACCAATAAAGAATCCATTGAAATGCCCTAGTGGGAGTATCCAACAATTAACCTCCCATTGACATAAATTAGATACCTTTGAAGAAACCTGCGCATAGCAATGCATATGCATCCTCATCTTGGTCCCCAGGGGCATTTTGTCTCTCAAGATATTGCTGTAGCTTTCAATGTGACCTGTGCTGTACTGCCATACAGCAGGGAATGTTGAAGCTATTCATATTCATCCTGTGAATACCTGTGTCGTCTGTTGCTGATATAGGAGGGGCAGAGCGGGATTAGCGCTTGAATCTCTCATCTGTTGACGGGCCTTCATTGCTTTCACAAAGTTCACTTTCTAGATTTGAAAATAAAACACTCACAATGTTTGGTATGGGAAAAATATCTAATAAAAAACAGTACAGAAAACTATGTAATCATGTTCAAAAACCTGGATGCACCTTTTGGGTCCAAATCAGGCCAGATGGTCATAATTGTTTCTGTGTAACTTCCAACAAAGTGCAACTAAAATACACAACAAAATGGTGGCATTTTGGAAGGACTGTTTTTAAATTACTTCAATAGGACCTGACCAGTATGTTTAAAGGGGCGTGTTCCAATCGTCTTTTGCCCCCCCCCCACCCCGATGTTACCCAGGAGTAGTATCGATTTGTTATCAGCTGAAAGGGCGTATTTTTCTCAATGTAGTCCTGAAAAATTGAGCCTTCAACTCCATTTCATTCCCAAAGGGATTTATAAGAAAAAAAAAAAACCACCGTTTTAGTGGTTAACTATTCAATATTAGCAACAGTATTGCATAAGCTTTGCAACATGCATTATTGCTTTCTGCAAGTTTGTTTCCCACGGACTTGATGGGGTGTATGGGCAGTAAGTAATAGGCTCTCCTATCAAGTAGAATGATAAACACAATACCACATAATCGGAAAAGCACCGTTAATACACTTATGAAGCGGTACATTAATGGGTTGTGTGTATTCTTTACACAGTATCAATGCATGGGTTTACAAGATGAATTTTTTAAATCCCCATATCAAACAGATGTGAAATATCAGCAGGAAACATAGCAAGTACAAAAAATTATTAATTTAGTCCAGAGGGATATCAGATTCTGCAGGTAAGAATAGGGAGAGAGCTATGAATATGAATGCACCTTTAAATAGAATCACTTGAATCTATCTGGACTATAGCGACCCCTAATAATCCTTTGCTTGCAACACTCACTTCCATCACAGGTTAAATATATCGTCTAGAAAACGCTTTTCCATGCGCCCTGGACTCCTTGGTGCAACAATGCTGCCCAGTTCTCATCAGTTCTTCCTGTTGAAAAACGCAAATCATAAATTTAGATTTCAAATTCAGAAGCTACTTTCAATTCAAACTAAACATCCTTAAGCATACTAACTCCAGTACTTATAAATGTAGGATAGATAAAATGTTATAAAGGATATTTCAAAATTCCTAAACTGACTGAAAAAAGTATCATAGCTGCAAACACGCCTCACTACGCAGTTCTATATAGTGATCTCCCTAACTAAGAAACCTGACCAATAAGTACCCTGAACATTTCTCGAGGTTTCCCAAATATATGTAAACATTCATATTTTCAGTTCATCAGCAGAAGGATGTACTATTACCTCTATTTTGCTTTTGGCAAGATATCAGTTGAGCACCGTGTGTACAAGTACAGGCAGTCATCAGGACTCTTCCCACAGGATGCTGCTAATTGATCCCCCCCAATCTTTCAATACATTTGCAATAGAAACTTCCCCAAGTTTCCCCTATTGGTGTTCTGGGTGGATTAGTTGTTGTATTCCGGTCAAGTAAAAAAAAAAAATATTTGCAAATTCCTTTTGATTATTTTGGTTGGTTTAATGTTGGTGAAGGGACTCAAGCTAATTTGACATCCCAAAAATACATGTATTATATGCTTTAAAGGTGCGTGTGTTCGTTGTTTTTCTTTGGGACCCTCCTGATTTCACCCAGAAGTAGTATCGATTTTTGGTGATGTTATAGTCCAGGGACAGAATTAGCTGACAAATTGCGCGTATGTCAAGGTTTGGTCAAGCAGAGCGGCTCGGTCCGCGATTGGTTTGAATGTGTAGTATTGCGGGGCATGTTCAACAAAATATGATTTAAAATGCCAAAACATCACCTATTTGAGTCGGGTTTTCGACGCACAGGCGCAATAATTCACTTAAGTAAACTTTCTGGTTTCAATAAACGTAAATTTTCACATATTATTCTCACTTTCACAGGCTGACATTTGTTCTGCCCGTCAAATTACGTCAGCCACATGGGTTGCCTTATTCTGGTCCCCGACTACTAGATTAGGCAATGACTTTCCTTATACTGTCGTCCTTAAATTTGAGGAGCCCTCACTCCGACGTTAAACAAGACCCCAGCCATTTAAATCGTTAACCACCAATATTAGCACAGTAATTTACAGGCTTGCAATATGCATTATTGCTTCTAGCCATCAAAACCGAAAGTTTGTTTCCCACAGTTCCCACGGTACTTGATGGCCCTATGGTGCTTGTTGCCAGCTCTCATATCAGTCATGAAGGACCTACCCATGGTTTTAAATCGTTTAAACTTTAATGCTGGTATTCTGAATGGGAGAACTAACTTTTAGTCCTGGATGTTAAACCAGGGTTTAGTCCTACAAGGTGGACCTTTTTCCCTTCAAAATACTGTGAAAGTTAAAAGTAACGGTTAAGAAAATTCCTCCTTGATGGGCCAAAATGATGAATTTTCTCACCTAGTTACAAAGCGCATTTTATAGAATGTTTGGAAGGAAAAAGGTCCACTCTGTAGAAACGGTCCACTCTTGTAGGACTAACCCTGTATTTAAACCCAGGTCTAAAGTTAGTCTCCCTTTCAGAATACCAGCCTTTGAGAATAGCACCTTCGTCCCTGACGCAATTGACTTTAATTCAGAGCCATCATACCTTGGTCTGAGGACAGCCCCCGGCCAATCATGGTAGAGTGCAGGATGATTCGTAGTATTGACACAGCAATCGTGGACATCTGTCTCTCTGGTGCATGCTCTTTCCTGATCTAGCACTACTTCACCCAATGTTTACCCTCTCAGATCCCCCAGTCCTGTGCAAATATACAAATATTTGTTGTCAAAACCAACATGCACTACATTTGAGCAAAACTATCTACTATCACTGAAAAGGTTAAAAATTAAAAATCATTATCTCGATTGACCAGGACTCGAACCCCGGTCTCCCACTTACATGTCGGTGCTCTATTACGTTTAAAATTTCCGGAGAAGAAGCATCCCCTATTTTTTTTTAACCCCGGTTTTTTGCATGTTGGGGAATGCTTACAATCCATTATTAATAAGATCATTAAGATTAAATGATTTATTGCTCACCCACTCAAAGTGCTACTCCAAGTGTCCTTTGACCTGATAAATAGCCTAGACCATTAACATCTACGTCCATTTCCTTTTGTTGCCTGCGAACCCATTCCTGCGAAATATTATGGCCCATATATTAAAACTCTAACAGATCCAATTGCCCAGTGTGTAACAGTCCTGCCGACCTATTTCAAGATACAGGCCCTACCATGTTTACAAACTTGCCTTTAACTGGTCAATACCTACGCATTCCCAGTGGTTGTGCAGTATTTTGGATATTGGGGGGCCAGTGATGCATGTGAATCGACAGAAAATGGTGCAGTCTATAGGGCCTGCCTTAGGGCCCCTGGTGGGGGTCCATGGGGCCAAGCCCCAGGAATCATTTGGGTTTTATATACTTTAAATGTCTTCTCTTAGGCTTAAATTCTTGACACTTTGGTAAAATTTACTTGTCCCATGCTGACCACTGAACTTTACTTTGCCCGGCATCTGGCCTGCAGCACCAGATCTTAATTCTTCAAGTGACCGATGGGCTTTTTCAAGACCGAAATCAAATATGGGGGGTCACAGCCCCCTGCCCCTCCTCGAGGTGGCTTCACCACTGCTCATTCCTAGCAACTTGAGTGAATACTCATAGCCATATTTCCAGGCAGAAGCACATCTTTTCAACAATGCCCCTAAATGACCCAGATGAGTTGGACCTATTCCCTGAAACACCTAATATATATAAACACATTCTTCAAGAATCATTCTGAGGCAAATTATGTTATCGAAGCCTTTCTTTTCTCTCTCTCGCACTCCCCCTCACCCAAAAACCTCCCCCCAATCTTTTTTTGTTTTGTCTCAAATAACTAGGGCAGCTCAAATGTTAACCAATATCACATCATCTATCCTCACATATATGCTCTCCTATTTCCTTCTACAAGCTCATGAATTAAGCCTCCAATGTCTGCATTGCATCCAATCTCGTTACATTTTCGGACATCACGGTCTCGCCCACACGACATGAAAACAGCATAAACTTTGTTATTAAAAAACGCTGAGGTGCCACAAGAGAATTTCATAATCATGTGTCCTTAAAAAATTGAGAATTCTGATTTTGTCACTGGTGTAAAGCTTCCTATCAAAAATATCGCCATCTGAAAGATTAAAGCTGAGAACTGTTTCTTGGGTACAAAAATTGTGAAATTTCCGCGGAACTTTTTCTAATTTCCTATAGAACAACTAGGAAATTCAGCCTATGTTTGCTATTGAAATATAAAGGCATACACAAATCACGCTTATGTTTTCTTTTAATTTATTTTTGTAAGCCAAATAAGGCAGGATCTTTGAGTGAATCACTTACGAATATCACAGAAAATAGGATCCTTTAAATCTCTTTTTTTTGCACCTTTTAATTTTGAGACCATATCATACGTTTTCAGTGAGAGAAAAATACTTATAGCACAATTTATAATTATTGAATTGAGCATGAATAAACTGACCTGACCCAACACCATGGAGGCCATTGGACATTCTGAAAGGTAAAACATATCATCCTGACTAAACATACCTAAATACTTGCAGACTACTGCTACTGCCTTCCATCTTAACACAAGAGAGGCTCATCATCAAGCTGCATCAATTTCAATGGAGTTCCTCGAGACCTGGCTATTGAATCCACCTACAAAAGGCATCAGCTCTGGAGAGAATGGTGGCCATCCAGAACAGTCTGCCTTGCAGGTGGCGTTGTTGCCAAAGGCTAGGCCCAATGCCGAAACTGAATTGGCACAGGAATGGCATGGGAGATCATTATCATTAGCTCCAATAAATCCGCAAGCAGTATTGCAAAGTGTGAGTTTGAATCTGGCACCCCTGTGTTAGCGGGACAAAACTGGATTTAAAACTCTAGTTTTAACTCACATAGTATAGGTTTCCAAATGCAAGATCAGAATCAACAGAATAAACAATCTACAGTAATATGCTAAGTCCTGTCCTGATCTTTGCCTGTCTGGTCTGTTCTGCCTGTCCTGCCATTATTCTTGGCAATGTCCATAACATCTTTAACTTTTTGGTGGGTCCATGTAGCCGAGGCTGCACACGAACAGTTTGCATTATGGGGGGGCTAATGCTCATGGCTTGTATCAAGAAAAATGTTTTGAAACAAGTACATTTAACCCTTTGAACAAGGAATAAAGCCATCGCGTACCCACTACCCTAGACTTCCCATGACAGGCCCCTTAAAACATGCTTTGCAGAAAAATGCAAAAAATTGACCCCAATTGTCTCAGAATCATTCAAACTTTCTAAAATTCAACAAAAAAATGGCTATGTTGGACCTGCATAGCACCACTGTCCTAGGTGGGCCGGGAATAGTAAGCTTTTACCCTGCCCCTGCCCCATTTGATAGCACAGCAGCAACAGCATATCACTCTCCCCCCCCGCCATTTTGTTTCGCCTACTTATGTATAGGACGTATCATCACTGCATACAATGATACATGTCATTGTCCGTGCTCTTCAATATCATTTCAGTCCTCAAAAAAATCCTCCATTACCTGATCATAGCAATCTAACCTCCTCATTACTGTCACTGTAATCTGAAACATGTTTCAATAATCCGCTTGTGGTACATACCTCTGTGCGTATATCTTTTCAAATGGCCCAAAACAAAACACAACACCTCTTACCAAAATCACCGTAGTATTTCGCTTGTCATGTAAACACGGAAAACATTTGACCCTTGAACTTTGGTATCCAAGTACCCTAGTAGCTTCCGATATAAACAAAACATTGTATTCGAAATACGCGAGCCGGTCCAGCGGCGCATCGGGTTTCTGACACACCATAGCTTATGCCGGTAGACCGGCTCAACGGGTATATGGTACACGCACCCGCGAGCCGGTCAAGCGGCGCGTCAGGTTCAAAGGGTTAAAAGCTAGCCCGTACAAGAAAGCCAGGTAATCACGAAAGTCGGGTCACCAACAGTCACCAACAAACACGATAATCATGGAGAAATATTGTTTGCAAAAGTCACAGTATATATGGTAATATGGTATAAAGTGACTTACCATACCACTGCACATGCTCCCTCACTGCTCTCTGAGCTTCGAGTCTCATGTCCTCTGGCATCGTGGGTAGATAGGATCTCTGGATAAAACAAGCAATACCGGTACAGTAGTGTCATTGTGTAGCAATTAATTTGACTACAATTTGTTTTTAGTTTCTTACAATGTCAAATTTACTAAATTGTTTTGAATGCATAAGTCCAATCAGCATTGGAATATATAATGTATTGCAGTAAAGGTTTGGGGACACTTGCCCTTCAGTTAGTTAGTTAAACCAAATAGACTATGGGGCATGTCCTTTTATGCTGTTGTTTTGTTGTCCCCATCGAGGGGCTTGGGGGAAACCAAGTGCAAATTCATAATAAATTATTCAAATCATATAACCGTCTGTTGCCACAAATAAGACTGGCACATTTTCTTGAAAATGAATAAAATGTCACTTCAATTTATTTCCCCCAATATCAGTGACCAATAGATATGCTAGACTTCAGCAAACATTGGAGCTAAAATTATTCAATTACTGGCCCGGTGTGCGGTGTAGAAAAACACTTCAGATTCCTTCTCATCTGGGAGTGCAAGGCAGACCATTGGGAATGTCTCGCAGTTGAAAAGACTCAGATGTTACCACCTCTCCAATTTAGACAAAGTCTTTTTTTAATGTGATAAGCGCAAAATACTTATCCTCATTCACAAATAAATAATCTGAGCTTCTATAGTGCATGTTCAATTAACTTTGTCCATGTTTTTCATCATTTAATTAATCCTCACAAAGAAGAAAGAAAAAAACAAACATCATGCCAGAATGTTGCTGGGCAAGCTTTGACCTAACAACTTTGTGCAGAATTAAAATCCGTAACTTAACTTCATTTGTATTCAATTTACCGCGCTTTCAGAAGAAAACTTAGGGTCAACGACCTATATCATAATGTAAACTGGTTAATTATTGTGAAAGAGGACGGGTATTTTGTTACTCAACCCGAATCGTGGAGGTGATAACACCTGGCTATAACAATGGCTCCGCATACCGGGCCCATTGTAATATCTTTAGTTAATGGTTTGCTGAAGTCTATACATATCCATTGGTCACTGATATTATGAAAGAGAAATTGATGTGACATTTGATTCATTTTTAAGAAAATGTGCAAGTTTTATTTGGGGCAACAGACGGTTATGTCATGTTAATAATTTATCAATAATTTTACACCGGGTTTTGTCTTATCCCTTTGAAGGGACTACGGAATTTGTTATGCAGCTTGTTATTGGTCTACGCCCATAGTCTAAAAGTTTTAAATCTGGTTTTGTCCCCGTAAACGGGGGTGACCGGATTCAATTCACACTCTGCAATACTGCTGTGTGAGGATTTATTAGGGCATACACTTCTAGTGCACCAGTGTATTGTTGATTATCCATTGTTGTTCAGTGCATTATATCCTACGAATCAGTCTCCAGTAAGGTTATCTGAGGCAGAGAGCACAAATTATATAAACCTGCATGCCAAACAAAAGATTCTAGATAACCTTGCACGCGAAACAAAAGAATCTTGATAATTTGTGCACTCCGTCTTCTGGTGACTTCAGACAAACCTCTAGAAACACGAGAATGATTCGTAAAATACAAAGCTCTGAACAACAATGGATAATCAATATACAACAGATTTACCAACCATGTCCATCAAGCATCGTTAAAAGGGTGGTTGGCAAAGTTATCCTAATGTGTGAAATGGCGTGCTTGAGTGACTTTTCAATTCCCCAGTTTCTCCGGACCTCTATATAATATTTTTTTTCAATTCAAATGAAAAACTATGGAGTTGATAAAGGAGTTTTCTGATCAAATTGAAAAACCAAACTTTTTCAAATTGGAAATTGAAATCTGTACCTATCATTGAAAAACATATTTTTAAAAAAATAAATTTAACCAAAAATCTAGTATATCAACCTGAAAATAGGGTATTCTATATGAAAACGTAGATTTTCAAAAACTTTGTTTATTAGTAGATATACTTCTCATGTTAGATTATCTATTGTTTTCAGCGTGCATTATTGTTCACGAATGCACCGGGCTCTGTCAGATAATGCACGGGTCATCAGATAATGCACGGGTCATCAGATAATGCACTTAAATTATTGTGTTGAAAAAAATATTGGTTTCTCGTTTAAAGTATTAGTTGAATTCACATGCGCAGACCATTCCAAATAATGTGATTTTGTACTGTTTCTTTCCGAAACGCATATATCTTAATTACCGAGAACACGCTTTTTTGTACTCTCAAAAGTACGACCGTTTGACATTCCATATTGATCTTAAATATCAATTCCGTTATGTTTTATAATTGTCAAATTATGAAAGCTTTCATATTTTAGCTGCATCTGAACTTCCTAACCTCTGTGCGTGCTCTGCGCGACTTTGATGGGCGCACCAGTAACCGCAAACCGCGCTGGCTTAAAACGACGGCGTTTTGTTTAATCACTCGCCACAAAGATGGCTTATCTTGACGCGTGCATAAATGCTGCGTCAAGTTTATGACATCAATGCACGGATGTAGAGAAATGGACTATATCATGTTGCTAATATAATAGTAGGGGCCCTGACAATTAAGGTGTACTAAGAAACCCAAATTCACAAATAAATTGTTTTCATGCATAAACCAGTGCATGTTTTGTACATACTTCTGCTGGTGGGTCTTACATCTAATACAGTGGTGCATTTGGAATCGTAGAAGAAAAATTCATTGCATTTATATGCAAATTATTTATTTTTTGTTGGTTTGGGGTTGTTTTTGGAAAAAGTAAGGGCAGTGGCGAAAGTCTATCTTTCTTTCAATTTATTAGACGCCGTTTCATCACTAAGGGTTTGTTTTTAAACTAGCCAGGGAGGTGCGAAGAAAGTTAGCCACTCTAAGCGTCTTAGAAAGTCTGATTTTTCTCGCACTTCCAGATCATTTTCAACAACCTACTCCACCATGAATGCGTCAAGGTCTTTTTGGCACTATTAATAGAGTATAACTTGGACATGTTTAGTATAGAAGTGTTTTTAATTTATTTTAAAAACTACCACCAATCAAAATTAGATAAATTACGTTAATTATTATGTAATGTAATGATTTGAGATACTATTGTTTTTTGGTTTCAAAGTATATGACTGAAAGGACCACAGCCCAGTGCATTCGACCTGATCCATTGCACTGCCGTATGGGTCAGTGCATGTAGGCACTCGAGCCTCCGACTCTCGTGCTGCCTGCACGGACCATACGGTCACTTGCGATTATCCTGTCCGAATGCACTAAGGCTGGTTCCTTATCCGTATCATAAACATATTTTATTATTTCGAAAAGTTATCATCATTCATTATTAAATGATTGACTGTTGCAACCATGTTCTCAAAATATTCCAATAAACTAGTTTTTCAAGTAAAACGCTCCTAGTCGGTTTATTGCATTGAAAAACTGATTTAATCACTTTATAATTAAAGTTTTTCAACTCGGATATGAAAAACTGTATTTAGAGCTTCCTCCACTGAAATCAATTTTTGTGAGTTTATAATTAAAGTTCGAACTGACATTTTGGTGTATTAAATATAAAATAAAACAAACCAAAATCTACACTACCAAAGAAATTTTATTGAAACGTGACTTTAAACACATTTACATTTGTAAAACTTAAAAGTTATCATTTCACTGCTTAGCAAATCTAAAATTTACAAAGCTCGCGCGCAATAACTCAAAATGTCATTTAAAACCGTGGTAATTCTCGTTCACAAATGATCACTGACAACTCAGATTAATAACCTTGAAGAACATAGGGTTTTATGAATGACAAACTTTCAGTACTATTTATTAGCTCGTTTTCTCGATAAACTAGTTTTCAATAAAAAAAAAAACCACGTTTTCACCTCAAAACGAATTTCAGTGAAAAAAAAAAACTTCTGTTAAATACTACGAATTTCACGAAAAAATAATTAAAAAAATTAATTATGGCCAACAAAAAAATTAATAGTGTAACGAAGTATTAGGATTTATCCTGCCATATATGGCAACATATACCGGTACACTGTACAACAATATAGTGGCATTTACAGGAAAATACTGTAAAAACTGCCAAAGACTTACCTTATTTGCTGTAATTGGTTGGAACTACATGAAATACCTGTAAATTTTATTGTGGGGTTTTTTCCCCCCCAAACAGAATTACCAGCCTATCTGACAAAATCTAAAAATGAAGACTTTATTCGAAATTTAATGATAACAACATCATTATCAACAACTATGAATTTTCAATTTTACCATTAATATACTAACATAACAGGTAAATACTGTAAATTTACAGGAAATCCTGGCGGAATTCTGCCAAAAAACCCCGTCAAATATAGCTTATACAGGTTTTGCATATTCAAACTTTACTGTATATTTTACAGTTGATGTAATTTTTACAACACACTGTAAATTTTACAGTAGATTGCCCGTAAAAATTGTGGCTAGGCCTCTAAGGTTTGGGTTTTCGGCATTTCTTTTTATTCTCTCCACACATTTCACAATCTATAATAGCTCACCAAATATATGTTTTTTAAGCGTTTGATTAAATTATATTTCAATATACCTTAAATTTTAATGGTATTTTTGCCAGAATTGCTGCATATTTTACTGTAAAATTTACCGTATTTTTTTACATTGGTCTGTTACCACGTAGAGACCCGCATCTCGAACAGTGCGTAGACGGGGGTGTGGTGGCAGTGGGGGGGGAATCTTGCCACCCCTCTTTGTCCCCCCTGAAAATTAGTGGATTTCTGACATGTGTCAATAGATAAAAACACATAGGCCTATATACATTAACTATACTAACAAATTTTAATGTATGCTAATTGGCGATTTGGGGCGCAATAATGTCGCCGACGCATTGTATGATTATAAAAATATAAAATAACATTGTACGCACGCACGGGGGAGAGGTACATTAAGTTGACATTACTGGTTACTTCATTTGACAGGAGTTGCGCTACTCGAAAACTAATTACTGGACAATAGCTTGTAACATGATCGCCGCCTTTTAATTAAGGGAGTCACTCATGCACGCCATAATAGCTTTGTCAAGAACCCACCCTCAATGCTGTTGTTTGTGATACATTAGCCTATTTACAATAAAAGGGATGAAAGTTAGTATTCTGGCCACCACTCCTTCAACATGCATTATTCCACTGGAGGCTGCCGGTTCATAGTGGCGGTGGCACCTTAGACAAATGATTTATTGAACTACCCAATTTTATGGGCCGTGTGGACATGTGTGTATTGTACAATACACACTATATGAGGCCTAAAGAGCGGACCACATACCTTTAATTGGAGGATCCAACTTTAGATACTCTCCCTAGCTTTTTACTAACTGTATGTTGCAATATTTTGTTTTTTGGTCTGTCCATACTATAATCACTCCATGGTCCTGTCCACCTCTTGTCTATGCACTTCGCAAGCTCAATGACACATTACCTGGTAAACCCACAGGTTTAAAATGGGGATGTATATTGGATGGGAACCCTCAAAACAATAAGCCTTAAACTGCGATTGATCGATACAGGTGGTTGAGTAAGAAGGCCAATTGAAATGGCCGGTGGTTTAATTCGTGAAGTTTTTATTTCTAGGTGATTTTTCTATTTAACACATATTCTTTTATTCCTTTATATTTGAACTATGTTCTAAGTGCGGCTCTCGACCAACATTGTCACAAACTGATAGCCCATAACCCAAATTATCTAACATAATTCCGCAGCTACGTCAATATCCTTTACAAGAAATTGACTAGATGCCCTTCCTGAAGATCCAACCCACTGTTTTTTGTTTTTGCGGTTGGCCTAGCCTTTGACAACCAGCACCCCACGCTGCAAGGCAACGGGGTGTTCTGGATGGCCGCCATAGCTCTCCAGAGCTGAATGCTCGTGTAAGGTATATCTTTTCTTTTTCATTCTTCCAGGGTAACCCGCTAATCTCCTCATCACAGATTTCCTTAGAAGCCCGATGGGGTCGGTTTAGCTGCCGCCCTCGGCCTTTTACAGAGGTAGTACTGGTTACGATGATACCATTAGCAGGCCCAAAGGAAAACCTGACTGACCCTTTAAGCCTTTTGTTTAAATTGTTTTTAATAAATTGTATTTATTATTTCAATAATCTAGCACACAAAATATATATGTCACAATTTCCTTTATATAGAAATATTTCCCCCACATTTCCCAAAAAAACAATTTTAAAATCATTTAAAAAACCCAAAAAGTACAAAAATACAGCAAGTAACATTGTGTGCGATCCCCCCTGGCAAGATGGCAGTATACACAGGTGGTTAGTTGGCAAGTTGACCACCTTTTGACCTTGGTATGTGACCTTTGTTACTCAACAACATATGAAGGAACCCGTAATGCACCTTCGTCCCAAGTTAGGTTGAAATAGGCTTCAACTTGGTTCAAAGCCGCCCAGAAAAACAAAAACTAACCAAACTGGAACATGACTCAGTTGACCTTTGACCTGGTCCATGTGACCTTTGACATCAATCCACATTGAATGAACCCCTATTGGACCTTCACCCCAAGTCTGGTTTAACGGACTTAACTTTCGAAGGAGAACGCGAAAAACGAAAACCTAACAAACGGACAACATACATACACATACATAACACACACATACACATAGACATGGGGATAAAAAGACAATTCCCTGAAATCTTTATGGTCAAAGATCAGGAGTCCCTAAAAGTATGCTGGGATTTACAATGTGTGTTCGCTTATTTACACATACCTGCATCCCCTCTGACTGAGCACACAACCTCAGCATGGTTACCATTGGCTAATCGTATGTTGGCACAAAGGAGGTGTAATAGATGACGCATAACCAAGCAGTACAGATTGGTGGTGAAACCCCAGCCTGGGTGGACTACCATTTGCAGTACAAGTTGCCTGGGATAGCTCATTCTTGATCATATACATCACAAAGTCCTGTACAATAAACAGATGATTGATTAAGAGAAAAGGTTAACAGGTGAATGACTGACATGCCCAACTTTCATATGATGTTTTTTTTTCCTCATGTTCAAGCATCATCCAAAAAAATGCTACTACGATTTTTTAGTTTTGGAAAGAAGACAAAATGTTGTGCCAAAATGTGTGTGATGATCCAGCGTACATTCACACCAGGGTGGGGGAGTGGGGTTGCCATCCAGGGAATGTCCATTTGTGCAAGAGTGTCACCAGTGGGGACTATGTTCTGTTGGTACATGCCAATTTTGTGCGCTATTTCCCCCATACTTTTTTCATGCAAGATTTTTTCCAACAGGTTCTTTGGTTCGTCACTGTTCACTGTTTTCTCTGCTCAATTAAAGGTTGTTTCTTTTATTATTGTTCATTTTAAAAATTACCGTACCACCCTCCAAGGACCCCACTGGAAATAAGCCGCTTATGCCGGCTTTAACTGTGCCATCCTGGTAATTCAATTTACGACCTCTTGTATGCTCTTTTTTTGGGGGGGGGGGTTTTTTTAATTGATTTTTCCATTATAATCTGTATTTATTTATTCTTTCATGTGTGTGTGCTATTAATTTGTTTTTTTAATCTCTTTATATGTATTGTTGTTGAATACCAAATCAATCAATCAAAATCAATCAAGCAAGTAGACCTTTTGGGCCTGAAAAATTTCACTTCACACTTTCATCACCTCAAAAATTTTCTTTTCCAACTTTGCCTATACTCCCCCCCCCCCAAAAAAAAATTTGATCCTGGTGCACCAGCTGGCTGCTGTACAAGAGTACCTCAAAAGTAAACATATTCTAAGCATCTTGGAAATTTTTTTAAAAGCTGATTTCAACCTGATTTTGGTCGGTAAGAGGTGTCAACATGTACCCCAAAAAGTGAGTTCTCGTAGGAGGGTGGGAAATTGTTTTTTTTCCGGGGAGTCAAAGGTAATAAAACAAAGGGTCACATTTAGAAATTGATCTCAATCATGTTTGAAAAGTATACCAAGTAATATTTAATCATAAGGATTCCAAAAAGGTAATAGTTTGTTACTATTTGTCGTGATAAGTCCCCATACTAAAAATAGCATGTGCATTTCTCAAGAATTCGAGCCTAATCCTTGAGTTTCTCAATGCCTTTGACTCGTTACCTCTGAACGCGTACTACCTAAGCTAAAGTGGAATGGCGTGGAAGGCAATACACATGTCTTGTTGGATTAGGAATTGGTTAACATCTAGATGCAAGACTGTATAGTGGAAATGGAGAAAGGTCCCAGAACCCAGGTCACCTCAGGAGTACTGCAAGGTACAGTATTGGGCCCATTCCTCTTTATCCTTAAATATCAATGACAATTGGTGATTGAACAATCTTCAACCCTGTGCCTACTTGCAGACGGTGCCCTAATTTACAGGGGATATCAATGCATCTGATGCTAAGACGCTGCATAAATTCTGGACACCCAAGTGAAATGGTCTGAAACATGGCAGATGAAGTTCAACCCTTTAAAACGTTCCCTCTCTGTGTAACAAGGAAAAGGGTGGGCACCAATGCCACTTGCAATGATGATGGGTCACAAGCTCCAGATGGCCAATCACATCCATATCTTCTTGGTGATCTTGGTTTGTGGTCGAGTTATCTTCTGGCTGGAATGGAACGACACCTAACCAAAACAGGCAACCTCAGCGCATAACGACACTTTCCTCAAGAAACTGTACCAGTGTCCAAGAGCAGACCTTGCCCTATGTGACCTTAACTTAGAGTATTGCCCTCCGTAGGAGTCTACCCTACAAGAAAGAATTGACAACTACTTGGAGAGAGACACAGGACAAGCGTTTTCGCTTCATTACACAACTCGCAGGAGAAAAAGCGGTCACGCTCTCAGAAATGAACTCACACAGCAAACCCTCCAGCAAAGGACTTGCATCCACAGCTTTACCATGTTTTATAATCCAGCACCTAGAAGTTGCCATTGAATCTAACCAAGCCACTACATCCCTCCTAAACTTCCACTACCATCCGTCGAGACTAGGAAGAAAACGCAAGAGCATTTGTCCATAATATTTACAGGACAGACACATACAAATAAAGCTTCTACCCCAGCACTATATACCAATTTGCAATCAGCTGCCAGAATCCTTAGTACAGACACCATCAACAGAAGCCTTCAAAGTAAGGATCCAAGAAGCAGTATGCAGTGAGCAATCTGAGCTGTACATGGGCTCAGAGACGCCGAACACTGCCTCCGCCCATTAGACTCAGGGGCGGATCCAGGATTTGAAAAACATCAAAATTAACGGGGGACTGAAAGGCTGAAACTTGTCCAAAATAGCTCAAAATGGGCTGATTTGCAAGATTTTGCAGAATTACCGGGAGGCGCGCGCCCCCTCTGCCCCCTCCCTAGATCCGCGCCTGAGACTAGCACCCTCATTTCTTTGTATCTTCATCTTTGTTTAAGTTTGAGTTCTACATTGTACAGGGGTGCGATTAACTTCTGTGGAAAAATCCTTAATTTGATAAAAAATTCTGAAAAACAACATAAAATTGACCTAAAATGCTTACAATCGGGCTGAAATTAAATAAGTTGCGGAAATTTTGAAAATAAAAAATTCTGAAATCAGGAAAAATCCTGAAGAATCACGCCCTTCATTTTAAGTTGAGTCGTCGCATCGCAGATGAAGTGGATGTGCCCTGTGAGTCTTTTGTTTGTTCTGCACCGGATGATACCAAATCGGTCTACCCAGCATAACGGTGTGGACGGTGTATAGGGAAAAAGAAAGTAAGTGCAAGATCATGTTTGGAGTTAGCATGAAAAATGCTTCAAATAAGTACAAACAAGCCCAGTCTAAGGTGAGAGTTTTTGAGATGGCCAAATGACCACAAGTTGTTTGGGGAGCCATCTCAAAAACCCGCACACTTATATAGTGCTATATCTATACAGAATATACCAGGTTTGACAGGGTCAATGTGCGTACAAAGTGTCATGTTATGTTAACCAATTCTGAGCATTTCTTGAAAGTGCATTATTTTCAATTGTTGTTATTTTCACGGTTGTAGATTTTTAAAAAAATGGTGCAAATAATAACCTCACAAAATTCTCCACCTTTACAGTATATGCATCTTTGAGTGCAATCAAATAATTGCATTATATTCTACCTTCAAGTACTTTACCTTTTGTTTGAACTCCACTTCTTCCATTAGGAAGGCTGTCAGTTGCTCCATAACCTGAAATATGTTAAGGAATTGTAACCTTTTAGCAGCAAAAATCAAATTAGCTTTCAAGTGATTTATAATCAAATTGACTAGTCAGGTCAGGTTTCCTTGTAGGGCCTGCTACTGGTATCCTGGTAACCAGTACTACCTGTCCCCGGGCCGAGTTGGAGGCGGCTAAACTGTCACCCCATCAGGTTTCTAAGGAAATCTGATGAGAAGGGTAGCTGGTTACCATGGTAAAATGAAAAAGAAGATCTACCTACAAGGGAAAGAAGATCTACCTACAAGGGCATCAGCTCTGGAGAGCTAATGGTGGCCATCCAGTACATGCTGTCTTGCATGGTGGGCATGGTTGCTCAATGGCTAGGCCCACCGTCGAAAATTGTGGATTGGCATCAGGAAGGGCATCCGGTCAATATCCTTTGCTCCAACAAATCCTCACACAGCAGTATTGCTGAGTGTGAGGTGAATCCAGCCACCCCCGTTAGTGGGGACAAAACCGGATTTAAAACTTTGGTTTAACTAACTAACTGATATGCAGATCAATATTTTACTGACTTTATGAGAAAGAGAATTGAAGTAGGTAATAGGACATTTACATTGGGCAAAGGTCACCACCAAGTTCTCTTTGGTCATAATCAAATTCATTTCCGTGATAAGCGTAAACAGGTACAGTCGTAATTAGGACGCAATTAAAAAAGTCATATTTCATGACTTTATCATCATTCATTTGAGGTGAACTTATAATTGTATTAAGACTTTTTTTTGAGTGTAAACGAAAGTTGTTATCGATTTGAAGTATGCTCACTTGCAAACAGTTTCATTTCCAACTTCACCGCCACTGATGTACTATATAGACCTAGCAGTTGGTTATGACGTAGTATCATTCCCATATACAAGAGAAAATAGACCGCCATGTATACCACGCAAAATGAACGTAAACCCTGTTCGCTCTAACTGTGAAGGTCCCAACTGAGAAATTAAGCACGAGCCTATTAGTCCTGTTTACACTTGAGAGACCAGTGGAGTGAGTAGTTGTCACCAAGTCGTAAATCCACAGAGTTGTAAACACACACAATTCATTTTTCTGAATGTGACTCAAATGAATTTTTACTAACCCTTAGTCGTCATTGAAAAAAAGTGAATTCCATGACGACATTTCCCGGTGTAAATGGCTTATAAGTCATTGCTATCAATTAGACAGTATAGAGTTTTGTTTCTCATGTTTCAACCACACCTATAGATCTTAAAATCTTATGCTAAATCTAACCATATACCCTAACCATAACCAAACTTATACTAGTTTCAAATCAGAAAGTCTACCTCACCCTTTAAAATTAAACCTAAACTGACATGTTAACCCTAACTCTAATCCTATGTTGGATGTATTTAACTTTAACCCTAGGCTTATTCCTGTGGTGTAGCTAATACTCATCTCCAACTCAAGAAGTATCCAACAAATTTGATCAATTTTAGGTTGGGATGTTTAGTGACCCTACTTCACTGGTGACCTTGACAAATTTAGCAATCCTTATGGAATAAAGTTCATGTGATTCTGCATTTTATTCCATAAAGACTGCTGAATTAATCAGGGTCACCAGTGAAGTAGGGTCACTAAATGCATGACCAAATTCTTTTACATTTGATGGACAAGTTGCTTCTTCAGGCCTAAGTTATCAGCCCAATCCTCATCTCTATCTATAGCCCTCAAAGTGACATCAATCTGTATCCTACCTTGTGTTTAATCTAATTTGTTATCAAAACTCTAGAAGACAACCCAATTTGAAACAAGATTATAATCAAATTCCTTCATGCTTATAATGTAAGGATTATCTGCATTTTTATTTCTTAACTGTGAACTGAATTATTGGTTCTTAACCGTGTGATATGAGACGATATCACATGGTACAGTGCGTACACGTCTACGCGCTACACATACTCACTACTCGAGCCAATCAAAGGTGCATAGTAAACAATGGACTGATCGATTAAAAAGCTGGGGTAGTTTGTTGCGTAAAATATATCACAATTTCAGTAATATGTTACCAATATAGCTTCTTATTTTGAATAAAGTGTTAAAGAATGAGATTACAGGTATTGTTTTTAGTCTCTACCATGTATCTATTGTGTCATATCACATGGGCGACAGCACTATTTTAGTGTAAAACAACTCTGCTGTGCCTCGTTGTTCTACTTAAAGGTGCATTTCGTGATTCCAGCACTTTCTGTTTTATTCATGGTTCACTAGATATCCTTCACAAAATTTGAGTTGATCCTGAGCTTGCAGTTTTGTGTTATGAGCAAATGCTTGTTTCCCACGGTCCCATAAGCCACTGTACTGTAATTTGTCCGTTTACAGACAGAATATACAAAATTGCAAATTTCTTACAGATACGACCAAATTTGCACGTAAGATTTGGTACACATGGATTACTAAGGCTAATGGTTCAGATGATATAAAAATCTCAACTTTTTCGAGGTAAGTCGGGGTCGAGGTTGTGGATCACGAAATGCCCCTTTAAAATAATGACACGATTGATACACAACAGAGGCTAACCTTTATTCTCTAAATATAAACCTTCCAAACCTAGTCAGAAGGTGCTCTACAATTAATCAAGTAAAAATATACAGAAATTTGTATCCTCAGAAAATCTCTTATGTCCATTTGAAGTACACATTCAGCTTTAATTATCTTAATTATTCTATTTTTCTTTTTGATCATTGTCAATCCAACTTTAAAATAATAAAACAGATGTACACTACATTTAGTAAACATTACCTGCTCTGGAATCTGTCTATCATCTTCTCGCCCATAGGACATGGTGACTTCTCTGAAAAGAGCTAGTAGCAAGGATGTCTCACGTTGACTCTCAGTCAACTTCTGACATCGCTGAGTAAAACAAAAATTTTAATGTAACCATGTTTGAATATTTTGGCCTATTTTAACAAAAAATATTGACTGTGGCTTCCAAAACTTCCTATAGTATTTCAATCTTATAATGCATGACATATCCACCAAACTGCCCTTAGAGCTGCTACAACATGATTAAATCCAGAATGTCAAAGAAAGATTTAAATAAGTCTCATTTCAGATGCAGGAGGAAACCAAAGTGTTTGTAAAAAACTTGCAAGGACGGATATGGACTGGTAACCAAATTCATGTACGATACTCTACAGGGAATCGAACCTGGGCTGCATCGCATGGTGAAAGTCAAGCGGATGGGCTATACACCAGCCCGACCTCCCTTATATTCTACACATATCCTCACCTCAACTATCCATATTGTTTTACTTGATTTTTACATAGATTTTGTCAGTTTTATCAATACAAGTCTAAACATCTTTATAACATTACACAGATAACAACTTGTCTTGCACCCACTGAAAAGGCCCTCTGTACTAAAATTGAATTTCACAAGGAATAAAAAACAAACCTCAAGTGCATTTGTGATGGTGTTGTATTGTCCAGATATTTTTGCTTGTGCCACAGCTTCCCTTAGAACACTATATGCAGGCCCACAGAGGTGACCCAAAAGATCGGGCATATAATCATGGCTGTTAGAATGAAATCAAGGTCTAAACAAAAACACCAATTTTATAAGCACCAGTGTAATGTTGCCTTTATTGTATCTGACTCCCTGTTGCAGGGGAAATTGGGTTATAGTAATAAGCTATTAATACTTCAGCTGATATCACAACTTTTGATCAATCTATTTGTCACACACACACGCAAAACTATACATACACACCATGAACCTAAGGACCTTTTGACCTGGTTCTTTGGGACATCATGCAACATATATGAAGGAAAGGAACACTCCCCCCACCTTAACCCCAAGTCTTGTTTTAAATCGGACTAAGCTGTCGAAGGAGCGGTAACAACTGGCATGACACATGACGCGTAATCGCCAAAAATTCCACCTCTGTCTTTCTCAAAGCCAGGGGGATAGAAAGAAAAACAAGAATCCCTTACCGGAGTCTCCCAATCTGCAGGTCTACCAAAATCCAACTCCTCGTTGTGAGAGAGTTGTATCATGGTGCTGCTGCATAGCAATGACAAAGATGTCTGACAAGGAAGAGATGCTTCCTTCATGCTGCAAGTGGCATGTCTCGTTGGCTTGATCAAAGAGTGTGTCCATCTATCACAACAAGAATGTCCAAAAAAATACGGCCATAAGCACAATTTGTTGGGGTGATGCAAGAAAACGTCGTAAGTGCAATAGCTGCCTTTGTCAAGAATTCTCATCAAAACCTATATTATGCCAAGTCTTTGGGCCAGTGGCTCTGAATGGTTCTGCAGGTGACATTTGCCTGAAGAACCATTCAAGAGGCCACTGACTCAAGGAAAGACAAAATTAAGAGTCATCCTATACATATAAAGCCACACAGATCTATCACATGGCAGCTCTATTGCACTTAGGACCGTATTGCACTCAACCAACGAAGTACGGTTGTGGACAAAATTTTGATGGTCCTTCAGGTCCATGTCCCATGTAGTCGGTGAAGTAGCACGCCACAACCACAGATCTAATAATCCTAGATATAAGATCTGCTTAATATAAAAGTGTTAATCATTCTTTTAACGGTCTGTGTGCCCAAAGATGTGCATTTCAGTTAGTTAAACAGCCAAACAAATAGAATCGTCGGTTGTAGAAAAGTGTCAGAAAGAAAACGTACATTCCCTTTTCAACCAGGTGAAATCAAATAGTGCCAGAATTGGATTTTAAAGATTATTGAATGTTAAAACATCACATATTTTTGCCATTATTAAAAGCTATTTTCAAAAAAACAACTTTATATGTCTAGCGTCTATTAACAATTAACTAGAATTTTGCGGTTCTCGGCTTCGCCCGCTCGACATATTCAAAGAATATACAGTGTGGGCCCCCATTGAAAAAAATTAAAAATTTTGACACACACATCACATACACACCGCACAACGGATTGCCTAGTGTCCTGCCAGCTAAGCGGGCGGCCCACAAAAACAGTAAAGAGCATCATTTTTCTAGACGTCGCCATGTTTATTCTGAAATTTTCGTAACCAAATTTGTTGAATTTTACTATTATTCCTAAGTCATTAATTTAAATTTAATAATATAAATGTAACTTAACAAAAATCCTGTAAGGTGTAAATACCATCAAAAACTCATCCAAGTGTTTTTATTACAAATGCCAATAAACACCAGCCATTAAAGCTTGTGTGTCCTTGTGGGGATGTTTCATAACAGTACAGCTTATGTAGAAATGTTGCGGCAATGACAAGACCAAAGCGTATATCAGCTATGTCGGTGAGATACTGGACTGTCAAATCCTTCATAAGGGTCCCTTGGGTGGTAGTAGCCAATCCTTTACCGCGGCCAGTGTCTATGCGATAGCTTTATCAATTATATTGCCATCATGTTTGATAGGTTAGGTGGTATTGCTATGGTAGGAATCCTTTTCAAACAAAACAGAAAAAATCATATTATAAGCCTGGGCTTGTTTATGAATACCAAAACCAAATACTGCGCACATCCTAAAAACGTTGATGCGATAAAGCCAGGATGTGGCCACACTGGACCACGGTTTTCCATTCCCCTTATTCAGTGCAAAATAAGCAAAGTTGGTAGGATTTTACTCTTTCTGAAAAGAAGATCCACCTTAAGCAGGTCTTGTACTTAACTTTTTCAAGACTAGCTTTGGCTAGTTCCTGTGTTTTACCATTCACTTTACCACTGACTTCACAACTTGCGCACCAGCATTAGCTACTAAACTGACACATTAACTACTAGAAATAGGTGTCGGACCATTGTTAAATTTGAGCTCAGATCTTAAGAATGGTGTTACGAACACTCACAACACCATCATAAATTGATCATTCTTGATACCTCTAAATATAAATTCACAACACAATTCTCCATGATCGTATATTAATCACCGATGTTATGAGGCCCAGTTCTGATAAAAGTATGGTAGGATTATAATTGTACACCAAGGAATTCAAAATACTGCAAGTGAATTTGCATCATCCCCCAGCAAGATGGCAGTCTGGAACATGACCTCAGATGACCTACCTTGATCCATGACCTTTGCCATCATCCACATATGAAGGAACCCCTATTTCACCTTAACCAAACTGGAACACACACACACCTTGTGGGGAAGGAGTTGGTGTATCTCTGAATTTATTAGTGGCAATGCTCGGTAGCTTGTGATTTTACCAAGTAAAATTTCATGATGGTGTTGAAGAAAGGTTGCCTTTTGAAGTACTGGTGTGAAACTGCAACACACATAGGCATGCTATGTCAGGTAAACAACTATACTGTTAGCAGATCTACACAATTGAATTACCACTTCATGAAACAAAATCTGGGGACAAACAACTCCTATCCCATCATTCTTAAAGTGACAGGAGGATTTTTTTAGGATACAAAATTTCTCTCAAATTTCACTGGACCACCTCGGTCAAAGACCAACCACAGAGGAACGTTTTTGTTAGGTTTATTGAACAAAACAAGTACAAAAGCAAAACCGCAAACATTTTTTGAACTTGGCTGCTATCGTAATCGGTCTCCCATGCTTTGAATTCTGTTCGATGCATGACAGAAATTCTAAAAATCAATCATCTGTATCAAATAAAGACGGCGTATCGGCTTATTCACTTCAGGTGTGTGATCTAATACATTGGTAACCATTCCAAAATATGCCAAAAACCGGGATTGGTGCAACAAAAATTGGGGGGCGCGCTTCTTTCTGGCAAATCTCCTTCATGTCTCTTTAAATTTCCTATTTGGCAAACAATCTACCAACTCCCTACCATAAGCAATATTTCAAATGACCGAACCAGGCCCATAGCCATCATTTGGTGTGTGCTCAGGAAAAACACAAGTTTCCCCCTTGAAAATTTTGACTACTAGTGAATATGCAATATTTATGTGATCGTTCCCTGGAGGTGACATCCTCTAGGATGACATCTTCATCTTCTGCCATGCCCTGGCTGTTAGCTTATATAATTGGTAAGAGCGCCGCACTAGTAATACGGAGGTTTCCGGTTCGAGTCCGGCCAAAGCACGCATGGTTTTTTACCCAACACTTGCGTGTGCTGGCCTTCTCTAGGAAGACAAAATAACATACAAGTTCCCCCTTATATATTGGGTGATGCGGACACACTTCACCATGTACATTGGGATTTTGAGAGTGAATTTCTTTGATGCTGCTTATATTTTTTTCACTTCAATGTTTTTTTTTTTTTTTTAAAAATTAGGGGTGTTATGTCCCTTTAACTGTCTAGAATTATTACGTTTAAGTTAGCAGCTATGCAATACCTTTACAACGGCATGTAAAAGTGCAACGTTTAAAAGGAGTTATCTTACCTCCATGCAATGGATAAACAGCATACAAACATCCACAATGTTTTGTGGCTTGTGGTCAGCAAGAATCCGCTGTGACTGGTGCAGATATGTGTCTATGTACTCTTGTACATCATCCACACTAGGAGGAAAACAATTTTTGTATTTAAGTATGTGTCATAATTTTTCACCAACCAGAGTATCAATGATACTGCATGTGACCTGCTCATCTATGAGTTGTAGAACACCTTACATGCAATATTATTTGCAGATTTGTTTATGTGATGTTTGGGAAGAAGAATGTCATATCTTCAGTGAATATTTCAAAAATTGCATGATATAATGAAGTAAATTTGGAAAATATGAACCCCAAAATGACCTTTGACCTCTTATCCTGAACATTCTATGTAAGCTGCTCCTCAAGGGTAGTTTAAGCAACTCTAGTGAAAATTCATTCATTTTAACTACCTTTGTTCTTTGCAAAACAGTCTTTTTTAATAATTGTTTGAATAACATATACTTATTGCTTTAAAAATACTGATAATGTCAATAAGCTTGTGATCTAAGCCTCATCCTCTGACTTTGATGAAAATTTGAGTTTCTTACCATCAAAACCACTGGCCTAAGTAATGTATATAATGTATGTGCACCTAATTTATGTGAAGATTTGATTTTTTTGCAAGAAATTCAGGATTTGATAACATCATCTATGATGCAAATATTTCATGTTTAACACCAAAATGCACCACTTGGAAACGAATCAACTGACATTTAAAATAATTTTTTAAAATATATATTATCTACCACACCAATAACTAAAAAGAAGTTGACAAAATTATGAAATATGCTATTTTAATGAAATACTTCACAAACAAAATTAACTTGTGGGAATATTTTGATTGGATTACAAATGGTTGAAAATAATGCATCTCTTACTTTGACTGTAGAAGTAGTTGTAGGAGCACAGATCTGATGACCGGTGTAGTGTCAATACTATCATCCTTGAAAGCAGTCATTCTCTTGGTGTGCACCTGTTGCACATTGTCTGTTTCCGTTTCCTTGGTAACATACTCCAGAAGTCTCTGAATTACCTCCCTACTAGGGGGTTCATTGCCTGCAAAACACAGCTGAGACACCACGTCCATGAAGAAGGCATTGCAATGCTGTCGGAATGTGCTGAACTTCTCCAAGGCCTCTCTGTGTGTACATTATAAAGGTGGTATTCAGTGATAATGGCTTATTTAATTTGAAATACATACTCCTTGTGGATGACTTCATCTACAAAAGCTAGTGCATGTTAGGTAATGCACGGGTCACGAGATAATGCACAGGTCATCAGATGACTCATGGGTCATCAGATAATGCACGCAGGTCACCACAAGTCACAACTTCAAATTTACCTCTAAATTTATATAAATTACATTAATTATTAATGTTAATTTAGCAATTTTGATATTTTTTTCTCTCTCTAAGTATATGACGGTGGCTCTTGGGCTGCCTGTATGGACCAATACGGTCATGTGCAATAATCCTGATGATTGCACTGGGCTATCCTTAATTATGTACTCACTCACATACAAATTTACTCCATACAAATTTAACTCCATAAATTGTGATTGCTATTAACATACACTTGCGTAAACAGATTTTCATCCTTCAGCACAAAAACTAACATTACCCCAAAATACTTTAATGACACAAAAACTTATACATTGGAAGGGTGCGTGGTACAAAACATGATGAGGTCATGTGCTGTATACTTTTTGGACAGGTTAAGAACATTAATGAGCTCATTTGCATATTTTGGAAAAAAATGTTAATCCACTCTACAGACTAAACCGATTACTCAACGAACTTCTAACATGGCATGGTCATGTGCTGTATACTTTTTGGACAGGTTATGAATATTAATGAGCCCATTTGCGTATTTTCAATCAAATGTGATTAAACCACAGTTGTGGGGCCGTCATAATTTTTTTTTTTTTTTTTTTTTCAAATATGCAAATGAGCTCATTAATATGCACATATATCAACAGTTGGCATGGGTAATATATTTGTCCACCACTACCTACATACCAAGTTTCATGAAAATTGCGCTTTGCAACTCAGAATGAATATGCAATGAGCTCATTAATATGCATATATACCATCAGCAGTTGGCATGAGTAATACTTGTGTCCACCACTACCCACATAACTAAGTTTCATCAAAATTGGGCTTTACATTATGTTCAAGGTTCACCTTTTATGTTACTAGCCAATCAGAATGAATATGCAAATGAGCTCATTAATATGCATATATACCATCAACAGTAGGCATGAGTAATACTTGTGTCCACCACACTCCACATACAAGTTTCGTCAAAATCAGACTGCATTCTGGTCAAGGTTCACCTATTTTGTGAAATTGTTGAAGAGAGACATACATATGCATCCATACATCATACAGCTTACAACCAAATGCATGCCTCCAGCTAAGCTGGCAGCTCGCAACAACCAAAATCACACAAGTACCTGCTTTCAGTTGGAGCCTGCAGTTCAAAGTCATCAGGGACATCTATCTTGCAATGAGGACAGGCACGCTGTCCACTGTCCTCAAACCATGTAACAATGCATCTTCTGCAGAATACATGCTCACATGGGAGTTTCACAGGGTCAGTCTTCCTGACTTTCTTGCAAATGTGACAGTTACTAATATCAGTCCTACAAAAGAAATAAGAAAGTGGTGTGGTCTAGTGGTTAGCAAGCTTGCTTCTGGAACAGAGGGTCCCCGGTTCAAATCTATGGAGGGCCACCTGCTGGATTTAATTTCGGAACTCAGATTCAATTTAATCTACCTAAATCTCATATGACGATGGAAATTATTCATTTGACATTGTAAATGAACCATGAAAGCTTGCACTTCCCATGCTGTGTGTTTGGTAGTATGTTTCAATGTTGCAACATGGCACTGTTTAAACTGCTGCTTCTAAGTTGCGTACAAAGGTCAAGATTTGTATGTTATAGTGCCCTCTATATGCCCATTCTCCATAGAGATTCAAGTAAAACTGGATTTCTAAGAAAAATCATATTTGCCCACAATTAAATTTCATAAAATTTTCACAGGATGTAGCTGGTGGAAAAATTAACCTTTTTGCCCCTGCAATTATATTGTATAGTGTTATGTGGTCATCTACTTACTTGAAGATAGTGTTGCTAGCACTGTTACTGCACACACTCAGAACATTCTCCACAGCTTTGATGCCTTCAATAGATTTCATCCCACCATTTATGCCTCTAAGAAGCTAAACAAAACAAATCACAAAATTGAAGACTAAAGTCACAAAGATCAGATTTCTGCATGTCTGTAATAAGTACAGGTATCCTGACATACCCTACAAGTGATAAGACCAAAAGCAACCTAATGAGGACAAAATGGTTATTTAAATCATTATTGTCTGTACGGACACTTACTACAACCAAACCAAAATGGAACACATAGACACACACAAGGAATCTGCTGTCACAAAATCCCCCATGCCCTTTTAGGCCAGGGAAATAAAAAGGAATACATGTACATGAGAGTAAACTTTCTGAACAGAAAACTGGTTTAGCTTTTCATTTTTTCCCCAAAAATGAAAATTATGCATTTTATGACCGTATTCTTAGGTTAGTGTTTTTTGAGTTTGCTTCCCAAATGACTACAGGTCATAGGAAACCATCTCATAACCCACTGACCTACGACTACGCTTGTTATAACCTGCTAAAGTGCGATTCTGACCACATAATGGTCAAGGACCGTGAATTTTTGGCTCATCTCATAGCTGCACTATTCATGATTATGCATGCACTTCGTTTAAGTATTAAAAATACAGCAAGTAAACTTGCGTGATCCCCTGGCAAGATGGCAGTATGGAACACAACCTCAGATGACATTTGACCTTGGTCCATGACCATTGACACATCCACATATGAAGGAAACCCTATTGCACCTTAATCCCAAGTCTTGTTTCAATTGGACTTCAACTTTTTGAAGACCTGAAAAACTAAAATCTAACCAAACTGGAACAGGGGATAAAAAAAATGACCTTCCACATGCTTGGATCATGTGGCATGTATCACTTTATTAGCACTTGGCTTGTAATCCAAAGGTTGTGGGTTCGATTCCCATTCAGGCACAAAAGGCTCATTTATCATTAGTATATTTTAGATTTTCAGACTGCAATAGAGTCAGCAACCAAAGTAGAAAATAGTGAATGGTTACCTTATGAGCTCATACAACAGGTTATGGTCCTTGATCATGATTTGCGGCAAGAATCACAAATGTGACCCACCATTACAAACCCAGCAACAAGTCGCAGTGACTTATTCCTCATTTGATCAGAGCCAGTCAGAAACATCCAAATCCCTGGTTCATTCATCTTTAACAATAAAAGCAAGTATAACTTTAGTTGCCTTTATATAAATTAATCCCACTAGCCAAGTGATGGATTTTATGTCTGACAAAAATGCTGTATCCAGTGGCGTAGCCCCCCATCAAATTTGACAAAATTGTGCAAAATCAGCCTAATTTGGACAAATTTTGGGCACAAAGACAGTCTCAGCCTCCCGTCAAATTACAATCCTGGCTAAGCCCCTGGTATCCCACATGCTTTTGCATCTCTGGAGGTATTCTTTACTTGAAGTCAACAAAAGACTGGAATGCTAACAGTGGCATGTGCTTTATGTAGACAGTTGTCTGCCCTCTTTGGTTGGGTGAATTTCAATACAGGGGCATAACAAATAAGGTCTTCAAAACTGATTGATTTCTTATGTGATTAACTGGTATTCACAACAACCTTTATTGCAAAAAGGGGTGCTTGTCATTGCGATTTGTTGCTGGGTTTGTAAAAGTGGGTCACAAATGTGCTTATAAAATATACAGAAGCTATTGGGGTGAAAGGGCTAAATGTAATTGCTTGTAGACATTGTTGAGAGCATGTGTGGTCTAGTGGAAAAGCGCAGGACTCACGATCATTAGACTGTTAAAATCAATAGTTTGAGCCCCACTGTGGTAACATATTTGTGTCCCTGGGCAAGATTCTTAATCTCAATTGCCCCATTGACCCAAGCAAAATCTGGAGAGCTGTTATGGGGAATATTACAATCTAAGTGCTGATAGGTATGTGCACTTGGCTGGCTGCCGGCCTAGGTGAAGCGAAATGATTCTGACGATTTCCTGAATGCAGTGTAATAATAATAGGCAACAGCGCTTTGTATCTTTTGGAAAAAGGCGCTATATAAATGTTGATATTATTATTATTATTATTATTGAGACACCTACTATCCACAGCATGAGAGATTGAGATGCCAGCACCCCCTCACTGTCAATAGATGGTGGACATACATGCTCTACAAACAGCTTCAGTACACAGAGGGCTTCCCACATTCCTCTGAAACAGTAAACAATTACCATATGTTTAGTTGACATTTAACAAACTTTTCTTTTCATCACCCTCAAAACAAACTGTCATGCTGTATGTAACATTTTTGTGCTTTTGGCAAAATTTGAAATACTTATTTTTGTCCTCATGTTCTACAAATCCACAAAATTTCAAAATGCGATGTCACCTATTTAATGGGTTTATAATTAAGGATTTATGTCTTTCTCAAAATAAACATATTCTGTGTTTCACATATGTGATGCGATCCGGGAAAACCCGCCACATGGTGGGAAATTTATATTTTAAGTTTTTACTATCAATGCAGAGTTCAAAATATTAAGTTTCAAAAACTGTTTACTTCTTTCTTCTTTGATACACACGTCAAAAGTTACGCCTTATACAATCTGACAAAAAATTAAAGTACAATATAACATATTTTATATTTCTGTCTCTCTCAACAAAACCTGTTTTTCACATACTGATCTATTTTAACTACAGTGAAAAATAATAGTCAATGGGCCAAGCAAATTTCCAGTATCCTGAAAGAGGATAAAATGACACTTATTATGCAGCCTCAGTACACCATGGCCTATACAAAAATGCATGTTAGCATTTCTAGAATGGTAGCTATAGCCAGGTAGGGGGTAACCAAGGTTTACACAGGGGGAAATGTTTAAATTGCTTCAATGATGTTGAAAAGTATACCACATTGTTTGTCTGATCATAAGAATTCCAAAAAGGTATAGTTTGTACTAATTACAGCCTATAAAGTTTTGGAGTTATAGACTAAAAACAACAAAAATAAAAAGGGTCATTTTCAGTTGTACAAGGGTTAAATTTCAAAGTTGCTCTGATTTTGATAAAATAAGGTGCATATTGTTGGTGGGGCTCATAGGATTAAAATGAGGAATAGTTTTGACCTTATTTCATTTTAAAATTTTGACCCCTGTGTAATTCTTGATTTCCCCCTACCTGGTTATAGCTACCATTCCAGACATGCTATCATGCATTTTTTGGGTAGAAGATAGTGTACTGAGGCTGGATAATAAGTATCGTTTTGTCCCCTTTCATGATACCAATTTGGCTGAAATTTCCTGATGGCTTAAGGACTATAATGATGTAATAATTTGCATTGTATTTTGCAATGTGCATTAAATTGGTTTTCACATACAGACAAATTTGTAGCTTAAAGGTGCAATGAGAGATTTTGATGCATCCATTTAAGGTGTCATATTTATTGATTTCATATAGATTAGATGCTCAAAAGATTTCTTACCTTGGACTTTGGTACAGAAATGTCTTAAAAGATTAAGCGGACAAGATAGCTCAATCAGGTAAGCGCTCGACTCCAGTGTATGCTCATCCATGCGTATAGGTGTGCGTTCGAGCCCTGTGAGATTCAGCTATCTTGTAATTTCCCTGGACAAGAAATTAACCGTTTGGTTGTCTCGATTTACCCATGCGATATTTGGGAAGCTGATCCTGGCTGCGATGGTTATCTCGATGTATCTTTGCTGATAAGGGAAAGCGTTTTTTTTTTTTTTTTTTTTATGATGCTAAATGGTTTATGGTATGGTTGGGCCACAGTGATCAGCGACCATTTGTGAAAGCGCTTAGAGGCCAATAGCATAAGGCGCTATATAAATCTCTGCTATTATTATTATTATTATTAAAGTGAAAACAAAAGGTGATTTTTATATGCTTATATTTCAATATAAAACATAGGATGAATTTCATATTTGCTCCTATAGGAAATTAGAAATTTCACAATTTTTGTACCAAAGAAACAATTCTCAGCTTAATCCTTTCAGATGGGGATGTTTTTAATAGAAAGCTTTACACCAGTGCAAAAATTAGAATTTTCACATTTTTTAGACACACATGTTATCCAAAATCTCTCATTGTACCTTTAATTAAGAGGATATTTTTAAATTTCAGTTAGGTGAAATATTAAACTGATAATGTTTTTATCAAACCAGTAAGTCAAACTGTGCTGTTATGTTTACATTCATGGTATAGGTCATGAAATTTCCCAGTAGATTTTTGATCACAATTGTTCTTCAGAAGATATGTTTTATAAAAGATGGCATTGGTATGTGAGTTATGTTTTTTATAACAAAATTCCAAGTGTGTCACTTCAGTAATGAACTTTTATTGTTCTGGCTTAAATTAAATACTGGGCTTATACGATTTGACAACTTACGTCTTCATTTTAATATCTCTAGTGCACTAAATTGGGCATACTTGCTTGATTTCCCCATAATATGAACATTAACTTTGATCAAGATTATTGAAGCTATAACAGCTCTGGGGATTCCCTTCACAATTCTATACAGGAAATCTGACGCTGTAGCTGTAATATTTAAAAATTAATACTAGACACAACACATATTAGTTCAGAAGTAAATCCTTCCAGCGCACTAAAGGGCGATACGGTGGTGCCTATCTCTGTTTCCCTAACCCAGTCCACGAGTCTGCCATGCAGTGATAGCTGCAATTATTAAAGGGTTTTTCTTCTGGTAGGCTATGCATGTTAAGTCCATACTCCACTTGTAACACGGAGAATTTTCATTTCAGTTAACAAGGAGTGCAGGGACAGTACAAAGTAGATGGGGTTAGCGGACCAGTTAAACTCCGCATTACAATATCTCGTCAAGGAAGAAGAGTAACAGACAAGAAGTATATCAGTTCAGCTTGACAATAACGGCTTTGCGTCAGATATAGAGGCTTGTTTCATCTAATAAAAAAAATAAAAGCCAATGCCAAATAATAATGGATGAAGAGAGAGAACCCAAAGAGAGGTGGTTCCAAAACCAAGAATGGTGTTGATAGAAGTGAGGCCTAACGTAAGATACCAAACACAAAAACTCTCAAACAATCAAGGTTGGCCAGTCCAAAAATTAATTAAACAGGCCACTTTCTATTTTATCATCGGTCAATCCCTCAGGGTTGCCAGAACAAATTAAACAATCAATTTCCATTTTTACAGTTCAAAAGCCCTCAACATACTCTTTTTTAATAAGAAGAAAGTAGGTTACAACTTTTAAAACGCTGGGATGACCCGCGACCCGGGTTTGAACCCAGGACTCCCAGTGTGAGGCAAAGCTCTAAGCAACAAATCGGAAACAAAACACATAGACAGTTGCAAGGGACATTTTAGGTTGACAGGACTTTTAGTTGATGCCAAGGGGATTTACCAAGCACAGTTGGTTATCCATATGCACTTATAAAATAACCCCATCTGCTCAAATAATGCAGAGAGTGTTGTTTCTAGAACCATGGCTGTTAGCTTATTGGCTGCAGTTGGAGCAGGCCAGGCGCACACTGTTTTTTTTTTTTCACCCACTGTGTGCACTGGCCATTCGATAGGAAAAAAAGATTAATAAATACATTCAGTGTTTTCGTTGTTACACATGGCCATAATTCTGCAGAATTGCCATCTAGCTGAGTAGATGACATAACTGGCTGATGAAAAAAAAATCCTATGAACCTACCATAAGCAAAATCTTATTATCCTACCTTGTATGCATGACAATATCAACTGCAGCTTCCCCATAATCCTCCCTGTTTCCATGTGTCACTGTTTGCATAGTGGTATCAATGACTGGCTTCGCTATCTGAATCCTTTGCAACCAATCCCTCCTGTAATTGCTGTCTTTCCAAGATTCTTTATCTGGCAAGAGTGACTCTATTGCTATCTTAATGGCGGTGGCATCTAGGGTCTGTCGTGAAACAAAGTTGGGAAACTTTTTGAAAGATTTTACCCTCATCTATCCAAGGTATTTTCTGTAACACATCTAACTGGGGTGTTGCATCCCCCATAATGAAACCCCCAATGGTTGTAAATCTGGTATCAATGTATAGCTTTGGATCTTCTCTTTCTTTTGATACCAAATACACATCAGTATCCGACTTTGTAACAGCACAATGACATCATAATTCTGAGAAATCCAAATTTCCTAATATTTACTGAAAATAGGCAAATTTTCAATTTCCGCCCCAAAATTGTATCAAACACAGGAATTTTACCAGGTTGTCTGCTTTATACAAAAGGAAATAACTATTCTGAAATACAGAGAAAGTTTCATTCTTATATAAGTAGCATTTTCTTAATAGGAACAAAAAGAACATTTTTGAGGTTCCACCTGGGGGATAGGACTGATTTTTTTTGGCATTACTGGATGCCAACATATATGGAAATTTGGAAATTAAACACTCTGTATAAATAACCAATAAATGAATCAGCTCTTGGAAAGGAAATTTGAGCATAAATGTGGTTCAACATGAGCCAGGTCCTGCCAATACATGAGGTGATATGCTGTGTTGCAATGAGCGCAGTATTCTTGTGTACGCTTGTAGATGTTCGTGCTCAGACCTATTGAAGTCGATATGTGTGGTAGGACCCCAAATACATGAGAATGAGATTAAATTTGAATAAATAAAGTTCTAGAAGTCTAGAAGGGATTTTTGAAATGGAACGATAATTGAATTTTCAAATGCATTTTTCTCCAAATTTCTTCTACAAACTAAAAGTAAAACATAATTGCTTTACTGATGATGATGTATTCTCACCATATGGTAAAAATTGAAGGAATTCATCAAGTGGTTTGGAGGAATTGATCAAGCAAATTGGGGAAAAAAATTACTGGTTAGGGAATTTTCCCATAGAGCTCCACAGGAGCTCCGCAACCTCCAAAATCCCATATCTAGTAGCGAACATCGGTGTCCCCCTTCCCCCCCCCCCACCATCCACCAACGCTCCCATACCTGAAGCTTGATGTCCTACCCTCCTCTCAGGAGAAGTGGCCATAATATGATCCAACATTTAAAAAAAAGATGGGCCTACAATTAGCCAAAGTCATTTAGTCATTTACTTGAGTGTTTTGGTGATAGATGTAAACCCCTAAGGGATTACAAAACTCCAAATTAAACTTAGGTTAAAAATAAGACAAATAATATAATCTAGTCAAAATCCTGAAAATCCTGGAAACACACTTGAGATTGGATTTTATTCCATAAAATTATGCGGTGTTTAATGAACGTTGACCACAACAATAAAGTATGTAAAACAATTTGATGGGGATATGATATTTACAAAAAGTACACCAAAGCTGTCCAATTTTATTGACAGTATCCATCAACAACAATATCATTCCAAATCAATCATGCTAAAACTCAACATGATCTTAAAACCTTACCACTTCTCCCTCCTTTTTCATCAATCTCTCTCGATTGGTCTCATTAACCAACTCTGGGCACACGTCCACCAGTCTGGCAAAGTGAGCTAGTTTTCCTTGAATGTGTGCATGGGCTAAGTGCAGCAATACAAGGGAACTGATAACACCATCATGCTGCATGTTGAGTTCACGAGCCAGGAGTTGGGAGCTCATCTCTAAGGCGGAGGATACACACTGAAACAAAGAAGAGAGGAAAAAAAATGAGATTCAATTTCATTTTAAAGAGACACAAGGACATTTCCAGAAAGAAGCACCTTAGTCGATGAGCCGAGCAAATTTTCGGTATCCTGAAAGGGGACAAAACAACACTTATTATGCAGCATCAGTGTACCATGGCCTACACAAAAATGCATGATAGCATTTCTGGAATGGTAGCTATAGCCAGGTAGGGGGGTAACCAAGGTTTACACAGGAGGAAAATTGCTTCAATCATGTTGAAAAGTATACCACATTATTTGTCTGATCATAAGGATTCCAAAAAGGTATAGGTTGTACTAACTACAACCTAAAGTTTTGGAGTTATAGGCTAAAACAGCAAAAATCAATAAAAAGGGTCATTTTCAGTTGTACAGGGGTCAAATTTCAAAGTTGCTATGATTTGGATAAAATATGGTGCATATTATTGGTGGAGCTCATAGGATTATAGTAGGATTTTTTATTCCTGTCAGTTCATTAAAAGTTTTTGGGGCGTGTCGACGATTCCATTCGTTTTGAGAGGGTGTATGCTTTACCCACTAATTCAATAGAAATTCTAATGTGACGATGTCGGATCAGATTAGGGCCATAATTAAAAAATGTTCTTTTTCTCACGAAGAAAATAATGCAAGGCAAATGCACTGAATAAATTCCAAACATCAAACCTGAACAAACTAAAGCATTCCACATAAGAAAAGAAAATGATAATTATTACTCAGTTTTCAGTCGCTGTCATTATTGCTGGAAGAGGAGGAATTGCCACTATCCGAATCATCGACCATTTTTACAACCACATCAGGAATTTTAATATCACATAATGTTTTGTTTTTCCAGTACGATTTCTCTCTATCAATATTGTGCTTGCATGCATTTTCTTCAGTATGTTTCGTCACTAAGGAATATTAGAAAATCTGATACGTTTATGCTCGTTTACACTGTTTTACATTTATTTATCTTGTTCCAGCAGTGGCGTAACCTGCGAGAGGGGGACACGACCTCCCACTCAGAACCCTTGTCACCCCCGCCAGCTCCCCCCATGAACTGACCTATTGTACAGTGTCTATGGAGAAGGACCCAAATTGCCCCCTCTCCCCATTTGCAAAGGTGTGGTTACGCATAATGTTTGACGTCTTTGTCCATATAATGGTCTATATAATACCTCTATGCTTTGTCCAATCATATATCATAAGTACCGAGAGTTCTGGTCACTCATAACAAACTACAATATTTACGTGGCCTAATCCTCTTCCGATTAAGAGGTTCACCCGGCCTCGATGTTCATGACACTTTATCCATTCCTTGATTGTCTCCAAACAAAGGAATCGATAGCATGTCTCAGACTGTACGGCAATCTATTCAATTGAATCTAGTATGAAGCCTTTACATGTTCGATACAAAAACGTTTATGTAAAATGGGTTTAAAGCATCTTATTCTGCTGAACAAAGTTTAGCATTCCAGCTGTTAATACGGCTTTTTAGTTTTGATCTCAACACATCCCCCTCCAGATGTATTCATACCATCGACAATATGCGTTTACTGACAGGAATAAAAAATCAGACTATAAAATAAGGAATAGTTTTGACTGTCTAAAATGCTTAGTTACCAATGTAGGGGGAAACAAAGGTCTATTCCATTGTATTCAATGGACATAGACCTTGTTTCCCCCTACTTTGGTAACTAAACATTTAAGACACTCAAAACTATTCCTTATTTGAATCCCATGACCTCCACCAAACATCTGCACCATTTTGCATCCAAATCGGTGCAACTTTAAAATTTGACCCCTGTACAACTGAAATTTAACCTTTTGACCTGGTTTTGCTGTTTTTAACCTTAACTCCAAAACATTGAGTTGCGGATAGTATAAACTATACCTTTTTGGAATCCTTATGGTTGGACAAATGATGTGGCATACTTTTCAACATGACCGGATCATTTTAAAATATTGACCCCTGTGTAATCCTTAATTGTCCCCTACCTGGTTATAGCTACCATTCCAGAAATGCTATCATGCATTTTTGTGTAGAGGATAGTGTACTGAGGCTGAATAATAAGTATCGTTTTGTCCCTTTTCAGGATACCAATTTGGCTAAAATTTCCTGTGGCTTCTTCTTAAGGACTACCTGGCCCTAATTTTGTTCCAGGCAGGCCGAAGAGGTCTAGAAAGGCCTTTATTTTATGTTCCCTGTATGCACAGTCAACATGGATTTTGAATATTAATTAGATTTGCACTAGTGATCTAAAAACGACTCGTATCTGTTGACTTTACAAAAACTTTGTACAAAAATGTACAGGCAGTTAGTTAAAGAACCATTCTTGTTGATCATCCTTTCAAATCAAGAAAATAAATTTCAAATTTGATCCAAATCGGAGATTATGTTGAGTAAAAATAGAGTGAAGATTACTCTTTCAAAAAACTTTGAAAATGTTCACTTAGCGAAGTTTATCAAGGCGGAGACCTCTATCATTGAACCGAGCCGATATTGGCTTTCAAAATATTAACAAATTAACATTGAACTTGGGGTAATACAGGCAGGAACTAGCATTTTATAATCAAGTCCTACTAAAACGGACGCTACAATATACTATTGTAACGGTAATGAATGCCGAGAAAATGTGACGTGCTGTTAACAGGTCAGTCGATATGACTATTTAGACTGTGCTACTCTTTGGCGCAAATCAAACAGCTGTGGTGTGAATGGGAGTTATGCACCATGCAAAGCCCAGGACAATGGAATTCAATTTTGTTAACAATACAGCGTGGTTGCGATGCGTTGATTTCCAGCTATATGTCAGAGCGAAAATTGTTTATATTCCTTTCACTATTTTTTATCAGAAATTTGTCTTATACTACAACTGGCTTGGAACTTTATCTCATTTTAGACACCATTTATAACTATTTAAAGTTAGTCATACAGTCAGGAACTAGCAAATTATGAACATCACTTTGCGCGGAAAATTCAAAATTGCAGTGGAACTCGTGCTCGCTTGTATTTACAGCGATAAATGTCTATCGTGATTTAAAAACTTGGGGCCAAAGATGTGGCTGTGTAGCAGACTTCAGGCATCACTGATCAAGCTCGTATTGAACGAGCTGCAGGTAGTTGCCTTGTGCAGTTAATTAACGAAGAGGTGCGGTATGCCTGGTTCTAACCCATTTTTTTTGCATACTTGGATGTCATATTTTAGCTCACACTGAAGCATTTTTCTGGTGTGCATGACAGAAAAATAAAAGCAAGCTTTTCTATGGGGATATAACGATAGAGGCAAGTTCAAAACATAAATTCTTGTTTTTCTTTTTGACTTATTTGTCAAATAAAACCCTCAAAACGTTACGGTAGGTGTTATACAAAACCGATTCAAGTGCAAATTGCAAAAAGGCGGTTCTCGAACCAAAAAGCGTCCCCGCCTGTCGCGCTAGTAATGGAGGGAATATAATTTACGAGCACAGGGAGAATTGTGATGGAAAGAAGTGGTTCTCCAACCCAATGAGGCTTGCTGGACGCCTATCAGTTGCAATTTGACGGTATCAAATTTGACTACATTGACCATAAACTATTTGTAAGTTATTTGACCTTAGATTACCCTACTTGACCTTGAAAGGACCTGCACAATTTTCGGTTCAGGAAATGTTGACCAATCCACAATGTTTCATGACCTACAAATTTGAGTAGTTGACCTTGAATTACCCCACGACCTTGAAAGACCTTCAAAATTTTCGGCAATGAATGATCAGTTTTCATGACCATACTACCATGTATTGGATGGACCTGGATGACCCACTGACCTTGAAATGACCATCAAAATTTTTGGACTGAATGTTGACACACCCACCAAGTTTCATCATCCTACCAAATACTTAGTGATTTGACCTCGGAATGATCCCCGTCATGGACCTTGAAATGGGACCTTCAAATTTTTGGCACTGAATGTTGCCCCAAATCCACCAATGTTTCATCATCCTACCACATACTTGTTGATTTGACCTGGATGACCCAGCATGACCTGAAATGACCTTTCGAATTTTTCGGCACTGAATGTTGACCCAACCCACCAAGTTTCATCATTCCTACCACAATGACAAGGGCTATAGCACTGTAATTCCATTTGACCTTGAATGACCCCTGCATCACCTTGAAATGACATTCACATTTTTTGGCACTGAATGCTGACCACACCACCAAGATTCATATTCTACCACCTACTAGTGGTTTGACCTTGAGTGACCCCACACAACCTTGATATGGACCTCCAATTTTTTTGGCAGTGAATGCTGAATTACACCTCAACCAAGTTCATCGACCTACCACATTTGACAAGGGTTTTATAGCAATTTATCCCATTTGACTGAATGACCGAAGACCTTGAAATGACCTTCAAATTTTTGGCACTGATGTTGACCACACCCACCAGTTTCATCATCCTCCCAACGTGACAAGGGCTCAGCAAATGAAATTCCCATTTGAACATTGAATGGCCCCTGCATGACCTTGAAGACCTTCAAATTTTTCAGCACTTGAGTTGACCACACCCACCAAGTTTCATATCCTACCCACAATGCAAGGGAGATAGCCAATTTAATTCCATTTGACCTTGAAGGGACCCCTGCATGACCTTGAAATGACCTTCACATTTTTCGACAATGAATGTTGACAAACCCCACAAAGTTTCATTCCTCCGCCACCATTGCCGAGGCTTACCATATTGACCTTTGACCACGTCACATGACCCACTTTACTTCCCAGGCAAGGCCTACTTGAGATGCATTATCAATGTTGCAAAGATGGACACCCACACTTATCCAGAGATATTGCGTGGGCGCACGCACACATACACACACGCACACACCACGGAACGCAGGGCATTTCTATGTCCCCTTTGCCAACTAAGTTGGCGGGGCAAAAAATTTCCTATCCTAAAAAAAAAACTGGAGGGAAATAAATTTTTAAGATCACAGGGAGAATTGTGATGGAATGGTTTCAAAACCAGTGAGGCTGATGGCCCCATAACAGTTCCAATTTGACGGTATCAAATGGGACTACAATTGATCTATACTATTTGTAGTTATTTGGACCTTAGATTACCCTACTTGACTTGAAATGACCTTCACAATGACCTTTGAAGGCACTGAATGTGACCACCCACCAACGTTTCATCATCCTACCACATTTGAACAAGGGTTATAGCAAGTTAAATCCATTTGAACTTGAATGCCCCTGCATGACCTTGAAAGACCTCAAAAATTTTCACTGAATGTTGGACCACATCCACCCAAGTTTCACGATCCTGCCATAATAGATAAGGTTTATAGCAAATTAATCCCATTTTTTGACCAAAATTTGACCCTATTTTTGACCATATTTGACCTTTGCCCATGCAACATGCCCCACCTCCGAAATCATCACCTTCTACTTGGGTGACATCTATGGTGCGACGAGGACACCCATACTTGCTAGATCAAAAGATATCGTGTTTACACGGTTTTATAACAATATAACCCTATTTTACCAAATTTGACCCTATTTTTTACCATTTGACCTTTGGACCTCCGTCACATGACTCACTTTACTTCCCAGCCAACGCCTATTGAGATGCATTCTATTGTTGCGAAGATGACAACCCACCACGTGCTTAGATCCAGAGATTTGCGTGGGACGCCCAGCACCATGAAAACAAGCACACACACACGGACTGGCCCAAGGGGGAATTTCTATAGTCCCCCTTGGCCAACTAAAGTTGGCGGCGGACCAAAAAAATTCCTATCCTAACAAAAAAAAATCACCTCCTGTCCCTTTAAAGGCTGACAGAAGATTTCAAAATATAATTTCTTTGGTATTAAGTAAACATCTGTAAACCGCCAATGGTGGTATGGAGGATGGCTTTTTCTCCCTAGGGTAAGTGCAGCTCTGGGGCGTTGAAAAATATGGGTGTACATTGTTATGCATAGTAGATACGTGACGCAAGAAGGTGGAGACCAAAAAAGTCCATAAGCCAGTTTGCCTGCATGGAAGGGGCACTTGAAGCTAAGTGGAACTTGGCGACCCAACCTCAACAAAATCCATATCGGGCAGTTATGCGGTCGCCTAGGAGCTTGATAAGGCTAGGTCTAAACACTTTCGTTATAGACTAAACTTATTTGGGGGGAAATGTTGACCTTTTTGACATTTCCCCACCCCCTGTCAGACCAGGGGAAGACCCTGGGAGAATGAATTACATGGTTGTAGGGGCTTGTCCCCTCCTACACTTATAATTAAGTTTGACTACTCTAGCTCATCTGTGAAAAAAAATAAAAAAAATAAAAATGTTTACTTTTTGTAAAATTTTTCTTTTTCTTTACATGTCCCCACCCCTGTAAGACCCAGGGGAGGACCCTGGGGGAATGGATTACATGGTTAGTAGGGGGATTGTGCCCTTCTACAATATATCTAAGTTAGGTACTCTAGCCTGATAGGAAAAAAAGTTATGGCAAAATGTTTACCTTTTTGGGAAATGTTGACTTTTTTGACATGTCCCCACCCACTGTCAGACCCAGGGAGGGCCCTGGGGAATGGATTACATGGTTAGTAGGGGCTTGCTGCAATTCCTACAATATATCTCAGTTGGGTACTCTAGCTATCTGGAAAATAAGTTATGGCAAAAATTGTTTAACTTTTGGTGAAATGTTGACCTTTACATTACACCACCCCTGTCAGACCCAGGGGAGGACCCCGGGGGAATGGTTACATGGTAGTAGGGGCTTGTGCCATTCTTACAATATATCTAAGTTTAGGTACTCTGCTCATATGGAAAAAAAATTTATGGCAAAAATGTACCTTTTTGGTGAAAGTTGACCTTTTTTGACCATTACCCCCACCCCCCTGTCAGACCCCTGGGAGGACCCTGGCCCGGGATGGATAAGTGGTTAGTAGGGGCTTGCTCCCTTCTACAATATATCAGTTTAGGTCCTCTATCTCATCTGGAAAAAAAGTTATGGCAAAAATGTTACCGTTGTGGTGAAATGTTGACATTTTTTGACATTTCCCCACACCCCTGTCAGACCCAGGGGCGGACATGGGGGAATGGATTACATAGTAGTAAGGCTTGTGCACCTCCTACAATAGATCTAAGTTGGGTCTCATAGATCACGGAAAAAAAGTTATGGCATAAATGTTTACCTTTTTGGTGTCCAGACACACAGAATACATCCTACACACATACGACATCCAGACATTGCCATTTATAAGGCCGGATTTTGATACGCAATCCGTCCAAAAATACAGTGTTCAAAGAAATGCACATGTCATCTGTAGTTGTGGTGTATGAATGGGACAAAGGTCCCACAATGATCACCAAAAACGGGGATACTACCAAAGGATCATTGTATCTAAATGGTCCTGAAAATTGATCGACATGTGTGATACACTCTAAATTAAGGGATTTAAAATAAACCCCAAATGATTGTGATTAGGGACTGATCCATTTTAGATTTAAAATAATTTAGATTTAAAAATTCTAATCTATAAGATTTAATTTTAAATCTACAAATGGATTGGTCACTAATCACAATCCGTTTCGGATTATTTTAATTCCTTGTAATTTAGAGTGATACACCAAGCAACGTTTATAATTCTGAACTTTTTGGGGCCACAAAAGTCAAGGAGGACACCAGGTCCTCAAACTAGTGGGGCACTATCCAAGGACCATTGTATCCAAGTGTATGAAAACAGATTGACATATGTGATGCGATCTGGAAAAACCGCCACATTTTGGGGGAAAATTTGTATATTTTAGTTTTACTATCACTGACAGAGTTTGAAAATTATTAATTTCCCATAACGGTACTTCTTTCTTCTTTGATACAACATCAAAAGTTACACTTATACAATCTGACAAAAAATAAAGTACATATAACAGATTTTAAGCATTTCTGATTTTTCAAAAATGTCCTGTGAGACATGTGTTTCTTTTTTTTATGCAAGGGGGTTTTCCCAGATCACATTCACATATGTGGATACACCAAACAATTTGATAATTTGACCGTTGGGGCTGCAAAGCCACCTGAGGTCACCGACGGTCACATAAGTCATCAAAAAGTGGGACATTACCCAAGGGCCATTGTATCTCAGGGTGCATGAAAATAATCAAATAAATAAGAACACCAAGCAATTTATAATTCTGAACATTTTTTGGAAATGACCTTGAGATGACCTTTCCCCACTTGTGCGAGGTTAATATGGGGCACTACCAAAGAACCCACTATATGCAAGTGGCATGAAATGGTGCATGTTTGTGGAATTAGAAGGCATTATGTTTAGGGTAACAATATTTGACCTAATACACACAGAACGACAGACCACACTACCATGCAATCCCTATGTGCCCTCTCGCTGACAACACAAAAATAGGTCAACAAGAACTAAAGAAGGCCCACTTTAAATGCTCAATTCCAAAAGTTTGAGATGAATCAGGTTTTTGTCTGATAAACATTTACATTGCATAAAAGTACCATGGGTATAAAACATTGCAGATGCAGACATTTTTATAAACAAAGTTGCGATTTTCTATATGAGGGATTTCATTATCTTTACTATATTTATTTCACCACATGATTAGTCTACTAAGTATTATGTACAAACCAAAAAACATGAGTTGTTTGAAAAGTGAGGTGCATCCACAGGAAATCTCTGAGTAGCCTTTAATATTTTATCAATTCAGTAGAATTCATTTAAATATGATAAAATAAAGAAAATAAACTGCATTTTTTTCTAAATGGACTATTTGCATTCAAATTTGACTTAATTTGTACTCCTTCCAGGTTCGGGTGCTAATACGGGAGAGGTAAAACCACTGCGGTTCTACACAAAGGTTTCATACACTCCACTAGTTATGTTTTACATGCAGTAATGACTGAAAAAGATGAACAAATTTCTTGTCACCAGTTTCATGAGAAGATAGATGAATGGTATCCAACATAGAACAGTCACAAAAGCAGATGGACAAGAAAGCTTCAGGCTTTTGCTGTACTGATTAAAGACACAAGAAAGCTTCAGGCTTTTGCTGTACTGATTAAAGACACATGAGGACATATCCACGAAGAAGCGCCCCAATTTTTTCAAACCTGGGTTTTTTGCATATTTGGAATGCTTACCAGTGTATAAGATCACACCTGAAGTGAATAAGCCGAATACACCGTCTTTATGTAATAATATGATGGTTTAGTATTTTCTGTGGTGCACGACATGAAAATTGGTTCATCCTTCATGTAAGACTGCATGAAATTAGCCTAGCATGAAATCTTCTATAAGATGATCAAAGGATTACTAGGATTGTACAGCTTTATTCCATAAAAGAGTCTTTACTCTAGTCTAACTCATGAATATCTTACACCAAGGACACACCAGAAAATCAAAGCATGGTTTCCTATGGGGATGATTAGGATAGCAGGCAAGATTTGCAGTTTTCTTTTGTATTTAATTGTTTGTTGAATAAACCTTCAAAACGTTCTAGGTAGATGGTCTACAATTGATCCAGTGCAATTTGAGAGAATTTTGTATTCTAAAAAGAATCTCCTCCTGTCACTTTAATACCCAATACTGGAAAATAGATCCCTAAGATGTCAACTGCCACGTCGACACACAAGGATGTTATATAGACCGGATAACCAGACTTTTCATGTGCAGTGTACCAGTAGGCACAATTATGACCACCTTGGCCTTGTGTTGCATTTACATACAATTTTGTTGTTGTGTTGGGGTGTTTTTGTGTCGGTTAAGAAGGTAGTTTGTGTGCTTTGAGGTGCAAAGATTACGTAGAGCATGCATTTTTCACCCATGACCAAGAATATTGCATTGGACTGGAAACTTTCAACCCACAGACTGTACCTATTCGGGTTTCGCAATTTATACAATGCACTTACACTGCTGATTGTTCTATATTGATGTAGAGTTAGTGAGTGAAAATAACCTGTGACCACTTTGTTAAATTTGAAAAGACCCGAAACAGACGATAAGGCGTCCGCATTTCAATTTGAATATCGCTCACAGAGAGTTTGCATCACTGCTAGACCCAGTTGGTCATACATCACTTAAAGGTCCATGGCCCGATCGCTAATAGCCTCGTCCCCAGAAGCCCCAGATTTTACCGGAAGTGGTCAAAATTTTGGTATCAGAAGAAAGCTACTATTTTTCTCATTTACCCTGTGAAATCTTAGGGCCAAAGGATGTTTGGTTTTGAAATTATGAGCGAAAATGTGCCCCATTTTGGTTGACCAATATTAATCTTACACAGTACTCTATGGGCTTACAAAATCACGTTTTTAGCTCTCACATCAAAACGGATTGAAATATCGGCGTGAAACTTTACAGATGGGGTTTTGGGTGGAGACCAATCTATCAAGATGAAAACTTCATATCCTTAAATCGGGCCATCCACCTTTAAGGTAGGATTATCGGCTACGGCTTCGTGCCCAGATTTTGTTGAAATTCTCATGAAATGTTGGTATTGGTGAAAGAAACATGTGTGCCAAATTTAAATTTTTTCCAAAAGGCATTTTAGAGATATGTCACCTAATACATTTTCAAATTCCCATAGACTTTGTACAGGGGCTGATTTTGGCAGTATAGAAGTTGACCAAAATGGGTCAGTTTTGTGAAAACTACACATTTTATTCTAATTATTTCTCAAGTAATTGATGAGTTATAAGATTGGTGTTTGTTTTTGATGGTTAAAGAAATATCAAAAATCCATGCTATTTTTTATTTTACTGTGTGTCATCAAAAATAAAGAACAGGTGGTTGCAACAACACTTTTTGTTTAAGTATTTCTAGAAATACTGAATTATCCACTTTTCATATTTTTTACTAGAAGAAACTACAACTCCCTTGGTGATGAATAAGGTGACATATGAAGGGAAATCAAATTTAGAAAATTCCCACGTTAGATTTTGCAGATTGAGTATTTCTATTTGAAATAATAGGTGTTTTTAATTTTCCCTAAATTATACACTTGATTCAAAATTTTTCCTAAATTATACACTTGATTCAAATTTGGGGAGGGGGGGTTGACCCTAAATTATACACTTGATTCAAAAAAGCCACCGTGAGATTTTAGGTATTTTGTTTATATACACATCACTGGGGTTTCAGCTTTCCATTTAGGCTGGGAAAAATTATTTATTGTAAAAATTAGGGAGTTTTTAAAAAATAAATAAAACACTAAAACAAATCATGAAGTCTTGAAGCTGCAAAATATGTGGAGGAAAGTTCAATCCTTACCATAGTCAAGTTTGGACTAAATTGATTTAAGGGTTTTGTTTTTATGGTAATTTTTCTGTAAGACCATTTTTTCCGATGATCCTACCTTAATTAAAAAAAGAAAGCCTTCAAAACAAATTTTTAAACAAACTATTGAACAAAGATGATTCGCTTCATTGAATTAACAGATTTTAATTTTAGCAAGGACAAAACCAGATTTAAAACTTTGGTACTACTACTACTACATGTGAAGTGCATACACAGTATACTTTTCAATTTTTAAATCTTCATTATTGTTTCATTGAAATAAGTGATTTTGCTAGTGTGTACAGGGTCATTGCATTGCCATTTTGTAAGATGTATGGAGTGGTAGATTGATGTGGTACATCACTGTTGGGGATGGCCATTCAGGGCCAGATTTAGAGGGGGGTGCGCCCACTCTATTTTTTGCAGAGCACAGGGCGCCGGGTGCCGCATAGAGTGCACCGGGTGCACTGTAGATCTATGCAAATACTTTTTTATGCACACATACAGAGTGCCCTGTAGATCTCTAAGAATGTTATAGGGCATCGAGCACCGTTTAGATTAAGCTTTGTGGGCGCCCAGTGGATGCAGTATGGCGCCCCCTCTACTGAGAAATCCTGGATCCACCCCTGTGGCCATTGGGGGGAAAAGCCCCTCATTCAAAATCCTTGCTCGGCCTCCTGCCCCCAAATGAGATCAGGAAAAGTCATAGATTGATAGTAATAACAGTACGTCATGTTCACCTTTGCAAATGTGTTTTAGTGATGCCCCAAAAAGAATTATATTAGTTCGGACCTGCCTTCCTCCAAATGAAAATATCTAGTTATGCCACTGATGAGATAGAATCTGAAGTTTGGAAAAGCAAAGACATGAAAATCCTACCTCAAGTTCATTGTCATTACAAGAACTACTCTTGTAGACCATCCTGATGAAGTCCATCATGTAATTGTGCATGAAATTTTGACAGGCTTCTGGTGGTACAAAGTGCTTGAGCAGGTGATACCATGGAGACTTGACCGCAAGTTTCTTGAAGATCACATCAACTCGCTCATCAGATGTAGCTGAAAATTAATTTGTAACACAAGTGTCAATTCAGTATGCTGGATCCAGCAGGACTAGAACTCATTTTTCTTGGAAGGATTTTTTAAAGCAATTGCTTACCATATTCTTAAAGGTGGGTGGGAGGGGGGCACATATATATGTGTCCTATTAAGAGACCCCATGCAACCATAAAATTTTACACACTAATTTATTGAAGGTGGGTGACCCGATTTTTCAACCTTGCCCCCCCCCCATCTTTACTCCAAAATCTAGATTTTTGGTATAAGAATAAAATTCATATTTTTCTCATTATCACAGGGAAAATTAAGGCTCAGAAAATGTTTCCTTTTGAAGGCATGAAGAAAAAACATCTCCAAATGTGGCGGCCAAATTTATTAACACACACTGTCCTATGCGCCAATAAAGTGAACATTTTTGTTTCTACTTTCCAAATGAATAGACCACTTGAACTCAAAATTTGTAATAGATGTTTTTGGTAATATGCTTCCATGTGAGGGAGAAAACATCCTATGAAAAATCAGGACTTGACTAGGTGACCCACCTTGAAAATATCAATCCAGATTTAATAATTTGGAAAAATTGGAATCTGTGGAGTTGAAAAGTGGGCATATGGTGTAACAATAAAACCATTTTATATTTTTACCTTCAAATAGCCTAATATGGAACAAAGTTGGCTTATTATTGATAAAAAGATGGTTCTCGAACCACAAGTCTTGTCTGCTTTCGTACTTTGCTATAAATAGCAAAGCAGAGTACATAAAGGTGTATGTGACTGCAAAATAAAGTTGCCACAAAAAGTTTGGGATATTTTGAAAACCAAGTATTTCTGGAGTAATTTGGAAAATGAGATGTATTGTGTACCATTGCAAAGCTGCTTAATTCTGCTTTACAATGGTACCTCATTTGTAACCAGAGCCAGTTTTTATGAGGGCGAACGCTCTCATATTGATTTGGTAGCCTTGCCAGTTGTCTTATATAGTGTAGCATTTTGTTTACTTTACTTATTTGTTTAGGTTCAACCACACAAATTGCCAGGACTTTGTAGGGATGATAGAAACGGGATGTAGAAGGAGAAGGTATATGATTTGAATTAATATGCAATAGATCGGAAATCTGAAGAAAATGTTTAAAACATCTGAATTTCTTAAATTATTTGCGACGGAGATCTTCTACACAAGTGTTGAAGAAGGAATAAAATCTGCTGAAGTTGTTTGAGATACGAGTGTTACCTATTTCGCGAGACGGTTTTTAACCAGTTCAAGTGGCTAGATGTCCTGTTCTCGGCTTCCTACTTGGGGCAGGGGTGTTGTTGTAATTTTTAATTAGTGAAATGGATGAGGCAATCTAGGCATCCTTTTAGGTTTTATTTGTCTATGTTGTAAATTAAATATTATATATAAACCTGTTTCTATATATAAGGGAAGATAGGGATATTTATACATTATTGTAATTTGATCCAGGTTGCTTCATAATGTTTATTATTTTTTAAATCTCTTTACTGGTTAATATTGATACAATTAAATTGTTACTGTATGCATTATTTACATCATATTTATCATTTTGTTTTTGCTGTATTCTATGATCAACAAAAAAGATTGATTGATTGATAATTCATTCCATTACAACACGACAGGGGGAAGGGGAAATGACATGGTCCGGAAGAAAAAGGTCACACAAAAATTCTAAAAGTATCCAGCACCCCAATTTATTGTTACTATTAATTTGGTTCTATGTCTTAAAGGCATATCAGTGAATTGCTAATCAAAACAATCGAAAAAAAATCATCAAACAATCTGATTCATTGTTGTGACAAGTTCGGGTTGTTCCTAACAGACCCGGCAAGTGATAGACCGAAAGAAACGTAATGAAGGCCAAAATTTGATATTTTAGTCATTGCTGTCCGCATCGCGCACAGACACATACGACAACACGTAATTGACATGGAGATTTTCGTATATCTTGTTTGAAACCTGCTGTTTCTTCATTTTCTGTCAATTTTCAACGTGGAAAAGATAATTTATGAGATGTACAGACTTAATCTTTCACTTTTTAGCTATCTGCGAATTTCATTATATTTTGGACTCTTTCGGGGTGTCCACGATAGTGCCTTTAACTCATAAAGAGCCATTGTTTAAAATGTTATAGTGCAACACTGTGGAGGAAAGCGGCAAAAAATGGAGACTTTTCAGTCAAATTGGCACTCCCAAATTTCTAAACCGATCAATATTTTTATTTTTTCGTTCATAATAGTAAGTCTTAGAGCATTATATATTGCCTGTGCAGAGTTTGCCGAATTATTCTAATGGGAATGCATTTTTTAGATGTAGGGCTCCAGGAGCCCCCCCCCCATCCACTAATGTGTTGTAAACATACCTTATACATTTGAGTGGTTTAAGAATTAACACTATAGAAGTATAAAATGTACTTTGTTTGTCGTTCCATTTATCTTGTACTTGTGTAAATTTTACAAGTATATACGCAGCATTCATTCTACCAACTAAATAGGCCTACCGTTTAAAAGTATAATTTACATTTAAAAGATGTCTAAATTATAGGCAGGTTTTTTTTTTTTTGCTTTTAGGGGTGTAGTCTACGTGCTTTTTTATCCTGCTGCAATATTCCCAGCTCTTTAATAACTCACCGAAATACACACATTTCCAAAGAGTTTTAATTAAATTAACTTTAGAGATACTGTAATATTACTATAATATTTGTTGGCAGACCCGTTATAATATTGTATAATTTACATATCTTTAATGATACTGTGTCCCGAGACCCGGGTTGAAGTACAATTCAGTTCATAAGGTATCCTTTTGGTAAACATTTTGCCGCCAAAGATCAAGTGGAGACAAAGGGGGGCGGAGACACAAGCCGGATAAAAGGGCATCCAAAGGTCAGGGCAGAAGCCACGACCGTTGGGGACACAAATAAGGTCCAGGACCAAGTCGGAAACGGGCCGCAATCCTACCTGAAAAAAAACTAGTAGACAACCTCTACAGGCACACTCGAATCCTGCATTTAACTATCGTTCACAAAAGCTCCCCCCCCCCCTCGCCAAAGACGCCACGCCCGACTAAGGTTCCGGAAGGGAACCAACCAACACCCCAAACCCCTTCGGAAAAGCGAAAGCCGAAAACCCGAGAATTCTAGTTAGAGTGAAAAGTGGTGGGGTGGGTCAGACGGGGAGAAATGTGCCAAATTTGGGCTCAACAGCACAACATGAGTGTGTCGTTATTCCATAGAAAAAAAAAAAAAACTTTCTTCAATACCGAATAAAGCCTAATAGATCCTAATCGTGCTTTTTTTGTAACTCATCCAAGTAGCACAATTATTATCACATTGAAGTGTTTTCCATGGAATACGCATTAATCCATGGTGACAAATCTCAATAACTTGTAAACCCCAAGCGAAATCTGGGGAGGGGAGCTTTATTGCTGGTATGGCAAGTCTTTGCGCAGCACCACCTAGATGATGTGAACTGATTGTGATGATTCTTATCTCTGTACTGCGGCAGGCGGTATACTCGCTCAAGATTAAAATTTTGGTCAATTTTTGTCTTTTCTTGTTATATAACATTTCCCAAAACTATTATTTCATGAGCAAAGGCAGAATCAGCTGAAAAATGCCATTTAAAGAGTCCAAAGACGACCCGTAGCCTTTGTGGTTTGTTTTTAGATGACATCCCAAGTGACCTACAAATATGTGGAATTCATTCTCACAAATGCCCACTATGACTCTTGCGTTATAACGTATACAGAATTTGCTAGCATGCAAAGAGTTTATGGCGGCATAATATAACTCGCTTGAGCCTACGCTTGAGCCTGTTTACGAAAAATTTAAGACGACAAATATTATTATTATGAAAATAGTGCAGGTAATGTTCACAGCAAACAGGCACGACCCTTTTGATCACTCAACCAGATTGCGACATCCATCTATTCAAAACTGGACTTATTTTTATGCCAAATTCTTTACATTATAGGCAATCACCCAAAAATGATAATTAATGATGTATGGAATGACAGATTTACCCACACACCAACGTGCATGGAACGAAGCGTATTACTTGGGCTGTGTTGGGGCCATCTGAAGGATGTTTGAGAAGGGCCAGGACACGTTTTTTAAAGTCACACGTGTCAATCAAATTGGACACCAATTGGAATAAACCGTATGGTACATGTCTATAGACAACACAAAATTGCTGTGATGAGTGGTTTTTGATATACATCACCATAAACAACCCAATGTCAGTGCCCGCTTACATGGGTGAATTGGCAATAAGGCCAATGAAACTCAATTCATTGTTTCCCATTACAATATTTTTCAAAAGTGGGTAGGTAACTATTTTATTATTCATTATTTTCAAGTTTTTATTATTTTTTGTCATTGGTATAAGATGGTGTCAAAACCTGGATTCATGCATTTAACATTCATGCATTTAAAGGTGCATTTCGTGATTCCAGCACCTTCTGTTTTATTCATTTTTCACTAGATATCCTTGCGAAAAGATTATTCACAACTTTTAAGTTGATCCCGACCTCGCGGTTTTGTGTTATGAGCAAATGCTTGTTTCCCACGGTCCCATAGGCCACCGTGTTATAATTTCTGTCCGTTTACGGACAGAAAATACAAAATTGCGAATTTCTTACAGATACGACCGAATTTGCACGTAAGATTAGGTACACATGGATTGCTAATGTTGACGGTTCAGATGATATAAAAATCTCAACTTTTTTTAGGTAAGTCGGGGGACGAGGCTGTGGATCACGAAATGCCCCCACCTTATAACAGTTAAATACCTTTAAGTGTTATTTTCTGCAATAAAAAAAATCAACAGTCTGATGAAGTATTGTAAGATCACAGAGCATCTGGAGCATTGGTAGGGAACTCTTAAATTTTCATTATTTACCACAAATTAAACCCACTTAGTCAGGAAAATATGTTAAAATGAGCAGGAGGACATGCCTGATATTTTGAGAAGCTGAAAGTTATGATTTGTAATTAAGATTTGCAAAAATATTACTTTTTAACCAAAATAATGACATTTTTGACAAAAATAAACATTTGGGGCGGTCGGGTGACAGGAAACAATGAATCGAGTTTCATTGACCTAACACAGTAAGCTTAGGAGTAGTCTAAAAAATATGGGAAAAAGTACCATATGTACCTCAATTTAGAATTCTACAGGAAACAATTTTTTTTATTTATGGCCTAACACTAACAAATACCCCAACACTAAGGCCAAAAATAAAAAATAATTTCTTACATGTAGAACTTCAAAGGGGTACATATGGAACTCTTGCCAAGATGTTAAATGATCTCGAATGGCCAACATTAGAAATATGGCGTAAGAACATATGTGTCACAACAATATACAAAATAATGCCATATCCATCCCAATATCTTCCTATGTTCAGATACAACTGGTTCACACAACTAGACAATATCATCCCTCAAAATTCCATTAATGAAGACACACAGCAATGTATACAAAAACATTTTGGCAAGAGTTCCATAATATGTATCATTGTAACCCCCCCCCCCCTTCAAAGTTCTACATGTAACAAATTATTGTTTATATTTGGCCTTAGGGTGTTTGTTTGTGTTAGGCCATAAACTCTTTCCAAAATCTTAGTGACTGTACCTTCAGATTTTTTGTAATTGTTAACAACAAACCTGGCGGCTCTGTGTTGGACCATTTCCAACTTGTGGACATCAGATGCTATATGTGGGTCCCACACAGAGCAAGCGTATTCAAGGGCTATGTGCAATTGCTGTTTACAGATCTGGGACAGTTGCCACAAATTCTATGTAAAAATACAATAGGGCCCTATTGCCTCTGTAATTCTGTATTGACTGTAGTGACCATTTTAAATAAATTTGACCGATTCAATTCCAAGTAAGGCTGATGTGGGGCTTGTAGGTCATGAACTGGGTACAAAAGGGGGGAAGGGAAATCTGTTTAAAATTCCAAACTATTTTGCCATTTAATTCTAGTTAATTCTTAAAGTACTTGAACTCTATTCAAAAGAATTTGGTTGTTATTTATTGCTAGAAGTATGCTCTCTAGATAGAACCATTTCAGCACTATGGATTAGGTCAATCACATTTAATTTTGGTTAACGGTGGAAAGGGAGCCAGTGGGGCCATAGCAATATTACACACAAATGCGCAAAAATGGGTTTCCTGCAAATTGCAAAAGTAGAGAAGGAAATACGTGTGGGGCTCAAATACAAACATACACTGTCCCGAATGATGGATCTAATCTGTGTACAAATAAATTTGAATTTTAAAGCAATATTAGCAAATTTTTTTGAAGAGCGCCCCCAATTTTCAAAATATTGAGATTTTTACATGGTTGCATTGGTTAACTGGCTTAGTAAACCATACCTGTGGAATGTTCAGCTCGAAAATGTCTGTATCACAAACGAAGAAGGAATTTTGTATTAGACTAATTTTATCGGGTTACGCCCGGATAATAATTCAACGGCTGTGGACGGCCTCCAATGTGAAATAAGCCGGAAAGGAATTAGCAACAGTATTGTGTATACGCTATTCATTAGTTGATTTATTGGGTTCAGCCAAATCAAGTTAGAGGTTATTTCACCATGGACGGACATAAACGTAGCAATTTCCATGCTCTGCCGTTAAGTCAATCTGGGAGCCAAATTCTTATTACAAAAACGCTTATTTTGGAATGTTCAGCTGTTCTGTGCTCACATAATCTGATAAAAAAAACAAGAAGAAACTTGATTAACATTTATTTGTTAATTTAAATAGTAAGTGTTTTTATAATTCTCCCTTTTAATAAGATGGTATCTCAAGGGACATGTTAAAAACATGCAAACATCTTTGATGCCGCTTGTAGCTAACAAATCAGCCAACCTCATGTGACTTTTTTCATTTTGGTGAGAAGAGGTATGTCCTAATCTTTAAAAAATCCAGAGCTTTGAAATTAACTAGCGCTTATAGCCACGAAATGACGATTTGGTGAGAGAAATTTTGTAACAAGTCTATGGAGTATTAAGTGGGTGGATTCCGTATCCCCTTTAATCAAAATGTTGCATTTAGGTTGGAAACTAGGAAGTGAAGCTCTACAGTAGAAAAAAGTTATGTCAAATAGAACAGGAAAGGAATCTAATTAATACAACAAGGTAGGTAATTCCAAATTAGGTTGTACTAATCGATACTAATTCATGAAAAACAATAATTTGTGTACATTCAGGTTAACGACCCATGAAGACATAATGCCAGTTTGGCCAGTGCCGGGGGCAGTTTTCCCCACCTGGCCAGAAGAAAAATGATGGATTTTGGTGCCACAAATCAGCAATTTGGGACCAAAAATCACCAAATGGTGGTATAATTAAAAATACATCGGTCCTTGGGACCGCGTGTGTCGCCTGCTGTTGCGGTTTACGAATGATAGTCCTAAACATGAACTTTGACCTTATGTGACCCTTGGAACCTCATAAACAAATGAGGGTTTGCAGGTAAACTCCATAAACCAAGTTTGGTTCCAATTGAACTTCGACTTTTCAACTGAGGTCAATTTTACATTTTCAGCTATTTTCAACTGGAACCTTACATGGACCTTTAATCTTGGTATGTGACCTTTGACTCATCAACAAAAATGAGGGGATCCCCTGTTGCATCTATGATTCACGTTTGGTCCCAATCCAATGAACTTCAACTTTTCAATGAGGTCAATTTTTACATTTTCAGCTATGTTACAACTTGACCTCAAATGTGACCTTGACCTTGGGCATGTGACATATTATGATCTCATCAACAAAGGGGGGATGCATGTTGCACCTGTTGACCCAAAGTTTGGTTTTTCAAACATCAAAGTTTGAGGATATTACAGGCAAATGTTACCCCTTTCACAAACAACCAGACCATCAACACAGTGGACAAAGTGATCCCTATGTGTCTTCCTGCCTTAGGGCAGGTGAGCAATTTGGGGCCAAAATTTGGTTACAAATCCACTAATTGTTTGATATTGTTATTTGCCCCCCCCCATTGCACTCTCCCCCCCCCCCCCCATTACCCCTAGAAAACTTAAGTCGGTTTGACACTACTGATTATGTGCTCAATAGCCAACGCATAATGAGGCAATATTTAAAGATAAACCTGTACATGTACCATTAGTCAGGTAGCCTGGTTCCAACTTATGGCCTGACCGTCAAATGAGATGGACACAATTTTCTGCTGAAATGATAGATAAGGGTGCGTAGAATTAGAATCTGCCTGGTGCCACAGGGGCATCCTTGAGATTTTTAGAAATCAAGGATGGCGTCGCCCTAATGATAATTATCTATTCAACCCTGCATTATCAAATTATGGAGTTACTAGGATACATAGGGACCCAATGAACAAAGTAGTGACACTTGTAACATTGAGTCTACTCCAAATTCAAAATGGAAGTCAATTCTATTAATTTTTTTAAAAATGTCATATAACAGCAAATACCTGCAATAAAAAATAAACATGAAGTACTTAGATTATGTGTTAGACACAATAAATGTTTTCTGATACTTTTTAAAAGTGTGTTAACATGACGTCCAATCCATTTGGCAGCCAAAAACGTGAATATCTTCAAAAAATTCTTGACACAAATGTCTAAAATTACTTCAGTATAAATTATTGTGTCAATGAAACAATTAGAAATATACCTTGATCATAAACCAAGTGATACCCGGTAATCCGGATAAATAAAAATGGATCAAATTTAAATGAGTCCATATGTGAAAAAAATGCAATCCTATGGTAGTTTTGACAACTTTGCCACCATGTTAGTTTTATTTCGATTTTGGCGCAATTTAATTTAAACCAAATTTGAAATGTATGTTGTACATTGTTAGATCAAAGTACATTTATGTCATTGACACATTGATTCATTGAAGGGCTGTAATACGTAGACCATTTGTCGCCAAGTTATTTTTGAAGATGTGTCCGTTTTTGGCTGCCATATTGAGTGCCGCCAGGTTACAATTTAAACGTATCCAGAAATACATTTAATGGTGTCTAACAACATACCTAAGTACTTCGCTTATTTTTATCAAGGTATTTTGCGGTTATATGGCATATTTTATGTAATTATTGGATTTGGCTTCCCTTTTGAATTGAATTATAACTTAATGTTACAAGGGCATACCCTGTTCAGCGGATCCTATTAGTAGATCCAGGAAAGCCATAGGTTCGATAATATAGGGTTGAATAGATAAATATCATTTATCATGGCGACGCCATCTTGATTTCTCAAACTGCTCAAGGAGATGCCCAGGTGGCACCCGGAGATTCTGATTCTACACACCTAATTTTTTCTATTATTTTTAGCAAAAAAATTGTGTCCATACTCATACTGACGGTCACATGAAGGTTCTAATTGACTACATTTGGTAAGGTGACAAATGTAAAACTTAATAGTGTTTAAAGGGTCCATTCCCTTATACTTAAAGGTAGGTCCCATTGGGGCATTGCCACTAGTCGGCATTGCAAACAGCCTCGGCATTTGGGTAGGGTGGCGTCCTTTCTTGCACGCTGTACCTTCACCAATTTAAACAGACCAGCTACCCATTTGCAGTTGGTAGTTGAACTGAAGGTGCTCTGCCGGGGATCAAACTTGTGGCCTTTGGGTAAGGATGCCAGTGCTCTACCACTACGCTATCCCGCTACCTGTATTCCTTTCTTATGGAATGGGGGGGGGGGCTGTATTCCATAGGTACACTATAACCTATGTTTGATGTTGATGGATTTCATACTAACATGGCAAAAATGTAATTATAGACCACTGTGTATAATACATGGATGACCCAATATACTTAAAATCTGATCAAAATTTTAGGTAGAAACTCATATCATACATAGTTCTCTTGATGAAATATAGGATTAGTACATGAATAAAAGAAGTTAATCTTCAAAATATGATATTTAAAAAAAAATAGGTAAATTCGGGGGGGAGGGGGGAGGAACTCGTGTGAGTGTGCGTTATGTGGACGTGTAAGTGAATTACCCCCTTTTTGACTGTCTCAATACCCAATGACCCCCTTTTATCCCATCTGATACCCAATGACCCCCTTTTTGAAGCATCATGCCACAGTTGTCATAGTCGAGTATGCAATGACCCACTTTTTTAAGTCAAATTTCACTTTTCAACTTAAATTTTGCTTAAATTGCCATTGATCCCCATAATTCCATTTATTTGGCTTCCAAGTACCCAATGAGCCCACGTTCAAACAAAATTTTGTTACTAGTACCGTATAAACCACTTTTTTCCAATACCATCCAGTACCAACAGCCCCCTACTTTTAGACACCGGTTTAACACATCCCATCACTTTTCGAGTGACCGGGGGTGAATTTGGTCACCCTATATGTTCAAAACAGGACAAGGAAAGGATTTTGTATTGTGCCACCACCCTATAAATTTGGCAGCCTCAACGGAATAAACTGCATATTGAAGGATGTGGTGGCAGAATACTGAATTCATCCCCAGAACAACATTTGTCTTTGTTATTATTTTTGGAATGCCACTGTCATGCCTTTCATAATCCACATCTGTTTTGACCTGCACATTTTGGGAGAAAAAAATTGATCCAGGTATATTAAAATGAAAAAAATGTATTTTTTCTTATGTAACATCCTATGGTCTTGTTTTTTAAGTTGGGACCCACTTGCGTTGCATGTGCATTATTTAGGCAAACTACATGATTATACACGGTTGATCGCTAGAAAGTTGTAAACTGTACATTTTACCCTATATAAGACTAGATTCGAGAGCATTTACTCTGGAGATTGAAGCAAACAATACAATTGGCTTCATCATACAGGGTGATCATAATATACAGGGTGTTTTTGGCTTTGTTTGTAAACACAAGCAAAGTAAGAAAAGGTATTCAGTTATGGGTGTCACCCCCTTAAACATACAGTGATGATACAATATTTTGGCACTGTTTAATTAAAATAACAAATTCCCACCAAGCCATGTACACCTTTTATCGGACAAATTTACTTCATTACACGCTACAGGGTGGTCCGAGTTCTTCTTTTCTCCCTATATCTGGTAATGAATAGACAATTTTTTAATGATTGGAGATGTGTAATAGAATGTAAAATCAGCAAAGCAATCCAATTTTGAAAGTTGAGAAGAGAATTGCAAAGCGTTTTAGTGTGAAAATTCCCTTTTTTGATCAAATGGAGCCACGAGGGCGCCTTTTTCGATTTGTCGCAACCGTTTGTTGTTTTCTACATTTTTAGTTTAATGAAGTAAAGAGGATCACAAACTGGTGTAGCCTGCCTGTATTTGAACCTAAATATCATGCTTTCTTGTTGTCCGTCATAGCCCCATTTGTAGCATGGTGCTCCTCCGCCACATGCTCCTCGCCACATGATCCACCCCGGACTTTTTACGCTTAACAATACAGTAAGTAGTACAAACTATTTATTTTTTTCTTTTTTGATTCAGAAATTGGAAGGCCCAAGGTCCAAGGAAAAAAAATAATCAAAACAACGTGTTCTATAAAATTAACAAAATAAAGCAGTGTAAAAAGTTTTGGGAACTAGACTGCAACAAAAATCCACCCTTTTTAGGGGGCCCAACTTAAAAAACAGACCCTTAGGAAATTTAGCCACCCTAATAATGCTCTATGTTTCGTTGTGTTGGGGTTTAATACCAGAATTGTTTGTTTTTTTTGTTTTTTTTGTTGTCATTTTGCAGAGTTGTAACTTTTTTGTAACAGTTCTCAATGATATATGGCTCAGGGGTTAGTTGTGTGCAGTGTTATCGAGGCAAGGTGTTATTTTTTTGATTGACTTGTGTCAATAGAACTACTTTTCCGTGACAACTGTAAGTAAAATGTGTTTTTGTGGTTGTTGTGATGAGCTGTCTGTTTTTTTCATATTTAGTTCAAATGAACCACTTTCTCAGAACAAATGTATTTAAAATGTATTGGGTGATGGGCTGTCTTTTTTTCTTATTAGTGTCAAAAATATGACCAGTTTCTAAGACAACTTAGTAAAAGGCACCAACCCACGTAAATAAATGCTCCAATGAAACACATAAAAAATACCACATCGTGCCCTCTATTTTCTCCACATGTGACAATATTTTGATGCTTTTGAATCCAATTTCCCTATAGTCACCAACTGAAATTTCAAAGAAAGAAGTGCAATTTTTGATATTATTCTTGTTATAATTTTAAGGGCATAGGAAGCGCCACCACTTATTTTGAGCCGCAGTATGCCTAATGCCGTTTTGCACCAGGGGCCAGAAGGTCTAGGCCTGTGCGGAAGCATCAGTATTCGCCACCACATACATGTAATAGACATATGTGATTAAAGTTACGGCAACTAAAAGTTAGCCTACCAAATACATGGATTATGTTATAGCATAGCCTCTCAGCTTTGGGAATGTTATTTTTTGTGTAAATATATCTATTTTCTTCCAATGCCTACACAAGAGAAGAGATCCTTGCCACTCCCACAATGCCATCTGCTTCCAATGGAATTAATCTTACTATGTAATGTTGTCTTTTGGACCTACCAAAAATTCTTGAACCATTATGATTAATAAATCATCTTAAATCGTTTTATTAAAAAATTTCAGATCATTGTGCACAAGGCTATTTATTTGTGTTTTGATTTGAAAGGTTTATTTATGACCTGTGATGTCTACGAGGACGTCATAACGACCATAAGTGGATGAGGATTTGCGCCTAATAATTTCAGGTGAGGGCTTTAAGGTACATATGAAGCTTTATAACACATGCAAAAATATCCCAATTTTGAAAATTACGGAGGCAACAGTTTTCAAAGTGCCAGTTGGCTCTTTTAAACTGTTTGGGGTGACAGATTGTCTTTTATTATTAGTGTCGAAAATGAACCGTTTCTAGGACAACGATTTAAACTGTTTTGGGGGTAACAGGTTGTCTTTGCTTCTTCAGGGTCAAAATGAACCAGCTTGTTAGCACACTGTATTTAATTTGTATTTTATCAATTAAGCTACCAGCCAGGGTTGGTAAGAGCGGAGCAATAGTACTAGTAATACCAAAAGCTAGTAATACAAAGGGGTGATGGATTATTGAGGATGGACAAGTACATGTTTTTTTTTCACACTTTAAAGAGATTGATGCAGTTTTTTTTTTAGGAATTATTGAAGGGTTTAAAATATGAATATTTTGTGTTTTTTGCTGAAAATGCATAGTCAGTTATTTATATTATTATTCAAATGGTTTGAATTATTATAACTTTAAAGTTAGTGTAGAACCAATTTGAAACAAATTGTAGTTATAAAAATAATCAGCAGCAGCTTAATTCAAATCTAGTGAAGTTGGTATTTTTAAAAAAAAAAGGACAGAAAGAAAAAAAATAATAAACCCACTTTATTTATATATATTTATTATAATTTTATTTCACTTGTACAGATTGTATTATATGAAATCATCCAAGGGCTTTTAAACCATTGATGTATCAATTTAGCTGAAATTCAAAATGTATATCCACTCTCATGAGGCCAAATTACAGAACAAAGTTGGTTCATTCTTCATGTAAGACATCATGGAATTAGCCTAGCATGAAATCTTCTATAAGAGGATCAAATGATTACAAGGATTGTACAGCTTTATTCTGTAAAAGAGTCTTTACTCTAGCCTAACTCATGAATATCTTACACCAAGGACACACCAGAAAGTCTAGTAAAACAAAATGTCCCATCCACAATCATATAGCCAATTTGCTTGTGAAGGTCAGATTCAAAAGTTACTGGCATGTTCTTTACCAGCTTGCCAGCGCGCGAAAAAGCAGACAATTGATCTTGTGGTTGAGGTCATTTTACAGTCAGTTATCATGATTCAGTAATTTGTTGTTTACATCTAAAATACAGAAGAGGCACACTTCCTTTTTCATAGAAAAAAGACAAAAAGCAACACACCGGAATGCAATTGTATGAGAACAGGATGTCCTAAAAAAGTTGTGCACGCAGAATTTCTCAACTAGTTTTTTGAAGCCCTTCTGAATGATCTTGCTCACCCCAAGCTACACCCACCCACCAAGTTTCGTGAATATATTCATTTTGATCATAAAATCAAATTTGTAAGCTTAACCCTTGAGGGCGCTCTTCTTCAAATTATTTTTTTTTTTTTTTTTTTTTGGGAATTACACAATTAAAGGTGCAATGAGAGATTTTGGGCCACCCATATATTGCTTCATATGTAGTTATTTCATATAGATAAGACACAAAATAGATTCCTTACCTTGTCTTTGGCAACAGAAATGCCTTGAAAATGAAAACAAAAAGCAATTTTCATTTGCTAAATTTCAATATAAAACATAAGCTGAACTTTGTATTTGCTCCTATATGAAATTAGAAATTTCACAATTTATGTACTTCAGAAATTGTTCTCAGCTTAATCCTTTCACATTTTGACATTTTTGATAAAAAACTTTACATTAGTGCAAAAATCAGAATTTTTCACATTTTTAGGGACACCTGTATGTGAAATCTCTCGTTGCACTGTATTGCTTAAAACCTTTTTTTTTTCTTCTGAATTTTGAAATCCTTGCTGTCACCCACCCACCCATTGCCAACCCAGATGTAGCACCTATCTTTTATCTGCAGCAGAAAGGAAAAAAATAGGTTGGAAAACCCAGTTTCCTAATCTTTTAATCTTTTTGACTTTTCAGTGGAGATTTGTGGATATCTCCTCCCCAACACCCCACCCATCCCC